>CM076071.1:22205000-22805000 GCA_038088235.1 Zacco platypus
CATTTAAATTTCAGGAAATGTAGTTTATAAAATAAGATAATATACGCTAAAACTATAATCATGTAAACTCATGTCTCAATTTTCACAGCTAATTAGCGACATCGCTAGCTATTTTCTGACTGACTCCTGTGGCCAACTACTATCAACATAATTATATAATACAACCAGAGACAAATGTTCAAGCCTTACCTGTGAAAGGTTATTTCCCAAGACCAGTATTCAATTGTGCAGCGATTTATACAGCCCCAAGCAGCACACAAAACAGGCATTTTTCTCAGTTCCAGTTATGAGCGTTATGGGAACGCTGCCCTGCACAATATGGTGGCGCCATTGACGTACGATCCAGAGGCCAGTGGGGCGTCTATGTGTTTTATTATGTCTATGACAGCAACTGCATTAATTTCATCATTATAAATGTGTCAGAGTATGGAGTACATACACTCATTCAAAAATGTTGTCAAGAAGAGCAAAAGTCGCTAATATTGATGCTCAGAAAAACTACAAAGTAGCCCAAAAGATACTTAAGTACAGTAATTACATTTACTATACAAATACTTTACACCACTGCTTAATAAATAAAGACAATGACTTGAAAAGATCCTTTCTTGATTTTTTTAAATTATAATTATATTATAATCCATTTCAGCATAAAAAAAATCATTCATTTTACAGTAGATAAATACAATCAACATTAAGGTACAAGATTTTTATTTTTATATCTGGAATCTGATGTTGCATTCCATACTTGTGCTGCGTTTCCTTCACTTCCTGGAGAATGATGCGGCACTTTGATTTTGTTAACAGGATTGTAGAAAAAGAAACAGAATGGAAAGTGATATTGAGAAATAAATACCTGGAATATTCACTAAAAGGATAGTTCTGTCATTATTTTCTCTCATGTTTTTAAAAACATGTATGACTTCTATGAAACACAAATGCAGCTTTGAAGAATGTATGTAAATGAGAAGTGTAAACAAAAAAAAAAAGTAGTGACCACGGCCATCAAGGAGGATTTTCTGTCAACAACAGGAAGACTAAAAAAAAAACCACTATATTTGTATTATTATAGTCACCCATACAACTAAAACATGAAATTTCGCTGTTGACAGAAAACCTTCCTGGATCACTTTAATTATATGGAAAATAACACCTTGGACACTTTGCTAGAAATTTCTCTGTGTTCCACAGAAAACAAACAAACAAAACTAAAAATCAGTCAAACTGGTTTGGAATAACATGAGGGTGAGTAAATGATGAATTTCACAATTTTTGGGTGAATTCGGATCAAATTTCATCAATTGGCAGCTTTTTTTTAAGCTGCAAAGCACCTGGCCACATCAGTTCAAACTAAAGTACTACAATTAAACCATTGAGTACAGTTAGCTGTGATGAAAGAAAACTAATTTGACTTTCATCCAGTATATTAAGACTGGGATTAGGCCCTGCAAATATACTGCATAGTAGGAATGACTTGACAGTGTTGTGGAATGAAGTGAATGTGACTGGGCATAAAGGAGTTCTGCCATTCCTTCAGCTCTTTCCCACACTTTCTCGCCGCAGGGCCAACAATCACAACCAGACCAACCACCACACATGCCTTACCTCATCCAACACACACACACACACACACACTTTGTTTTGCTATAAAAGTGAGGCGTATTTCATAAGCGTAATGTTTTTTACACTGCACAAACTGTACATTTTATCCCCCTACACCTACCCAATCATAGAAAACATTCTACATTTTTAATAAAACATTTAGTATGTTTTTAAAGCTATTTTAAATATGCGGACTCAAGAAATGTCCTCATAAAACATGTTTACGTCGTAATACCAGTGTAATACCAATGTCTTTCTACAAATTTGTGTCCTCATGAATCACAAAAGCGCACACACGCGTTCTGTCCTAGTAAACACTATCGTTTCTTACACTCTTAAAAATAAAGGTTCCAAAAGGTTTTTCGTAGCAATGCCATTTTGTTCTCCCCAAAGAGCCTTTCAGTGAACAGTTTCACAAAAAAAAAAAAAAAAAAAAAATTTAGCGTGACGAACATAATAATAATAATAATAATAATATGTGACCCTGGACCACAAAAACAGGCATAAAATTGAGGTTTATACATCTGAAAGCTGAATAAATAAGCTTTCCATTGATGTATGGTTTGTTAGGATACGATTATTAGGAATATTTGGCTAAGATACAACTATGAAAATCTGGATTTCTGAGGGTGCAAAAAAAATAAATAAATAAAAACACTGAGAAAATCGCCTTTAAAGTTGTCCAAATGAAGTTCTTAGCAATACATATGGTTTACAAAAATAAATTTGATATATTTATGGTAGGAAATTTACAAAATATCTTCATGGAACATGACCTTTACTTAATATCATAATGATTTTTGACAATCGATAATTTTGACCCATACAATGCATTATTGGCTATATAAATATACCTGTGCGACTTAAGACTGGTTTTGTGGACTAGGGTCACACATAAAGAAACTTTTTCACATTTTATGCAATGCAAAGCTTACATGGACTTTAAATGTTCTTCATAGACATCCATAAAGAACCTTTGTTTTTAAGAGTGATACCATTATTTATGCATGACTACACCTCATGTCTAATAAAAATAATAATATGTGCATTCTTAATTCAAAAGTCTGGATAGGGTGACAGAATAACCTTAAATATGAGGAAAACAATAGTGATGCTCACCTCAGCAATACATAAGAAAAAAAAACAGCACAATACAAAGGACATATCTGGGATATATACTATATAAGTGTTTATAATCAAATTATTTTTAAAGTGTGCAGAAAGGCCGAGTAATACACTGGGGTATTGGGGGAAAACCAGCTCTGTGAGTCATGGTGGGAGTGTCTTCCAGCTGAGTGCCTCTCATCCGGTATCTGGGAAAAGGTTCAGTAGGCCACTGAGAAAACAGGAAGTTCTGGAAGAGAGGAGCTGAGCTGCTCAAGGAAGGGGGAAAAAAACCCACTGCCCTCGGATTACATAACACGGCAGGAAATCTGCAGCGCTGTAACAGTCCATGCCAAAGTCACATGAAACCCAGCATCTGAACGCACGTACATGCTCTTACGCGACATTAATACGCAAATTGGCTTGCCGAAAACTGGGATCATACAGTTTCCCACAGAGAGACATTTTTTAAGTGTGCAAACACAAGGTAATTAAGCTCACTCAATCACGTAGACTCTGTAAATGCATCTAAACTTACTGCACTCTTTGCCCTCAGTTTTCTCCTAATAGCGGCATTTCACACAAGGACAGACACGAACACAAAGCAGACAGCAGAACCTCAGATGTCTCCCTGCAGGCCTCTCACATCAGTTCAGCGGCATGCGTCCTCTCTGACCTAGCCGGAGAATGAAGTATTCCACTTCACATTGCCAACACCCATCTGCCTCATCCAATCAGACAGCGTAATGCTCTGACACCTCCAGAAAACACTTACTTTAATATGTCATGTGTGAATGTGTAAGTCTTTGCACATCTCTGAACTACTAAAAGCCATTACACCACCAAATTATCAAAATTGCAACAACCCGCACCAAAGTTTTAAAAAGAGCTGCATAAATCTCTCTGGAATGTTTGATTCTGAATAGGATTAGATTGTATAATGACCGCTAAAATTATTACATGCTCTTCCCATACATAATTATATAATATAATTGAATAATTAAATATAAAATGATTAAAATAAATATAATAAATAAAATACCATGTTAGAACTAAGATTCCACTAGATTGTGCATAATATATACGTTAAGGCTCACATATACATAATTATATATATTTACACATATATACATTTATTTTATATATATATATATATATATATATATATATATATATATATATATATAAATACACACTTTAAGAATTAACACTTTTATTCAGCAAGGACGCAATAAACTACAGCAAAGACATTTATAATTTTACAAGATTTCTGTTTCAAATAAACTCCTTTGAAGTTTCTATTTATCAAATTATCCAGAAAAAAAGTATCCCTTTTTGCTCAAAAATATTAAGCTTTCTTCTTATTATAAATATTTTCAACATATATATTAATAAGAAATGTTAGCATATTAAAATGATTTCTGAAGGATCGTGTGACACTGAAGACTGGAGTAATTACAAAGAATAAATTACACTTTAAAATATATTCAAATCAGAAAGCAGTTATTTTAAATTGTAATAATATTTTACAGTATTACTGATTTACGTTACTTTTTGATCAAATAAATGCAGCTTTGATGAGCATAAGAGACTTTGATACAAAATGCATCTGAGTGTGAGGGTTAAACAGTGCAATCTAAATAATGTTAATGCTTATTCTGACAGAATAAGACATTTCTTAAAATCATCCTTCAGTTCAACGTCCCTCCTGCATAATTAATGCAAACACAACAGGGAATGTGAAGCATGCTGACGTAAGACAGTTATGTGAGAATGTAACTTGCTCATAGGTTGATATGAAAATCTGTGATGGGGGAGTGCTTTTTTTCTTTTATTGTGAGAAAGAGAGATGGTAAGTGTGTGAGTAGGAGCTTGGGAAGAACAGAAGTGGAGTCAGTCTTGTATAGAAAAGAGAGCTAAGACGTTATTGAAACATCCAAGGCCGCGTTCAGTCTAGCATGGGCCATTTACACCCACCACTGCTGAACGGACTTGTCCTCAATCTCTAGAGACAGGAGTGAAGTGAGGTTCTTTTCTCAGTAAAAGAGGGAGCAAGAGAACGATACAGGGGGGAAAAAAAGATTAAAAAGGACAAATCAGAGTGCTGCATCTTCACATGTGTGAGAGTTGAGAATCTCTAATGCCTAACCAGCTGGCAGAAAGTCGTGATGAGAACATATACATGGTGTATCCTGCCAAACAAAACCAGAGTGAGTCAGCAGCTTGTTTAACAGGTGGCTGCTTCCCGTAAGCCTGAGAGGACTTCTGACAACAATCACAAGTCCAGAGATATCCTGCATTAGACCAACAGACTTCCTCAACAATATGAACTGACCAAAGGACAAAAACAGTAGCCAGAAAAAGGAGCAAGTACAAATGGAAGTTGTGGGAGAGTGGCTGGGCTCATAAAAAAGATTTTGAAAGAGTGCAGTTATATAAACCAATTTCTTGTTATTCTACTCCTGCCAAGGACTCAGAAAGAGACACGTATTCAGACAAAGCTACTGTTCGTCATCCCTTAGACACAGCTACATGTAACCTAGTCAAGGGGTTTTCAAACATCGTTATGCCACGCAGATATATAGAATACATAATAATGTACCTGCCTCACGTAGGTCATCTCACATTTCACACAGTTGATTGGTGACAAACATGAAGCAGGGCAGCAACTCACTGTGTGATGGAGCCTATAGAATGCAGATAGAATGCCCCTAATGCTCCTATCTTATCTATATCATCTAAATCTATATTATCGAGAGAGAGAGAGAGAGAGAGAGAGAGAGAGAGAGAGAGAGATTTAAGCAATAATATACAAGTCGTGATTAACGTCACTTGTGCAAATGTGACATTGATTTTATACAACAGTTCAATAAATAAGCTAACCTTGTGTTATATTTTACACACAATATTGCCTGCTTTTGCTCAATTTTGCCAACGAAAATATTACTTATGAAGCCAGAGCAGACCTTTTGTGCGTCTCCGAGCAACAGGGTGTTTAATTTCTGAATGAATCAGTGTTTTGAGCGAATCAATCGGGTGAATCAATGATTCAATAGAACCATTTACTTCATTCCTGAATGAGTCAGCCGCTTAAGCAATTCGAATGAATGATTCAATCACTAAATGGCTTACTCATTTAGACATTTACCGCCACCTACTGGCAGATTTAGTTTCTTATTTAGAGTATCATTTCATAAAAAATATTTTCCATATTAAAAAGAACCCACTAAAGGTATAGTTCACCCAAAAACCTGAATGTTTGTGTATTAAATTTTGCAATGTCTATTTGATGCTTTTCTTCTTTAACACAATATTGACTTTAAATGATCTTTTGTGGGTGTATATACACACGAGTGTATACACATACAAAGAATCCTGAGAAAAAAAAAATCACTGTTTGAAAATAAGCTGCAAAAACGGTTTACAAGTTTTATAATAAAGAGCCAATATAAATAATTGAGCACCAGTGATAACTGAGCAGCAAATCAGAATATTAGAATGATATTTGAAGGATCATGTGACACTAAAGAGTTATTTTAAAGTTTAATAAGAATTCACAATAACACTTTTTACTGTATTTTTTAATCAAATAAATGCAGCCTTGGCAACCGTAAAAGCCTTCGTTCAAAAACAAACAAAATAAAATCTTACTGTTCTCAAACTTTTGAACAGTAGCACATATTCCAAATGCCATACCTATTTTGCAACCAAATTTTTAAAAGCAGTCCGCTGTGAAACAGCTCAGCAGGCTTCAGAGGAAAAATATTTTTTCTGTATTTGACAGCAGGTTCCTACCAAATCATCAGAAGCATTTTGCTTGCAACAAGTAAACTTTAGTAGACGTTCTTGTGTACACTGTATGAACCAGTGAGAAGTGAAGGAGATTATTAAAAATGGATGAAATAACCATTTGTAAATCTATTTGGTCACTTTACATGTCAATCAGACAGACTTTTATAGACTAAATGGGCATGTCTGGGTCAAACTGAGCTACAGCGTGGATCAAACAATGTCAAAAGTCTAGCTCCATGCAAATTTCCCATTTACCCTTCCACATCATCATCTCAGCAGATAATCTCAAACGTTTAGAGGGCGTGTTTATTCCTGGGAAGTCAGTTAACTGTTACTTTATGGTTGTAATGAGATTCATGCAAATCTGACGCCCCCTAATTGACCAAAGGAACACCGAGGGCAGTTTCAACGAACCAGACAATGAGATCACAAAAACAAGACTGTAACGGTTATGTTGAGGAAGCGCTGACGAAGGGAAAAACCACCCCAGTCAAGACACAGAGACAAACCACTAGGTGTTTAGAAGGGAACATTGTGCTCTTACGTGATGGCCAAGATTGTTCCTTGCAGTATTGCTGGTAAAGACTATTATTGCAAACCGATGGCCTCTTATCAAAATAGACCACGTAAGGCCACACCAGTGTGTCCAATCCAGTGTTATTGAGACATTACCAGGCAAGGTCCTTCCCTCACCACAGGAATGAGCTACAAGCTTCATAAATTTAAGTCTCCCTGCTTATTTTGCATGACATTCACGCTGAGAGATGTGTGGAATTCAAGTTCCGCGTTTTAGTCCAGATAACAATACCCTGATGCTTTCTGATAAAGATATATGGGTTGGAATAACAGGATCCATAGAGCGTTTAGGGAATTGCAGGCAAGAGCGCAAACATATACACACGTAAATGTATTGTTAAGTAGCAGGACACCTATGGATCAAGGTCAAAAGGGGGCACAAAGTAGCAGACAGGCCGGCAGCCAATTCAAACAAGGAAACGGGTCGTCCAACCAGCCTGCTAGCATCTGACCACCACATATGCACAAGGAGGAAATGAACAACGGTTTAAATGCTTTCAATTGAGTTATGCTACTTTTCCCAGACAATTCTGATGGGTTTCCCTGAGTGCGCAACTCATTTTTGTCTAGATTCCCGCCATACAAATCTCTACGCTCATTCGGCTGCAACGCAACACGAGAAATATTCAAACCAGACTAAATAGCTCAGATATGTCAGGAACCCAGCTGAGAAAAATGAAGAAATACCACAAATTACAACCTTGAGAGCATGAATGTGAAAAGATAGAGGGCCCGACCTTCGGTAAAGTGTGGCATTAGTACCGTGTGTTTGGGTTAGGGCTAAAACAAGAGATATCTCCTGGATCCTTTAGGAAGATAACATGATGTCTTGTGCTAGGAAACTATGTGTTTTCCAGTTGACGGCACAGTTGTGTTAAAAACAAGTGCTAGTGCTGAAGTCATGGATATTTTGAATGTCAACACAGTCCCATGTTATGGGCACTCAAATGAGTTTATGGTGAAAACGAGCAATTACAAACTTCAATGCTTGGGCCAAAACCTTGCCATTACGTTACTACTAAACACATTCTAAATTCAGGTAAATATTATTTCAAGTAAGCTCTTTTTGTCAAAAAACATTGACTGATTCACTCTTCAGGGTTCATTACAAGTGTACTTTCACAATATTTATTTAAAAAAAATGTATAAATAAATCACATTTTCAGTTACATCTAGTTCAGTTAGTAGCCAACTGAAATCAACAAACCAAGCAGATGACTTTTTTTTTTTTTTTTTTTCACACGCACTCACGTGTCTGTCCGTAGTAGTTGTGTTGGTTGCGTGTCAAGTTACTATCAGTGTCTACGTCTGACTGGCTGTGGCGTGTATATTAGCTGTATTTGTCAGGATAGCTCCAGATGGCCTGGTGTTTTGTCTAAGGGGATTAGGATTATCTTGTAGACTCACAAGATGAGTTTAAGAGCGATCATACTGCCTCAGACTACGCAGACCTAATCCAAACTCCTCAGAAAAAGAGGGTGCTACATAATGGACTAACCCACAATTCATGCATGTAATAAATTTCTTCATCGGCACAGTGCGTGTACTGTATGAGCACAGCCGATTTTTCTAAAAGCCCAGGTATACTTCAGTTGACTGCACAACTGTTTAGTTTTTTTTTTTTTTTAAATGATAGTTTTATTAAAATTGAGTTAGCTTTTATTTTCATGTCAATTTTTAGAATTTTTGTTATGTGCTTCTGTCATTTTATTATTTTTTTCAGCTTCATTTCAATAAACGAAAATGTTTTTAATAGTTTTAAAGATAACCGTGCTGTGCAAGCCTATCAAGTATATATTCACTGTGAGAGTGGATTCGCTACATGCGAATGGACCTTTATTTTCAAGCGCTCAAATCATTTACACATGCACTGTTGTCTGCACAGGCACAAAAATATGGCTGCACGCAGACGATGCGTGCAGACGTCAGCGGATTGTGTTGTTGACAAAAATTACGTCACACGGACTCTCCATCAGCTGGAGCGCAGATAATGGAAGTATACCTTCGGCATATTCTGTGCGCTCAGCTCACATGTGCGCCTTTAATGTTTTTGCACTAATTACTTTGTCCACAATGCGTAAAAAATACTGGACACAAAAACAAACTACTGGAGATAGCACCAACAACAGATTCCCACATTGAATAACACTTGTGTGGGGCAAGAAAGAGGTGAAAAATTGAAATAATTGCAACAAGAATGAAACTAGTGCACATGTGCTGAAAAGTTATTTTGTTTCTTTGGCGCACAAAAACTATTCCCGTCGCTTTATAATACTAATGTTCAACCACTGTCCTCACATGAACTGTTTTAAATATATTTTTAGTAGCTTTCTGGGCACTTAAAGTGTAAACAGTCTTGCTGGCAATAGAGGCCTCACTGAGACATCGGCTTTCATCAAAAATATCTTAATTTGTGTTCCGAATGTAGACGGGTGTAGACCGATATGAGAGCGAGTAATAAATTACATAATTTTCATTTTTGGGTGAACTAACACTTTAACTATTTACCACTCTTTCCACTGTTCAAAAGTCAAAGGGGAGTTTCTTGGTTAAATGTTTGAAAAAAGGTCTGCAGCAAACTAGTCAAGAACGCTATTACAGCTTCATTTTGTTTATAATCACGCTCTTGCAAACTATTCTAACGTTAACTCAAATTTCAGGGAAAATGCTTCTTAAATAAAGCCTGAAAGGGTTGTCGGAAGCTTAGTTGCCGTGGGATTGAAGTCATGCGACTATGGCGTAGTTCGTTCACAGCCCACATTTAGCTTTTTACTTCTGCCGACTGTTTTTAGGCTTTATAAAAGTGTTCATTTGTGAAGATAATCAATGGACAAAATGTGTAAGAATCAAACTTTTGTTGGGCAGAGAGCATTTTCTGCTATGATCCAAAAGCCAATGGAAAATCCTATTGGGTTCTTGTCGAGAGAATACCAACTTACGGGTTGGCCTACGAAAATACATCACTGCAGTGCTCTATTCTACAACATCAACAAATTGGCCAAAATTAGGTACTTTAAAAGAGCCTTAGCGTTAGTAGCATACTTATAATGCCTTAAAATGCTGCCTAGGTAGGCAGCTCACTAGGTTTTGAAATAGATCACACCAGAAAGCAGAATGTGTTCTCAACCCATTTTGGAAAGAATTTTGGGTTGAAATCAGATCTTAAATCCATTCAGATGTAACCACACATACATGCATACATAAATACAATCAAAGCTATACACACCTGTCATTAATGACTACAGAGTTATAGTAGAGAATGACAGACAAACTTTCTTGACAGAGCCCACACCTCTGAACACATACGGTTCACTGTCAGGTCACAGCAGAACAGGTTAAAAGGCATGTTATCAGCGTTCCGGTTTATGCAATGCATTATATACCTTAACTGACACTAATTCTCCACAGTGAGGGAAGACTTGAAGCTTGAAGCGCAGTCTGCCGCATGTCTATTACTAACTCCAACACAAAGCTGACCTCTGGTAAGGATTGGGTGTACAGACTGTTCCGCTGCACTCCAGAACAACATGATTCATTCTCTACGCTATCATTACTGCAAGAGAGAGAAAATGAGACAGATAGTGGAGGGAAAACGAGAAAAGCTGAGAGAGAAGAGAATATGAAGACATGACCTCCCCATTTAAGCTGATATTCAGGTAATGAAGGGGAAAGGTAAGAGGAGAGGGGGAGTATCAGAGAAAGTGAAGGAGAGAGTGAGATAAGACGATGAAAGGAAACCAAATCATGCATGTCGGTTGGGTTTCGAAGGTTACCGAACCTTGATGGGGGCCAGCGGAGGGAATGGACTGTGTCTAACCGTGACCCTCATTCCCTTCACACAGACACAGGTCCCTCACCAACAAAGGGGAAAACACTTACAGGCTGAATCCCAATTCTCATACTTGTACAAACTAATACACACTACCTTTTTTTTTTTTTATAAAGAAATTAATTCCTGCATTCAACTAATATGCATTAAATTGATCAAAAGTGACAGTAAAAACATTAATAAATATGTTCTATTTAATCCCGAAAAAAATGTTTCATGGTTTCCATAAATATTAACCACAAAAGTGTTTCAGCGCCAAAACAGCATATTGTAATTTCTGAAGGATCATGTGACATTGAAGACTGGAATTACGGCTGCTGAAAATTCAGCTTTACCATCACAAGAATAAATTACACTTCAAAATATATTGAAATAGAAAAAGGTTATTTTAAGTTGCAATATTTCACAATATTAATGTTTTTACTCTATTTTTGGTCAAATAAATACAGCCTTTGTGAGAATAAAAGACTTCTTTCAAAAACATTAAAATAGACTCCAATTCTTTTTTATAACAGTACTGAAACCAAACTAATAGTGTATGTGGTAAAGTATATACTCAAGTATGAAGTACTAAAAAATACAATGTCCTAAAATTGTGCATCAACATAGCATCAGAAATCATTTTGGGGGTCAAAAATCAAATCCAAAAGAAATAGCACACCATTGTACAACTTTCAATTTGGTATTGTCTGGGTCAAACTAATCCTAATCTAACAGATATGGGTTGGTTGATATGGGTTTTTCATCTGTTTATAAAGATACAGAGATCAAAGTAGCCGTCAATATTCCTACAATAATGACAACAAATGACATGCACAGACAAAATTGAATGAAAACAAATATTTTACAATCAATCCAAAAATGGCCTGATATTAAGTAATATGTACAGTATGTGAATTGGGATTCAGCCTTGGGATTCAGAGCACACTTTCACAGTTCTTTGCAATCATGACTTTCTCTGAGCATTTTAAATGGGCTGGTGGAGATCTAAACATGACTGAAAATAACAGGATAATTAAGCAAACAAACTTGACCCAATTCTCCAGTTCTCAGCGTGGCTTAACTTGGACTATTTAAGCATTACATCAGCTAGTTTTCTTTTATTCAAGAATCAGCAGTTGGGTGGGAGGGGGAAAAAAAAGAAACCCAACAGCAGTATAAACTGGCTAATCATCCCAGACTAATAATTATTCTTGCATAACAAACAAACTGCATTAAATACAAGCATTGAACAAACATTAAGAGCACTGTAGGGAAGTTTTGCTCACAAGTGTATTTTTTTTTTTTTTTTTTTAAAGTTCACTCAAAACTCACTCATTCTTTTAGTTTTAAACCCTCAGGAGAAATTAAGACTGTGCCTGTCACTCTTTTTCATGTGATTACATTTGAATGGGGACTGAACCATGAACATGATCCACATGATATTGGACACAAAGCACAAAGTTATCACTGAGAATATTTGAAATGTAGAATAAAAGTCGTAATAATTGTCACTGCGTGGAATTGAGTGACAAGCGCATTCTTAATGTCTCCTTTTGCATTTCACAGAAGTTTGGCACAACATAAGGATGAATAAAAAAATGCAAAATGTCCTTAAAAGCATGAAGTTGTAAAACTTTTCTAAAGTAAACTGATAGGTCTTCAAAAACAGACAGATGACAAGCAAGGTCAACAAACGCCAGCTGACTGCCGTTTGTCTTCGTTCTTTTTCCATTCACTTTCATCCTTGAGAACTCCCTGATCTAAATACGCTGTTATCCGTCAAGAGAAAGCTCAGCTGACCCACTAAGACTTTCCCGCCAAGCTTTGGACTCTCGCAGAGCTAAAATAAAACTTCACGCAGACAAGGATGAGAGGCAGCCTGTCCCTTATAACGGAATCGCCAGCACTCGCTCAATCCAAATCAGTGACCTAAATCAGTGCAAATGTGGAACAGCCACTTACAGGCACTCTATGTAAACACTCTCCCTTCCCGCTATTGTATGTGTTACGTATATTTAGCCTGGACAGGTAGGCTAATGAGTTATGTTGTGAACTTGAACTGAAATTCCACACTGAAGCAGATACATTGACATGGAGCAGGGATCAAAAGAGAGGGAGAAAGAAAAATGAGGCAGCTTGTGGCTCACAGCCAAGGATTACGAAGTTGTGCAGGTATTGGTGGCTTGTCGCCCAAGCAGCCCTGATGATTTCATGCTAAAAGATTTTATGACTCATTTGATTAGATAATAAACACAGATCTGTTCAGATGAAGCATTTAAATTATAAAAAGCACTTTAATTACATTTACATAATTTATGCAGTGATAGATCATCCTGTAAAAGTCTTGAAATAAAAACTCACAAACCAAAAAGCAAACGCAGTTAAGTCAAACGTGAAGGATTCATTGTAATTTATAAACCTCAGGATGTTCCAAACTCATTCTTTCCTTCATAGAACTCAAAATAAATTATTTTGAAGAATGTTCAAGCTGCTCTTTTCCACACAAGCTCCAGCGGGAAACATAAAACCATAAGACTCGTGCTTTATTCCAAGTCCTCTGATGCCATATTATATCATTTATTCATTGTATGGATAAGAGCTGTTCACACATTCTTCTAAATGTCTCATTTTGTGTTCCGCAACAGAATGAATGGGTTTGGAAAGGCATATAAGTGAGTTTTTGATTGCACGTTGTCACAGAAAAATCAAAGGCACTGGGAATTCTGAGGAAAGAACGCTCACATAAGCTTAAAGTCATAGTTATGTGCTGACCCAAACTGATCAGACGATAATATAAATGTAAGACTTCCAAATAAAGTCTGGCATCAGATTTAATTATGAACAAATAGCCTCCGTTCTTGATCAGCAGGGAAATATGTGATCCAGTAATCCAACATCAGTAGTGATGAATTTTGAGTTAAGTCACAACAGCCAAAGAGGTTAGAACAGCTCACCGCAGCGTGGTTTGAAAGAGCACCAGACGTGGTTAGATGTGGTTAAAAAGTGCACCACTCAGACAAAACAGCAGCGGGGAAGACATCTGTCCAGCGCAAGAATCCAAATCCAGACATTAGCCGTAACCCCTGGTCAGTGGCAGATGGGAACAACCATCAATCCATGCGTCTAACACAGACCCTGAAGTGTGTTCTGCTACTCCACTGGGAAAGTTGAGGTATCACTGGTGCTCACTGCAAACCAATGAATCTAAAAGCACCTTCTTATTGATCTGAAAAATACATTAAGAGCCCTTCATTTCTTTGGTCCATCTGTCAGCTTGACCCCAATAAGCCCCATCAGAGCCGGGGAGGTGAGCGCTATAGTACAGGTACCTGCCTGTCACTGACATTTTGATGTTTGGTAGGATGCGTGTCCTGATCTGTGGCTTGTTCGGCTTTTCTCCTCTTGCGGACTTGATAAAGATGGTTCTTGGACTTCTGGTGTGCTGGAGGTCAGGACAGGGCAAATATTAACATTTTTATTCTTGTTGTAAGATATTTGAGAATGCACTAGAGCAGAAACTTACCTGTCCATTCCAAGTCGCCAATGATAACCTTTTCGCAGAGATCGCACATGTGATGACTCCGTTTGTTGCGAGACTCCACCCCCTCAGCTCTGATTGGCTGTGTAGATGGCTGCTCTCCCTGGAAGGGTTTCAAAATGAGATATGCTATGAGAGGGGATTGACACTTAGTATTTGGGTATCATAATTGATTTGTTTATATATATTTTTTTTAGGCCAATTACTAACAAATATAAAATAAAGTTTTTTATGCTTGTGTAAATGTTACTTTAAAATTTTTCTTAAAAAAAACAACAACAACAAAAAACCTAACAAAGTCATTTTTCTTTAGTTTTTTTGTCTTCTCTCTTAAAAAAAGAAGGAAAAACAAACGCCACCAAGAAATAAGAAACACAAACTATTATGCAGAACCTCTACATACGGGTTCACAAGACAAATCATGATCTGTGGGGTGTAAAGGAGATATCATTTTTCAACTAAACAAGAAAGAAAACAAGCCAAACCTTTTGGAGGCAGTCCAGGATCTCTAGAGCAGGAGTAAGAACCGTAGTCTCCCAATTGGTCACATCTGTCACATCCAGACCGTATACAGGTGGCACATTGCTAGCAGGTCCTAAAGATTTGGAATATAAATTGACAAAAGATGACTGATGAAATAGCAGAATAATCATGGTGCAATTTAATGATGTGAACACAGTGAACTCAGCGGATGCTCAGACTAGATAAAATTGAGAAAAGTTAATGTTACACCTTAAGCTAATGATTAAATTACTTTCCTTAACTTTCAGCTCAAGACAACTGGGGAAAAAATGACTCTGTGAAGGGGCTCTCTCATCATAGAGTGCGTCTGCTTGAGCAAAATATCTGTTCAAAGCAACATTACGGATCAATATTTTTGGTCTGTTTTCCTGAAATCCGTTAAAAGTGAATTTAGCTCATTGTATCCTTTTACGATGAAACGGAAGCAGTGACGGACCTTTTCTTCCGTATTGTGACATACATCCGAGCAGTGCCAGTCTTCACTATACGCAAAGGACGCAAATTGCGTAGAGCCCCTGAACCACCAGGGGGCCCCGTTCCTCTCAAAGATGATTTAATGGATTTTAGTTTCGTTTTTTGGCTTCCAACAATTAACAAAACTAAACAACAACACTTTTCCACTGAATGGTATGGCTCGGTACAGCTTGCTCGCTTAAGTAGTACCACCGTTAGTACGATACTAAAATGTGACACGTAAACACTGCAGATCACTGATTGGTCAGAGAACTAACAGCGTCATTGGATTTGCGACACGCAAAGAAGTATGCAGTAGCAGTATTTTGTTTTGCTATCATCAACCTCCTTTGAAACAAACTTCGTCTTGCAGTGAAAAACATCCACATGCTGAGAATCAAGAACACCATTACATCGATTGCTCCTGTGTTGCGCCTTTGTGTGTCGTGTTTGTGATTATGTCACGGCAGAAGACACAACTACAACGATAAGTCCCACCCACTTTGAAGCGGTACTAACTGCAGTGGAAAAGAAACGTGAGCTGACCCATGTAGGAATGTAGGGTAGGGTCTTGGTTCTATCAAGTTGTTTGAATTTTAAGATATGGGCGTTGCACTCAAATGTAAATGCAAAATTGCATTGCAGAGTAATTGCAGAGTAAAATCTTGCATGTTACCAAAGAGAAGTTTGTCGTTCCATTTATGACATTGGTGAAACACTACAAGGTCAAAAATGTAATAAATTAAACGTGATATTTTAAACCAAATTTACAATTAAACAATTGTAAATTGTTTAAAAATTTCAAAGGCAAGAGGGTGGAATTGGAGAGATTGTGTCTGGTTATGCTGTGGTGCAGTGAATCAGTATGGAGAGAAGCAGGGAGGGCCTGCAGCAGCCTGAATCTGCTGAATCACTGCTGCTCGATAATCTCTAAAAGCATTCAGACACTGTCAGCTGAGACGACCTCACTCTGCCTCCCTCAACGCTTATTGATCCAGCAGACATGCGCAGATAATGAGAGGCCCATACATTAAACATATGCGGAGTTAAACACGCACACATACACAAAAAACCCCCTCAAAACTGCAGCAAAGATCTGCATCATTAGGTTGCTCTGGTCAAAAAAACAACCCCAAGTCTCTATAGTGTTATGTTGTTCTGTTCCCTAGATATTGTTATAGCAGTTTTGTTTTCTCATGATCTGAGGCATCATTCATGTCTGTAGAGCAAACGGTATGGGACAAGTTGGGTCTCGAAGTTCAAAATGTAGGGTTGTGGCCTGTTTAAATAACCCAACCTAATGCTTGGATTGGTGAGAAACACTTTATGCTTAGAACTGGTTTATATAAAAAAAACAAAAAACAAAAAAAAAACACATACTGAACATGCTTTCTGGAACTTACTTTAGTTCACATATGCCTTTGAGACAAAAAAAGACACATGCCTTTGAGATAAAGTCATACATTGCAAGTGGTAAAGTCACACTTGGCTGCCTGGAACACAGAGGCTCTAATTTATTTAAAAAAAAAAAAAAACAACAATATAAAAAACTGTCAACCAGCAGTAAAAAAAAAAAACTCATCGTTGCCTTAAAATGAGAGGTCATGACTTGCTGTTTTACTCAAATCCTCCCACTTCCTTTATTGGACACAATGGGCACATTATCTACATCAATTATAGGTTAAAATGCTCAAAACAGGAATATAAATGATATAGGAAAGTACAAAAAGGTTCCATTAGCGAAATTCTTTCTTCTCTGATCTTGGCTGTCTGGTGCTGCACTAAACCGAAAAACATTTATATAATATGTGACCATAAAATTTTAAGCCAATATTAAAGACTATCTGTCTGTTTGGGCTAAAACTGAAAAACAATAATATGACATTTCTATGTGCATTACAGTTTTCAAAAGCTTACTACCAGGGCTTGAAATTAACTTTTTTGTTCACCAGCCACTGTGGCTAGTGGTTTTCCAAAGTTACTAGCCACTCAGCATTTTCACTGGCCACAATTTTGACATAGATACCATGCGGAAAAATATTTTGATAATATCCTAATATACCTGCTGTCACTTTAAGACCTGACGCATCGTTCCGTTAC
Source organism: Zacco platypus (assembly GCA_038088235.1). NCBI lineage: Eukaryota > Metazoa > Chordata > Actinopteri > Cypriniformes > Xenocyprididae > Zacco > Zacco platypus. The sequence continues at coordinate 22,222,496 of CM076071.1, forward strand.
GCATTTTCTTTTTTTTCCCTGTTCACTTATAACAAAACCGTTACTTGAATACTCGCCAAGACCAACATTTTGACATGATTGTGTATGTATTTGACTGTTTAGTGCAATAAGCAGCAAAAAATAACTCAATTTTGTACTGAGAAGCGGCTTTATGTGTGCGCACGTTGGGTGCGAGCACAAAATCTGCAGGGATGAGTAAAATTATGCACAATCCCACGCCGACATTCAATCCCTGTGACACCAACAATATTCATCCGGAGTAAATAAATGAGTGAGTGAAGGAAGGAGTGAAGTGTGTTTGTGTGTCAACTCTCTGTCGGAGAGATGAGAGAGAGAGAAAACGCAGCTATAATAGCTGTATCTATTCTGCAGAAAATTGGAAGCATTTTAGATATCACAGTATCGTTATGTATCGAAAAATCAATAATTGACAACATTTCACTTAGTTCAGATACATTTTTAAACAAATTCAAAAGTGTCTAGTAGGAGTGACTGCGTTACACGCCACTGCTGGAATCCACCTGCATTTGGCGGGTGTTAATGTCAAGCCCTGCTTACTACCATGGTACAAGTCCAAAAACATTGTATTATGGTTGTAGTTTTAAAAATATATTTTTTAAATAAATTGTTTTCTTTATACTTAAATATATTTGTACAGCATTTGTTAAGCTTAATTATAATTTCAACCACTAATACATTACTAAAACAAAAAAGTAATTACTGACTAAGCCCTAAGTAAGTAACACTAAGCCCTTTTCTAACAAACATGATTTCTTGATTACAAAACTGCCACACTTATATCTGCTACTATCATTTTTGCTCTGGAAAACCTCTAAGAGAGAAGTCCAGCATAAAAGGACAATGACAGAAGAAAGACAATGATAGACAATGACCGAATTTAGAGAAGGTGCCACCATTTCGCAAGGAGAAAGCTGACAATATCATCTAGCCCTCACACCTGTTTGCCTGAGGTGAACATTACGCAAGTCCAGAACTGTCACAGTGCACTTAAACACTTCTTTAAAAAAAACGAAAGAATGCTATTAGCTAAAAAAAAAAAAAAAAAGACTATGCAAAAATGAAGCTTATTTTGCATAAAATGCAAAGTACATAACCCCTGAACATTGTTTGCAACCTTAGTTAAATGTTTATCGCAGAAAATCAAATTCTTTGTCAAACAGTTCCTCCATGTCTGGCAAAAAGGAACTGACAGTTTCTAATTTAACCCTTGGCCAACCACTGGACTGACTCCAAATGCAGTTTAGTTCCTCATCACTCTCTGTTTGGTTTACAATTAGAGCAAACCGAGATGACACCAGTAAGTATTACATAATCTAGAAGCACAACAACAGCATCAAGAATATTAAACAAGACACAGTAAAATAGATCTAATAATGAAAACCTTTGAAAACCTTAACGGCTATCAAAGAGTAAAATGTATCCATTACAAAAAAAACAACATTTTTAAATGAAAAGAATACATAATATAATCAATTTCAATCAATTAATTTTTTTTTTGTTAAAAATAAAAGACAAATCCAGGTTATAAATAACTATAAACAAATTAAAACATCATAATAGCAATAATAATAATGAATATAAACAAATTAAACATTTAATTCAGTTATTAAAGCATTTTATGATCTTCTAGTGAGCATTTTATTTCATTAAATGTATTGCAATGATGATATAAATATAATATAATATAATATAATAATATAATATAATAATACTGCAATACAGTACCCGCTGGGTCAAATTTGATAAATGTACTGAAAATTGTTGAAAATTGGTATATGCAATTTAAAATGACTAAATAGCCATTGTTGCTTTGCCACTAAATATTCATTTTTAAATATAAAATCCATAACTTTATCACACTCAAAGAAATTCCAGGAAAAAAGCCTTAAAGTATTCATTATGTTAATTATGTCTCAGAAAGCCACGCATTAACTGAGATACATACAGCTTTACAGGGTTAATTCCTTTTAATTTACATGTTTTGCATTGGCATCAATTGCACAGGTGTTCCTGCACACAAGAGAACCGGTGTCCCACTTAGATGGCGTAAAGCATATCTTTACCTCAGACTAAACCTTGTTGCATCTTGCTTGCCGTCGCTCCTAATCAAAGACAGTTCTGCAGTCTTTATGTCCGCTATTGTGCTTATCTGAAAAGAGCGGCAGCAGGTGGGCCTGCACAGAGACACCTGGCCTACCTGAGCCATGTGGGGAGTAGAGTACTTTTTTGTACTTTTTTTTTTGTACCTCTCTCTCTCTCTCTCTCTCTTTCTCTCTCTCTCTCTCTGGGGTATAGAAATGAGAGGGAACAGAGCAATGATGGCCATCTGGGGGTAAACAGATGCTGAACGGAGGGCTTTCCCCCCACTCAAAATTCAAATCTCAGTGAAATCCAAGTCAAGTAATCTTGCCGGACATGAATGGTGGAAAAGATGAGAGAACAAGAGTTTCTAACCACAGAGATCTCAAATATCTGCCTCAATGAGGCGGCACCTCTGCAGCGCACCCACGGCAGACAGCCGTGCGGCTGCCGCCTTTTGAGATGTGAAAAGACCCCTCGCTCACCAACTGGCAGATCTTCTAGAGTCTCCAAAGACATGGGCATCAGGAAACACTGAGCAATTACACCTGCTGCTGTTTGTGTGATAAGAGAGCCTAGGGCAAGAAAGGACGAAGGAGTGGATATGGATGTCAGCACAGGACACCTGTTATAATGTTGGACAGCTGTAGGACTTTGTCAATCATTTTTGGACATGCAAAACAGGAAGTGGGAGCAGAGAGATGAAGAGATTGAGTGACCGAGAGACGTGATCATCATACATCCAGCTGTGGGTTGTGGCCACCATGTCAACACCTCAACAGCTGTTTTCACCCCTCTCATACCTTAATCTCGTTTACATTTGCTTATATGTTAAATGGCCATCTTCAGCTGCAAAGTCTTTCACCGTATGCCATCTCACAAGCTCATCAATACATGTTCATGTATATAAACAACCATGGGCAAAGGTCCATACGCAAAAGGCTGGCATCCGTATTCTTGCGGGAATGTATAGAGAGTGTGGGGCGTGGCCCGAGGTGTTCCAAGTGTAAGAGGACACTTTTCTGTGTCGCACCTGTCGCGCATCGCGCTTAGGTTTCTCCTATCGCTGACAAAAGGCAAGAGACTGTTACTTAGTGCTCATGTTGCCTCCCTGAGCCGTTGACTGAAATGTTGTCACGGTTACCCCCCAAGCTGCTCAGCCCCATCTCTCTAGGGAAGCGGAATCGGAGCTCATGTTCACCCTAATCCCAAATTCAGATGTAACACTGTCAACAGTGGGGTTCAAACCAGCACAGCTCAACAAGGCAGTGTGCTGACTACTTGAGCTAGCTACTGGCTGAAAACACATCACAAGAACTTCTTTCAAACTATTTTTGACTGCTCTGAAGGTGAGGTTCCCTTCAGACCTGTCAGTTTGGGACAACAAGATCAATATACCGATCTGGCTTATTCATATCAGCTCAGAGCTTGTTTCAATTCACAAACAAGGCCACTGATTGAAAAAGGAAAGGGATATGTTGATCGCCCCATAGAGGCCAGGAGGATAATGAACCCAAGTTTGCCCTCAATGAACCCACAGTCCTTATCCCCAAGAGGCCGCACCATAAACTCCAACCTCCTGCCACCCATCTGAATTCCTATCAGTACTTTAATGCCTGTAGGATTAGACCGGTCAGCTGAGGGCCCCATGAGGCCCTGGGATGCGTGGAGGGAGGGATCAGTTAGGCCACTGACAGGCAGACACAGAAGCTTAACCAGACCAACAGCAGGTCAGAGTCCAGCAAAAGTTGGGAGAGAGGTGGGGATGGATGCAAGGGGTTTAGCTAGGACAAAACCTTGAGTTGTGATGACTTGAGACCCACTGGCCTGATGAACCTGATCAAAGGTCATAAGGAGTGACCCAAAAGTTTAAATGCTTCTTAAAGAGCTAAAAACAGTGTTATAGTACTCAAATTTGTCTCAAGTCCAAGACCATAATTTCAGGAGCATTTGAAATTCCAATGAGCTGGTCTCTACTAGTCACAGAAAATATGGTCTTGGACTCAGACTAGAGTACCACAACATTGGCTAACAGAGCTGTTAAAAGAGAAAATGTAGAGAGAAATGTTGCCTGCTACTCATCTAATTATTTTCTGATGCAAAATGCTTGGTATACTGCAATATATGAGGCACCAGGAATCTGGTGAAGCAAAATACTTCATAAGAACATGACCAAAAGGCTCCTTCTTGCAGGAATTGCTTAAAAGAAGGACACAAAGACAATACATGAAGGCCACATTCACAGCAGTCTCACCTAATGCCAGCTGCCCTCGTGTGTAGGGTCTTGCCGCATATGGCGGGACACAAAACTATTCTTAATGAGGGCTAGCCACTGTCTCTGCCTAATCTCATTATGGCTAACAGGATTGCTGGGAGCCTCTGTAGGGATGGGGAGCAAGGGGTAATCCAGGCCAGGATCTTCATAAACAGGGGTCAGAATACAAAAGGGATTGCCCGTGAAATGTTGGGAAGAATGGAAGAGGTGATGGGACTTCGAAGGTAAAGTGGTAATCAAAGGTAAATCCAAGACGGTTTGGTCAGTGTTGAGATGCTTACAGGAAGTAGAACTTGAATCAGGAATGGAAGAAATTAAGATTGAAAAGCATGTTTAAATGAACCCTCATCACATCATTCCAAACCCATATCACTTGTAGAATATTTTTCCACATTTTCTTTTTTTTTCAAATATCCTGGTCACTCTTCAAAATGACAACAATTGGTCCAGATTTCAATTATTCTGAAGACATTTGAGCCTTGCATGATGAACAGACAAAAATCTAAATCGTATTTCACAGAAAATCTTGACATCCACCCTAGCTCTACTTGACATGTTGACACGATTTGTGAACAAATTTAAAATGGTATGAATGATTTGTGCACAAATTTGATTGCATAAGTTCTTGAGTTTAATTCAAGCATATATGGAACATGTTTAGGGACAAAATTATTTCACTAAAGATTATTCCTGGATGAATTATTCCTTTAAAGCTTGTACACAAATGATATGATTGCACTCTCTGTTTTATTATTATTATTATTATTAAATTTTTAGTCTACACACATACACAGAACGCTGCATCACGACTCACCGTTTTTTCAGTACCTCACTCCGTAAGCATCAAGTTAAAATTAGTTCAACTTTAAAAAAAACACTTCGAGACCCCCCATGTTCTGTTTTTGTCCCACTCCTAGCTATTCAGGACGCAAGATACACGTCCTGTGTGAACGCCCCCTGTGCCACACATTCCTTTTAACTTTATAGCTTTTATTATGCGACCAACTAACATTTTCACTTGTACACTCTCCATGGTTAAGAAGTGTCTTTTACCTCGTTTCTCTAGATAAACTTCGCAACCTGATGTCACCAGCACATGCATACACACACAGCTGTTAAGCCACAGAAGTGCTTGCTGATTTAGCTGTTGTCTGTTAGGAAGTAAAAGTACAAACTGTTCAGACTGACCGTGTCTTGAAACACCCAAGCTTTACGAGCATTTGATCTTTTATCAACCCAAGGCCAGTAAATACTGAACCCTGAGCCTTGGAATTTTGAGGCTGTCTGTAAGGGAGGGGTAGCCTTCAAACACACACACAGAATTTCTCCATGACTGTTTGTGTGTTTAATGGTCTGTGTGAAGTCCATCTCGTTAAAACCAGCTGTGATTACCTGACCAATGGACCGTACTGAAAGAAAACGAAAAAGAGACACAGCTACAGTAACCTCTGGGGGCGACTGAAGCCAATATACAACAGACAAGCCAAGAGCCAAGCCAATATTTAACATCCAGCAATGAAGTCAGAATTGAGATAAGTGAACTGTACATGGATGCACTTCCCTTGAGAGTATGTGTGATCCAAATTGAAGCCAGTGGCTGCAATGCACTCTGAACTAACACAGCTGCAGTGTTACGTAGCAGAGATTGTTCCTCACAGACAATTAAACCCTCAAACACAAGAGACCGGATGGAAAAAGGAGGATGACAAACTAAAGTTAAAGGGTGGTGGAATTTTCATGTTGCTCCATGAGTTTAATCCAAGGACAATATGGCTGGAATAACGCGTGGGCATCAAATAAGCTGCCTTCTGAATTTGGCCACTGCACAACAAAAAGGAAAGAGTGTGTGTTCAGCGAGACTTACTCTTGAGGAATCGGTTGCGGACCCATTTGTTCTGTTTTCGGGCATAGCGGCGAGTTGCCTGCTTGAGAGACTCAACCCCTGTGAGAGAGGTAAATAACAAGATCAATATATGATGGCCACACCAAGTACTGTGTGAAATGTTTGTGGGAGACAACACATAAAAAAAATGTCACAGGCAATGGTTTTACGACAATTTTAAGTGCTTAATAGCAAAATCTAGAGTACAAAGAAGAGGAAGAGGCAGTTCCATTAAAAGCCTCAACCCCCGGCCCCCTCAATCCACTTCCTCTTCAGTATATCCTCTTACCACTGGTGTCACAGCATATTGGGCTGTCTGTGTACTAAGACTACACAATTTAGTCAAATTTATGGTTCTTTCGACAAACATTTGAAATGTTATATTTAAAGGGATGGGTCACCCAAAAATGAAAATTCTGTGATAATTTACTCACCCTCATGTCGTTCCAAACGATCAAGACTTTCCTTCATCTTTGGAACACAAATGAAAACATTTTTAATATTTGCTTCTCATTTTTGTTGATCCATTGAAAGTCCATGCCAACAAAAGTCTCAAGCATCAAACAGTTTAATTCAAGTCTTTTAAAGAGACATGATCACTATATATGATGAACAGATTTATTTTAGGCTTTTATATACATATAAACATTGATCAGTGCACAAACATGGAGCACATCAAAAATGATAAACTTAATCGTGCTTGCTTGACACACCAGAAGCAAATAGGTTTGTTTTCATACATGAGGCAGTACTTTTGTACTTTTTGATGTGTAAAAGTTTTAATTAGAATGGCATGAGTGTGAATAAATGACAGAATTATCATTTTTCAGTGAACTATTCCTTTAACATAGTGCACTGCTGCCATTTAGAAATCAAGATTAAAAAAAATCTTGTATTAAAAAAAAAAAGTCAATCCCACACGAAAAAAGTAGCTCTCATATTGTTATAAGTAAAATAAAAAAATACTGAGTACACGTTGCATTTACATTGCACTTTAACTAGAAAGTGGATTCTTTTTGGATTAATGTAATGTGGATTCTTTTCTCTTTTTTTAATTTAGAAAATAAAAAAAATAACTCCTGTTGTTTTATAATGCAATAATATATTTGTGTGATAATCTCTTGAAAAAAATTTCATAAGACTTGCTAGGTGGTCCAGCTAATCCTCAATTATTTATTTTGACAGTCATTTGAGTTTGTGTGCAATTTTTATTGTGCTCCTCATTCCAAATTAAGTGTCATCATGTTATGTTAAATTTTACAGTAACCTGTGGCACCAAAACATCTGAAAATATTACATCATGAGCCCCTTGTGTGCCTGAAGTATGTGCAGTTGACAACAGAACAGAGCACCTTGCCTTCAGTTTGAAGCACACAGAACCCAAACATAACTGTACACCAGTGGTATTCAGTTACAAAAGGTCCGGTCTCTATATTTCCTTCCAGATAATAATTTTCCAGTCATCATGATTTTAACCTTTACCGCCATACAGAAATCAGTTCGCCAGATTCATCTCGAATCTCAAAATATTGATGTCCGGGACACAGTAAACCAGGATGAATAGTGTACACCGTGACTTTTTTAAAAGCTTAGCTTAAAATGTGTGCTATAAATGCACCGTGTTGATAAATGTCTTTTGAGATAGTATTCTGACTTGAAACAGTAGAGATTTGGACCCTGTCTGTTCCGACTTAACTGTTTTTTATGTTAATTCAGTGTTTCATAATAGCATTTTTGTGCTCACCTCACTGGCAGCAGTATCCCCACAAAACGAAAATGCAATTCATAATCAATCATATTAACAGAGCAAGACAAATCAATCAAAGAGCAGTATTATCATCTTCATGGCCTGCTGAAAAGTCACTAATGCTCAGCAATAAACACAAGTGAAACACTCATGAGCTCTCAGCAGACATGAGCGGCGTTATGAGTGCTGCAACTTTCATGCATAGTGCATCAGTAATTGATTTTGACACCAACTCAACTGAAAGAGGGAGAGAGAGAGAGAGCAATGATGACATAAAGCCTGACGTCTCCCTCTCTACAGCCCCTCAGCAGCTGATGACAGACAGAGCGTTCACTCTTAAACGCTGAATGTTTCAGCGACATGATCAGACTCCAACACCAGTGGAGTTCTCAAACCTCTGCTGAAAATTTAGAAGACAAAAAACTGTTTGCTTAATAACAGGGCTGTCAATCGAATGCCAGTTTTAATGGAATTGGATATGCTGGTTAAATCAAATGAATCCCATATCTGAATTTGATGAGAAATATTCCCAAATCAAGACAATGCAAAAACTTTGTGACAGATAAATTTAATATTTATTACATAAAGTGGCTTCCAAAGTCAATATGTCATTGTCCACAGTTTGTATTGTATGAAGACTTCCCATCTGCACTATTTTTGAATTATTGGTTTCTGTACACGTGCCAAACATGTTGGCATAATCCTAATTAATCACTAGAGTGATAAACAGTAATTAATCACAAGCAATTAATCATAAACGTGTACAATACACTTGTCTTTAGATAATAGTGGTATTTTTGTATTAAAACGAAAATGTATTTTGATCATTGTTGGGCAAAGTCTTTTTGCTTCAATGTGCCGAGTTTGTTCAAGGACTGGCTTGTTTGACTGTTACAAAAAGAAAAAAAACTGCTTGGAAAAGCATGAGAATGCTTTTAGAATGAGTGTCTGAGATTGTTTGCACTCTCTTTTGTGTGTAGTCAAGAACGGTTTCATAACTGTTCTCACGCAGAAATATTTCAAGAACATCAACAATCTCACTCCATGTTCATTCCCAAGGCCTGAACGGACAGCTGTTTAGTTTAAAAACAAAAGAATGAAGACATTCAAGCTCAAACAAAATGACTGTGTGAATAAAGCCGTACCTTTCATTTTCAGTTTATCACGTTCTTCCTGACTGATGTCCTCACTTGCTGTCAGGTACTCGTGAAACTCTTTAAAGCCTATAGACTGGAATATGCCATGCTGATAGTCCTGACTGAAAACACAGAAGAGAATAACTAAACTCCTTATGTACACATGCACAAAACTACAATAATAAATAACTGAAGTAAATATGAGTAGTCTTCAACCATGAAAAACAGCACCACAATGATAGAATGTTCTGGGTTGTTGCCAGGGTGTTGCTATGCGGTTGCTGGAGTTATTTACTGGTCAAAGCCAAAATTGACGCTCTGATGACTATTATTTTGTCAAGTCAAATTTTATTTTCTGTATTTTATTAGGGCTGCAAAATTTTATTAGTCGGTTAGCCGGAGGAAAAGAAAAAAAAAATCCACACAAAGTCATGATCAGTGTTTGCCAAGTGATTTTCCAGAGGAATTGGGCTACTTTTACACTGTGGCCACGGGTTGTTTATTAGTCCGTAGGTGAAAGTAGTCAGAGTGATACATCATTTGAAACTGTAGGGGTGTACTTTTATGCTTGTAAACTCAACAACAAAACGTTGTGCTATTGTAAAATGAAGAAAAAAGGATGCTTTCTGCCGTCTTAGTCTCCGTGAACTGGAGCGCGTCACAAAAATGAACCAAAACTTAGCGTACTTTTAAAAAACAAAAACTTTCTGATTATGTAATCTCTCTATACTACGGAGATGGCAAGTCAACATTGCCAACTTCATCTTTGCAGCTGACACAGACTGAGAAAACACTAGTTTTATTAATAAATAACTAAAATGACTCCTTGCTATTTTGTCCTGACACATTCTTAATCATTACTTTCGCCAGTGCTTCGTGGCAAGCTTTATACGTGCATTTGAGCGTGGAATAGTCTATATATTATGCCTATATAGCAACCAAAAGGAAACATCCTGGCAACCTCTCATAACACCAAATGTTAATTTTTGGGTGAACGCAACTGTAAAGTGATGTCACTGACTAAACGATAATGACATTTGTTGATTATTTTTGTTATCAATGTTGTTGATTAGCTGTTGCTGAATTTAAATAACAATATTATAAATATAAGGCCTTCCGGGCAAACTCAAGGGTGAAATCACATCCGATGTTTAACAGGACCCAACTTTAGATGGAAAAGCGGTCACTGGGTGCATCAGAACCCCAGCCCCTGGGGTAAAAATGAGTTGTCATACAGCTCAGAAAACAAAGAGAGATCAGCCGGTCACAGGGACACAGACAGTGCGGACGGGGCGAGGGGGAGGGGGTCTATTGACAGGACAGAGCGAGATAGACCGAGATGGAATGGAAAGGAGAGACAGGCATAGTCTGACCTTGCTGCCTAGTGACTGCTCCCTGTGTAAGGTGAGAGGGCTAGCGGAAGGGTGGCAGATGCAGACAAAAGGAAGAGGAAAAGAGGGAGGAAGAGAGTAGAATGACGCAAGGAAAGAGGAGAAAAGCGCTTGGGTGGCAAGTTTGCCAACGAAGACATCTGAGAGGGGAGGAGGGGTGCGATTGGCTGGACGGAGCTCTCGGCGGTCGGCCATCAATCAGCAGAAGCCACACCCAGAGCGGCCCAACCCCAGACACTGCTGTGTCATCAGCATCCACACACACACACACACACAGAGACACACCGCAGTGCAGTCCGTCCGCCAATATCCCTGCACAACAAAGCATGTGACAGCACTAACAATCAATAATTAATCACCTTATCAAACAAATATTGTTAGTGTATCCATAAATACCGGCTAAAGCACATCATGGGCTTCACTCATGTTCAGATTGCTGCAAGATTGGAAGATTGCAGTGCAATCTTGCGGTGGCATATATAAAATATAAAAAACGATCACTAAATTCACTGACAGACACTGCACCACTGCGTGATGCTTGTCTTTGCAAAACTAAAAGCTGTAAGGCCAGGGTGTCAATGGTGGATGCCGGCACAATTCCATGAGGTTGCTAGGGTGTTACGAGTTGTTCTCAGGGCGTTTTTATATGGTTGCTAGGGTCTTATGAGTGGTTGTCTGGCCTTATCTATGTAAGGGTATTATAAGTGGTTGCCCGGTCATTCCTATGCAATTGTTACGGTTTTATGAGTGCTTGCCAGGATGTTTCGTGTGGTTGCTAGAGTATTACGAGTTGCTTTCAGGGCATTTCTATATGGTTGCTAGGGTCCTATGAGTGGTTGCCTGGCCGTATATGTGAGGGTGTTATGAGTGGTTGCCAGGTTGTTTCTATGCAATTGTTGGGGTGTTACGATTGGTTGCCAGAATGTTTTTTTATGTGGTTGCAAGGGTGTTTCCTAGATGTTTCATGAGTGGTTGCCTCGCCATAAGTATGTGAAGGTGTTATAAGTGGTTGCCAGGGTAATTCTTGTAATTCTAGAGTCTTGTGAGTGGTTGCCTGGCCATATCTACAATATGTGAGGGTGTTATGAGTACTTGAGTATATGAGTATAATATAATATGAGTATTACCTGGGAAATTCTATGTGGTTGCTAAGGTGTTTCTAGGGTTTTTTTAGTGGTTGCCGTTTCTACGTGAGCCCCCTCCAAACTTCTGAGATATTCTGGCCCTTAAGGCCCTTTCACACCTAGAATGATAACTATAAAGATAATGGTTGTCTGTCGCTTTAAATGCTTGAGCTTTTTAAAGTCTGGTGAGTTCTGACTGGCTGTAATTTTGTTTTAGCATTCAGCTGGGAAAAAAAAATCATTCTAAAAGTGATTTCAACTGTAGTGACAACTATTTTTAGAACTATATTTCTATCTTTATTGTTATAGTTATCCTTGGTGTGAACTGGCCTTTAGATATGGCTTGGGTATGTCTTTTAATGAAAATCCATAGTATGTTTCATCTGTTTTATTGCCCATCAGGCTAAAAAAAAAGCAAATCTGATATTTTAGAAATGCAATGCACTTATCCTCCTCAAGCCACACAATTTGAGGTGTCACTGATAGCTGTACCTCAAACGGTGTGGGAGAAGTTATGTCCAAAAGTTTAATACAATTATTTAATAATAATGGTAGTTCAATGCGCTAACCTAAGTATGAGCAATAGTAATAACAAATGCTTGCCTTTGAGAAGGATACTATAAGTATATGTTTGCATAGCCTTGGTTGTCCTTGAGAATCTAATGAAATGTTTTGTCATACTTCAATACATATGCATGTTGAGGTATTAATAGTCTTCGTAAATATGGGATGCACAATGAAAAAACAAAAATTAATTTAACAGAAAATAAGCCATCAATAACACACTTATGCTAAGGTCAAAGTCACATCAAATGTTATGCAGCAGTACAGACCAGTTCATTCAAAAGGCATACAAGCGTACATGCAACCTCTTGTAACTCTAACGTTCCTTAGAAAACACCTGAATCATTCAACCAGCACAGTGACTTCGCTAAAATCAACTGACATCTACGTCAGTTATTGGAAACACTGTCAAAACGCTGGATTCCCACCATTACTTAATAAAAAAAAACCTCTGTAGAAAGGAACAGTGTATGATAAGCTTGCTACAACTTGTTAACTTAAAAGGTCTGATGTGCAAAACAGGTTCAGCCTGTGAAACTTAGCTTTCTTGTATTTTTATGACAGTTGAAGGAAAAGACAGCTGTGTAGCTATTGTGTCAGGCAACTTGAGAGAGCTAAATTACACATGGTTCATTCAGAGGTAATACAAGTATTATGAACACAAAACAAATCTGACCTAGTTCCATATACCAAACAGAGGATCTAAAAAAAAAAAACAGAGGCGCACAATAGATTGGTGGCTGATATTATTCAAGAATAACTAGGAAAATAAAATGATTATGGATCCTAATACAGCCATCAACAAATTTCAACAAACCACTTTAATTTGTTATGGTACATTTGCTTGCGTCATTGTTTTGTTCTGCGAAGCCCATCCAAGCTTTAACTGAACAACAGGATATTCAAGTTAACTTGTTTCAATGTTTTGCAAGCAAATTAGAAGTGTTCAGTTTCATAAATTATGAATTATCTTATGAATTTATTTAAAAGTGTTCTTTCACAACATGAGATCTACCTGCTCTCTTTGATCTTCTTCTCATTGAAGCGCAGGTGAAAATCTCTGAGCTCATCGATCAGCCCAAGCGACAACATCTGATCCACACGCTTGTCCAACCTCTCATCCAGAGCTACAGGAGAGAATGAATGAGGAAATTAAATAAATATATACTGAAGACATGTTACATTGACAATCTACAATGACTGGTGGTTACCATTCATTTTGTAGTGCAGCCAGAAGATGCAAGGGTCCTGGAACCGCAAAGGACCCCCAAGACAATCTCCTCCATCCTGCCCTCGCTGCTCCTCCAAAAGCCGACTGTGCTGAACTCCAGTGTCCATATACACCTGCAGACTCCTGTCAATCAATCAAACAATACTTATGATCAAAATATCATATGACTACAGATTAAATAATGCTTATACTCAATACATTTAGTACATGTACTCAAATACATTTAAAAGATTTCCGCATGCCAAAAAAATCTCTCAACTGAACAAACTATTTAGAAAGAATACGCCACATACCGAACAAGAACAAACAACACACACACAAAAAAGATGAATAATGAAGTTTAAGTTTGGTCAAACTGAAGAGAAGGTTCATAGGACTTAGTCAAGCTTGTCATTTTCTCAGTAGAAGACGATATCAGGAGTAGCACTCTAAACTGTGGGAGAGAAGCTCTTCCACCGCAGCAATACTGTAGACGCAGTGGCACACATGCTGGCATCAATTAAACAAGCACATAGTGCTCAGAAGAGGTGCTAATCGGCCCCTTGATACCAATCAAACACCAATTGAAGCATGTGAAAACACGTGTGTAACACGCTTGGAAGCCACAGCCATCAACTGTTCTCCCACACAGGTAGAAAAATAGATGCAGCCCGACGTGCCAAAATTCACGACGAGACAGTTTAATAAGGTTTTTAACCAAGTTCTCATTAACTCTGCTCCTTTTAAGAGAATATATGTGCGGAAAAAAACAACACAACAAGGCTAAGAAAAAAACTGTATGAATTGAAACAGGAATAAATGATAAAGGTGCAGAAAATAAAGTGATGTGGACAAAGATCTAGGGCCGGTTGCACCAACCTTGACGTAAAAAAGTTGGGTGTACGCTGGACTTAGATACGTCCAGTTTACCAACAAATATTTACAACTGTTGCACCATCGAAAACTACGACTAGGCGCAGCTATGCTTAGCGTAGATGATGCGCGTACACGCTGATATGTTCTACTGTTAGTCGAGACACCGTTCGCATTACTATGGTTACAAATGTGAATTTATTGGCTCCAACAAATAGACGAATAGATGAAAAATTACTGTTGAGCAAAAAAAAGAAAAATTATTAAGCAATTCAGTAAGTATATTCATATTTTGGTATGCAAGCAAAACAATTCAGTAACAAATAAAACAAAAATTTTTATCTGGCAAAAGATAACAGCTGTTTACACAACGTACAAATTTAGGGAGCAAATTGTAGGCTAGACCTGTTTACAGAGTAGAGTACACAAATTATTGTAGCAAGTTATACTTTAATAAGGCTTTCAAATTTAGCGGATAATCCCGACCTGCCTTTAGAACAGAGGATAACTCTGAAAAACACAATGACAGCCCGATGATTGTGTCGCACGTATACCAGACGCGCCATCATCTCAACGTTTTTATTTGCATTTATTTTCATCAAGGAAATAAGTCAAGACTTCTCACTTTACACCTACATTTGACTAGGTGTAGATTTAGTCTCAGACATGCGCTACGCCCAGATGGTGCAACAGGTATTAATTCTACGCAGGACTTAAAACACATTTTACGTTAAGCTTAGACTTACGACCGGGTGAACGTCAAGCTGGTGCAACCGGCCCCTGGGCTGGTGTCGGAGAAGGGTGTAGATTCAAACCCCAGAAACTAAACTTGATAGTTTGAATTGCAACATTTCAGAATGGGAACTAATTAAGAAAATTGGTTTATTCGCACACAAAGAGCTGGAGTGAAGACTAGACGATATCATGACCCATGATACTTTATGATTATTCCATGTCGATCTGTGGATGAGGTAAAAAAAAAAAAAAAAAAAAAAAAAAAAATCTGGTAACATAAGTATACAGTAAAAAAGTATTTACAAATCATTTGGAAACTATTAATTTATTGTAGTCTCTACAATGTTATTATTAATAGGTTAAATGCAAACACTGAGTTCTTTATTCATCATCACTGTAATTAACCAAATTATTTGTCCAGTTAGCTCCTCTATAAAGAATTAGATAATGTTTATTTATACTTTAACTTATTAACCCTGAATAGATCTTACTTTAGATTAAACCAACCTTTATTAGAAATTAATTGCGTAAGTATTAAGTGCTCCTTTAAAAAAAGAGAAATTACCCCCAAAATGAGAATAGCATAAAATACACAGTAGTTTTATAAAGAAATATTATATTTGATTCAATTCATTACACAAACTTATAAGCTATAACGGCCATGGTCAAGTAAATGATGACAATTTTCAGTTTTCTGTGAACTATATATTTAATGGGGTTTTTATTAATATGGAATATATATATATATTTTTATTAAATTATTAAAACTAAACTAAAACTGCAGTCGGTGGCGTAGAAGTCTAAAAGAGTAAGTCATTGAGTCATTCATTCATTCATTCATTAGATTAATTCAAACGGCTGATTCATTCAGGAATCAAGTAAATGGCTCTCTTTATGAATGGCAAAATGCGAATTCATACAGGAACACTGCTGTGTTGCTCGGAGATACACAATCGTTCTGCTGTGGCTTTATATGTAATATTTTAGTTTACAAATATAAAGTCTAAAATATAACAATATTAACTTCTTATTTATTGAACTGTTGTATAAAATCAGTATCACATTTGCACTAATGCTACTCGGAACAAAAACAGCACTAGTGTGATTGTGTGATATTGCTTAACTGTGTCATATATAAATGACATAAATATAAATGAGAGACAAAATCTCAGACTGGGGCATTTTTTTGCCCCAATATCTTGCATTTTAGGGGTATATAACTGCATTCTATAGGCTCCATCATGCAGTGAGTTGTTACCCTGCATGTTTGTCACCATCAACTGTATGAAAAGTCAGAAGAGGGCGTCAGGTCTGGGGCGGGTGCATTAAATGTGTTAATTTTAACACATTTTTTCCCCACAACTACTTAATAAAAAATAAAGGTGTTAAATCAACAGCCTTATAAGTTCAGGAGTAGTGCTAGTGTATGGGGATAGAATATTAAGTTTGAAAGATTATGATCTCACTTTTTAACTTTAGTTAGTGTGTAATGTTGCTGTCTGAGCATAAACAACATCAGCAAAGTTATAACGCTCAAAGTTCAATGCAAAGGGAGAAATTTTCCGTTTTCAACAATGTAAGACTAAGCAGCATGACTGACGATCGTCATTTTGGCAGTGCGATATTCTCCAGCTTTGTTGTTGTTGAGCAACCAAAGCCTGAGCTGTTAAAGCTCCGCCATCTTTTGCAAAGTGGACTAGGAGCAGCAGGTCATTTGCATTTAAAAACAAACATACCACAAAAATGGAGTGTTTTTGCTCACATCCAAATCGGGTCAAATTTGAGAAGCTATGATAAATGGCTCAGGCTTTGGTTGCTCAACAACAACAAAGCTGGAGAATCTCGCACAGCCAAAATGACGATTGTCAGTAACAATGTTTAATCTTACATTGTTCAAAAAGGAAAATTTCTCCCTTTGCACTGAACTTTGGATAAAAACATCTGCCAAATGATTAAATGTAAATGATCTGTGGGGTATGTTGAGCTGAAACTTCACAGACACATTCTGGGGACACCAGAGACTTATATTACATCTTGTAAAAAGGGGCACAATAGGTACACATTAAATGTACTTGTAAACATTTTAAGGAACACTGAGTATGAATGCAATTAATGTCCAATAAAGGTTGGTTTAAAGCACTTACTGACATTTTCCCCTTTTCCGTGTGCTAATCTAAAGTGAGAACTATTTACCCCTAATAACCAATTAATTCCTTTACTACACGCTAATTACGTAATAATAATTGTGTTAATTACAGTGACAATGAATGAAAAACTCACTATTTCTACATAGCCAATTAATATATTAACAGTAATGTAGAGACATGTAAAGAATACATTATATAAACTATGAATAAACCATAAACTAACAGTTTGTTAATGATTTGCAAGTACTTTGTAACTGTAAACTTAACGCATTACCAAAAATCTTTACTCTATGGAAATGCACTGTAGGTTTTTCTGCAACTGTGTACAGGGTAACGAAGCTGTCTCAATGTTTTGTGCTATCACTTAAGTAATTACCTTGCAATCTTGCGTGCGTCATGAGGATGTAATACGGCGGCCATGTCAGGATCCACCTCCTTCAACCGTCTGTGAAGTTCAGGCCCACCCAGTTTCTCAAGCTCCCCCTTTGATTCAGGAGCCCCAGCCTTTTCTGATTCTGTGTCACTCCCCTGCTGTAGATCACATCAGAGGAAGACTTGTTCAGATTATCTCTGCCAATAGATGCACAGAAAGCCTTTTAATATTACTAAGACTTACTAGCTCCGTTTCAAATGTAGTGAGCTGCCTCAATGCCTACTGCCCTTTAAAACAGAGTCTAAAATAAAACACGAGCGGCATGACGCGATGCGACAAAAGACAATCAAACTCATTATAATCAGTCATTCTGTCGACACTAAATGTGCAAGAAGCAATGTTACAAATCCCTGACTTGATTTTTGATTGATTTTATTGGATCCTTTTCACATTTCCAGGATTCTCAGAAGCAGAAGTCACCATAGTTGGGTAGACTTCTACAGTGGTGAATTGAAACTAAACAAATTTAATTTGAGTTCCCATCTGCTCCAATAGCAAGAGAAAATCCACATTAGCATTTGTATGACTTTCCCAAACAGGAAAATATTGAGAGATTTAAAAGAGAAAGATTTGCCGTCACTCCTTCAGCCGATATATTAGAAAGTTAGAGAGTTATTAGAGTTTTCTGAAATTTAAAGCCAAGGTAATATTACACAAGGTATATTATTATAAATTAACGTTTTTTTATGATGTTAATAACTGTGGCAATGCATCACAGACTGTGAAAAGGGTCCATAGTTTGATGTTAGCATGTTGCTAACAGTATGATACTCCAATAAGCAGTATCTTCTTAATATCCTAATGCATTCTGGGTTTCTCTTTGCAAAATACGAGGCATCTTTGACAGCAGCATAATTTAGATGTCATGCAATTAACAACCAGTAGATAGAACCAAGTCTCCATCCCACATCTTTCCTTTTTCGATAATCTGTTTAGAATGTACATCACAATACTGAAGAAAAGATCTGTCCCAACTTTTGTTACATTGCAACTTTAAAATGCTGCCCACATAGACAGATCACTAGGTTTTGGAACAGAGCAATTCTTTAAAAAGTTAGAAAGCATTAAAATTCACATTTACCCCAGTATCGATGAGCATATTCCATAAAATGGATTCAATGTAGTAGTTTGTGCCTCCAACAATGATGGGCAGCTTTTTCCGATGATGTATGTCCTCTATGTATCATATTAAGGAAGTCACAAACAAGGAATGATTTTTTCAAATAAACATGCTTTGCTTAAACAATACATAAATTATTCACAATTATCATACATGTACAGGGTTAGATTGCAGAGATATACCCCTGCTACAGTGCTCGGTTGAAAAGCAATATCATATTCTCAGATCTATAGTTTCTCTAACAATAATTCATGTAGTGTGCAGGCCTGGTGCTGCGAGAGGTCAGTCGGTTCAACATGACTGCTGGGATTTTGCTAAGGATTGTAATAAACGGCATCAGAAGCTCCATAGAGGAATTCGATAACCGCTTCAATACAAGGTGGCGCATGAGCACTTCCCCTCACATGACATGGACAAACACACGCTCAGACACACTTTCAGGTCACATGCATTAAAATCAAAGCAGTCTGGCTGAACGCTGTCCACCCCATATGCATCACACTCTATGATCCCTGAGGAGGGAGGGAGAGAAAACGAAAGAATGGAGGAGGAAAGAGAAGGGAGCGAGAGAACGACATGAGGAAAGGGGTGGGGAGAAGATTGCGAGACAGCAAGAAAGAATAGTTAAGCATTTCTGGATGGTTATGACAGAAGACTTACAAAAAACAACTCCTAATTGAGGCTGCATGATTTTGTGAAACGCGAATTTCACGTTTAAATTATGTCACTTGCCATTTCTTTATAATTATTCGTGAAATATACTATATTTGTGTGTGAAAATCATAAAACCTACATCAACTTTTTTTTACTGTTAATTAACATGTTTCAACAAAACATTATTATGGTGTAAAAAAAATAAAATTTTATTGTAAAATTACAATACTAATATTTATCTTAATTTGTCATTGACTAATGAGCTTTTATTTTGACAGATTGCCGGGCAAATAAAAATATGCTGTACCGATTTCAGAGCGAATCTTGGCCCTTTCCATTTACATGCATACGGCTGATGATATCAGGTGCTTAAATGCTTCGCTGAAATCGATAGGGTGCGTTTCAGTGATTTGACAAATCGCACTAAGCCATATTTTATTTCGATTTATCATTATTGTGATTACTTTTTTGATTAGATCCGCAGCATGCTGTATAGTAGTTAGAACTGCTTGCTTCAGCAAGGCGAGACTGAGAAGCTGTCCACCTGCCACTCCTCATTTCTTGTGCGTGAGCGTCTGAGGTGTCTGCAGCAGCGTTCCTCCAGACACTGCGAGCCGCCCCACCTCCTCACAGCATCTCCCTCAGCTATTAATATCCTCCTCATCTCTCAGCAAACATCTGCAGCAGGCGGGCGGGGAAAACGAGGACAGCGGTACATGCATTTCCAGTTATGCCCTTGCATTTGCTGAAAGACCATGTTGAGGGAGTACAACCCAGCGCCCACTCATAAAATGCCAGAGCCATTCGAGTGGCACGCTGGGAAATGCCACGTTCCACAAAAGATGAGAAATTAAAAGATGGGGATTTGCATTCAAACAAGGAGCAGTCTCACAAAAGCAGTGTCAATGATGTCAGGGAGGCGATGACATTTTAAAAGAACAATTACTCAGAATGATCACCAAGAAGTTTTCAGACGATATCTTAAAAAGGCAGAGTAATGGCCCATTAATTTCATCTGCAGAGACAAAATAAAAAGCATTTATATTTAGAAGGGCCTGTCAACTAAACTTGTCAACCAAATGAATCTCTGAAACCATTAATTATAGGGCGAATGGATAGGGCAAAATGTCCAACTAGTCACCCAATCAACCAATCACAGGGTTACAGACTATGAAGCAATTGGCTCTTCAAATTACAGGATAATCGAAAATTGACTCGCAGTTCAGAGAGGGAGCTGATTATAAACTCAGTAACCGCTCTTGCCAGCTTCACAATATGATTCAAATCGCAAAAGACCTGTTCACACCAAGAAAAAAATACTATAATAATATATAGCGTCCACACCAATATGATCAAACTCTGAATTCTGATTGGCCGTCAATGTTTTTGTCATTCCATAGCTTAAAAAAAAAAAAAGTGATTCCAACAATTTTGTTCCTCTCTATCATAATCATAGCTCTGATTTGGACTTCACTATTCTCATACAACTAGAACAATTGTTAAAACTTCATAGTTATAGATGTGAACAGGCCTTACTTCACAAGCGTGTTAGAGAGCGCAGAGTGAGTCTCATGACTGACTCATTAAAAAAAGAGCCGGTTCATAAGAGTCGCATGGGCTTTAAATAACTTCATTCAATCTGGAGGAGTCTGGAATTTCATTATGAAGGGTTGGATATATTAGAAAGGATATGAGAGACAGAGCCTTGTTCCTGAAGTCCACCACTGTGTATCCACTAACCAATGGATCCACAAAGCTGATCATGTGATGGCGACACTGGGCTTGCTCCTCCTCGGTAACCTTATTGGTGATGATGTCCAGCCCTTTGTAAACCTGCAGAGAGAAACCAACCAGATCAATGAAGCAGCAAGAAGTTTAATCCAGGTCATTTAATGTATAAATCCAGGAGAAGAGTAGCAAATGTCACATATTTCATAGACCACATTACTCGCATGATTCATCATGACATGATCACTACATGAATCCTTAAAGAGGCCCATTTCAAAAACCGGGTCCAGTGAGACAGAGGTAAAACAGGTCACGGGCACTTCCTTATTCTGTCCTACATATCTATTGTCATAATTCTTCATGGCAAAAGATATTGTGGATGTTTTTATTTTAACATGTGAAGATATGGGATTGATAAGGAATTTAACAATTTTGGTTCTCGTCCCAGTGCCTTAATGATTTAGCACTTTTGAGAAATTTTTCCTGCTTATTTGATTATCATGCAAGACTTTTGCATGCAACCCCACAGAAGGATGTTTGTCCATTTATTGTCTTTGACAAAACTCATTGAAAACACTGGGTTCCAGTATCTGAATAAATGAAAACCAGTTCTCAAATCCCAATTCTAGGTATGTGGCATCAGTCCATAAGTGGCCACCATAAAGTGTTGCTGTGTCGTAGTTCAAGAAACGTGTCAGGTGCATCTGCAGGATTTAAACATCAAGGCAAGCATGCACAGCAAGGGCTAAGTTCAGTCCAGTTTACCGTAACTCCTCTGCCCTTGCGTGCCGATTTCGGCAAGTTAGGAAGAAATGCTACTGAATTATTGAGATCTTTTCCCCTGTGTTCTCCACAGGACATCCCTGCAAGCTAAATCTTGGTGAGGTGAAGGGGGGAAACAGTATTTGAGTAGAGACAGGAATTCAGCCCATTCTCTCCAATGTAGAATGGTTAACACTAATAAAGGGGTATGATTAAAACTTGCAGAAGGCCTTAACAATCGCCGCAGAACTTGGCATGGTACTTCCACTCTGCTTTTAACTGTGCAAGTAAAAACGCCTGCTTTTCAGACCCAGCCCTCTTGAACGCAATATTTCGACTTTATTGGCCTCTAACTCCAAGAACACTTGGAATCAATAACAGCTGTTTTTCGATCTTGAAATAAAAACAAAACGTATAGTTGGGTCACTAAGCTTGTTAAGATATACGAACAAAGCCGGGAGTTTACCAACAGTCCCATAAACTTCCATAAATGTTGAGTTTGAGTGTAGAAGACAACATTTCTGGTCACTTTAACACTGTCGCCAAAACCAATCTGGTAAAACTGAAGTCCATCAGGTCAGGACAAGTTGCTAAATACACGTTATGTAAATGTTGGCGGTCATTTGTTAATATGCCTTGGATGGACAGTCACATGCTCCGTTCCAAAACCGTGTGAGCTAGCTACAAAAGCAGTTTTGCAACCATTAGAAACAGCACTGACAAAGAACATTGAAATTGTAGATCCTCATCTGTATGTACTCAACTAACAGTGTTGCATTATGAGGGATCAATACATGAAAGCACATGAACTGAGAGATCAGCATGCTGAGAGCTCTACAGCTCACTAGAGAGGGCATTTCAGGTCAGGTGGCACAGACTGACAAATGAGGGTGGTCGCACACGTTCTACAATGGTGGAACCAGCACCTGATGTGCTGAATTGTGCTACTATTATTACATTGCAGGGCTGCCCTTGAATAAAGATTTTTCTGGTCGATGAGTAGTCGTTCATTTTTAGCATTAGTCATGTTAATTAATAAACCATAAAAATCATAATAAAGGAGTATTTTAAATGTAAGTGATCACACCTCTATGTTAGCTGTCATGCGGCAAACTTTTATTCAGCCTACACACTCTGCACAAACATTTGAATAGCCCACATTTTTCTAGGTTAACTTTAAAACGAGTGACCATGTAAAGTTGCTACTTCTTACATATTTCAGATGAGAAGCCATATTTGAGGTCGCTGAATGATAGGCTAGCATTTGGATGTACTGTTGGTCACAGATTGCGTGACTTCACTTCCTGTGGATTTTTTTCCCATGCAAACAACCGACTAATAAAATTGTTCAACTAAGCCTCTTCTCGCCAACTAATGGTTAGTTGACTATTAGGGAGCAGCCCGATCACACTGCATAAATAACAAAAAATTTCAATATTCCTAGCAAATGTTAAATAAAAATTGGCACAACCTTGCTTTGCAGCCAATTGTTCGTTACAAATTGATAGCAAGTTTCTCTCAAAAAAATTATTTTTATATGCAACACATGCCATCAGGGTTAGATCTAAGAGACAAAACATTGAGTTTGATCACTAAAATTTCACATAACCACCAACCACAATAAGAGAAATCTCTCAACTACCACAGAAAAAAATGAAGTATATTTTCCAAGAGGTTGTATAGGGCCCACAGCATGTATGATCTGCCCTCCGGGATAAGACTAAAATGACATTTATAAAAGGGATAGTTCCGGCCCTTGATTTTGATTGGTTGAACCATGTTCAAAGCTGTTGTAAAATTCCCGAAAAAATACAGCTGACCGCATTACATAAGTATCGCTGCGCCACTAAATATGTATGTTGCTGCGTCTGTCTTGGCAACCACTCTTAGCAACATAAACGTGTTAGTTCTCTATCGATTTTGTTCAATAAAGCTTACTGCATTATGTAGAAGAGGATTGAGAGAGAGATATCGAGTGACCGACTGTATTACCTGCATTCAAATTTAGCATTTCTTCAGATCAGTCCTGTTTATAGTAAAGAATCCGCTTGAATGTTCGCTGCGAACTTGTCCTTTTAACATTTAATGGGTTTTCCCGTGCCCTGCTGACTGACCGCACTAGTCAAAGCAATTGCTTCTTGTGCTGTGTTCATAAGTTTCAATACAAAAGTCTTTGCAACTGAGTGACTCGCTTTGCCACCATCTAATAGCGTAATAAATGTAACTTCTTTTGCCATTCACGGTCAGGGACTATTTTTTCCAGCGGAAGCGAGCCTTTTAATGATTTTACTTCATGAAAGTTGCATTGATATATTTTTTTGTTTTAATATTTGTATTGTGTGGTAACTGTTTTATAAAAGCAATAAGCCCCATGAAGCCGTGGTTTACAGTGAATTTATAAAGTGAATTTATAACAGCTATGGGGGTTTTAACAACGAGTGGGGGTGGGGGAGTGTGCGTGTGGCAAAGGAGGACAGAAGGCCCTGTGAATGCCGATCCTGATCATGTGGCTCTCATTTGGGGCCACGTTTCTTAAGTGCTGCCGGTATTAGCAGGTTTTGTTCCCTGCACCCGTTTGTCACCCCCTTTCGTTAGGCTCTGTACCAGCCTCTCACCGATTCCGAGCCCACCCTGTGCTCCAGCCTTCTAATGACCAGTGCTTCTCCAGTATTTAATTTTTATTTGCCCGAGTAATTAAAACGGACAGTTTATTTAATCTGCCGCAAAAATTCCTGTAAGAAACGGAAGTTCAGTGTTTTGTGCTACTGAACACTTTGTCAATTATTATACAGATATGGAATATACCGTCTCTAAAAATGTGAATAAATATTTTCATGTTCTGTCATACAAAAGTACAACATATTTAAGATTATTAAAAAAGGAAAAATGTGTCTCTTGCTTCACTGCAAACTGTTTGTTGTAAAGTTTCTCGTAAAAAAAAAAAACAGACTTTGAAAAGGATGAGGAGTGAGATTTTTGTCCAATGGAAATGTTTTGGAAAGATTTTTCACACAACAGTACAAAATAGTGCACGAAAAACTTTTATTCCACTCAGGCTCATTTTTTGTTTTGGTACCAAACAGAAGCACAGTTTGTTCAATGTGTTGTGCCGTTGTGTACCTTGCTGTCAATCATTGTACAGATACAACGTATTTGACAAAACTGACAGTTTCTTGCAAACAAACAGATGAGGGATTTTTGCCCGATGGAAATCTGAGGAAAGATTGGTTACACTTTATTTTAAGGTGTCTCTATTACCGTGTAATTATATATAAGTACTGAGTAATATTAATTAGGTAGATGTACTTTCGGGTAGGATAAGGGTTTGGTTTATGGTTATTTATGTGTAATTATGCCTAATTTATGGTAATAGTAAATACATAAAACAAGGACACATCATTTTTGCTTGCGTCAAATTTTAACTAGTTTTCTGACCTGATCTCACCTTTTTCCACCGAGATATGTTGGATTTGATTGATTAAGATGATTGATGATTCTTATTACAATTGCCTCGGTTTGCCTTGTTGATGTCGTGATTGCGTGAAGTCCCGCTGATGGGTCACATGGCCTTCCATGACTTGAATGGCAGGCATCTAATCCCATGCAGCTGCCTCTGTGTGTGTGTGTGTGTGTGTGTGTGTGTGTGTGTGTGTGTGTGTGTGGACATGTTCTAGAGAGCCAGAGTGTCTAATTGAAACTCATTATTAATGAGGACAACTGGTCCATAGAGTGAAGGGAGTGAAAGGGAGCAAAAACAGGAAAGGAACAAATTTGGACTCCATATTTCATTTCCACATTTCCCCATTGTAAAAAAAAAAGACAATAACAGCATTTATGTGGTAGTAACAGTTGCAACATGATGTGAGAATCCAAGCGCTCATAACACACAAGAACTGAGCAGGAGACGGCCGATATACAGTGGTCACAAGTCTGTGTTTGCCGACCACAGCCCTAACGGGGTGGGGACAATTTTTCTTTGTGTGAGAATGAGTGTGTATATATGAGATTCAAAGAAAGAGAGAGACAGAAAGCAAAGGAAAAGGGGGTGAACTAGCAAAAAGGGTGTAGTGAATCCAGTGACCCACACCACAAACACTCAGACGAGTCCCCAGACAATGGCTTTAGTGTTGAGCTATTACAGACAGCCGTGGCTGAACCACACAGCACCTCAGGCCACGCACGAGACAGCTGCTCCCCACTATTCATACAGGGGGAAGGGCCGTTGAGTAGGAGGACTGGAGAGGGGTGACAATATGACCCAAAGCAAGACTGACGTAGGTTTAAAATGGATTTTGAGTAAAGACGACAGACTAAAAATCAAAAATTGTTTTTGCAATAATGATAAAAGCTGCATTCGAAATCATATACTCTCCGAGTAGGCACTTTTGAATAATTACAACCATTAAAATAGGAAATCGGGACACTGCGTTAATTTGTCATGTTGACATTGTCATGTGACCTGGCAGAAAAATGCAGTAAAACTTTGTTACATTAATTCAAAGTATCACACTGGGATAAAAGTTTGTAGTTCAGATATGAACACTAATGTCTACACAGTAGTAATCAGAGTAAACCTTTTGAAAATAAAGATTGTATCAATTACTAAATGTGTGTGAATGACCAGCCCTATGATATACTATAGGGTTATATAATATACTAATATTAAAAAAAAAAATAATAAATAAAACCCTATCCTTCCCCCTTTTTCCCTTCCTACTCTAGCTTATGGTACTGAGCAATGTATGAAACTTGTATTGTGAGCACTTCCTGTGTTATTTGCCAATTCATGAAGAATCGCTTGTTTGTTTTCCTCACTTGTAAGTCGCTTTGGATAAAAGCGTCTGCTAAATGACTAAATGTAAATGTAAATGTAAATATACTGTTTTTGGCTATATAGTAGGGAAGGAGGCATATTCTGACACAGGGAAAGTGATTTATGTTAAATTCATCAAGAAGCCAAAAAGTTAGTGATTTGTAATTCCTAGTAAAACAAAAATGTATGTACAAAAACAACTGAAAATTTGTGGAGGGTAAGTTAAGTTACCAGGATAATCAGCTACTGAGCTACTATGCTTGTTAAGCTAATTAAAAGAATGGGGATTCTTTAGGCCCGGTTTCACAAACAGGACTTATATTAAGCCAAGATCAGGCCTTAGTTCAATTAGGGCATTTAAGCAGTTCTTACTTAAAAAAAAAAAAAACATTACTGGTGTGCATCTTGAGACAAAACAATGGCAATGACATTTTAAGATATGTCAGTGCAAGTAGTTTTCAGTTAAAACATGCTGTCCTCAAACATACATTTTATTCTGGGACTAGGCTTAAGCCTTGTCTGTGAAACCGGGGGTTAATTTCACAATCATATTATTATTTATAATATTGAATTAAAATATGGTTAAATATTTATAATATTTTAAAAAATAAATAAATATAAATTTTTTTATTTTAAAATTTATGATCTACTAGGTAGTGCATTCACTCTAAAATGGGCAGTGCATTTATTTATTTGCCAGCAACCCATCAAAATAAATGCTTGACGGTATAACATTTGGAAATGAAGAAATAAACAAATATTATTATTGTTATTTTATGGGAAAAAAAATATTTATTCAAATTCTTATTTTACAGTACAATAGTATTATTATTAATAAAATATATTTCTTATTTGAATATATTTAATAACCACAATAAAATCATAATTATTTTATAGTCCTATTGAATTGACCAAAAATAGTGTGAATGTGGCGGAAAAAAACAAGTACAGAGATTTTTTATTTTTATAAATGAGTTCATTTTATGGTTTGAGTTGGCTCTTGTAAAGAGTAAACCCAAGTATGAACACACAAGCTTTTCCTAAATCGTTGTCAGTTTTTTCCAATTTCGTGCAGCCGAATGAATGAATGAATGAATGAATGAATGAATGAATGAATGAATGAATGAATGAATGAATGAATGAATGAATGAATGAATGAATGAATGAATGAATGAATGAATGAATGAATGAATGAATGAATGAATGAATGAATTCTGTATCGGGGTGGAAACTACAAACTGAGTTTCTCCAACACCGTACCTCCCACTACACAGCTTTAACCGTGTACTACTCATTCACGCTGCCCCACTCTCCTGCATCTTTCCATCCATTCCTCCTCTGCTCCAGGAATGGCTCAGTGAAGCCAGGCTAATAAATCATTCACAACATCGCTCTTTCCCCTCGCTTTAGCGCTATCATGCAGTCATCATTTGTGGAGGCTTTCCGAAACGCGCACACACTCAACACCCCACCCACAACTAACCCATTTCCACACCTCGTTTCAGGGTTTTCTAGGAGGACAGAACAGGGTGCCAGAAGAGATGAGCAATGGGGAATAAATGAGAGACATCCATTTCTTGCTTCAGTCTGCACAGAGGGACCAGAGTGAGAGTTTAACTGGATATCAGGCAGATCTCGAGCACTGCTGAGGTTTCTCAGACGCCAGGATGAATGCAGACGTCACAGCGGGCATGTGCTGTGCCGCCAGTCCAAGGCGGCCAGACAGACTGACACAATTGGATTTCATTCATTCAGCTCAAATTGAATTTAGCTGCTGGTGTGTTTGGCAAAAGGGGGGAAATGGTTCCTTCCAAAAGCATTTAGCGCCCGAGTAAACGCAGACAAACTGACTCGACCCTTCAAATGCATAAAAGGACACACTAACCCTTCCCTTTTCATCCGCATCCTTAAGTTATAAATCATTTGATAGATGTTTAAAGGAATAGTTTAGCCAAAAATGAAAATGTTCAACGCTTTTCAAATACTGTTGATTTTGGCTGTGGAATCTTTTTTAAAAAGAATCACATTTGTACATATACAGCGACAATTTTGTCATTATTTACTAAAAATCTTTACCGCCGCGGCAGCTGTCATATCAAACAGCGTTTACAGTTTACGTTTGCTGTCATGTTTTTATGGTGCATCTGGTCATTAAGAATTTCTTTTGTATGGTAAACAGCTGCATGAACATTCGGTAACACATTACTTGATGATCCGCTTTAGACATTCTACTATAAGTAACTTTGCAACTACTTGTCAGCTAGCAGTCATTTGAGTATTGGAATACCGTCTGCTTAACACTTTGTTTTGATGGTCCCCTAACAGATATTATACATATAAGTAACTTTGAATCTACATATCAACTTATTCCACTAACCCTAACACCCAAGTCTAACTTAACAGTCTACTAATACTCTAATGGGTGGTTGACATTGGCCATCCCATTCCCATAACATGAATCCTACAGAAAAGTGGGGTGAACTGAAGAGAAGAAGCGTCAACATGGACTTGGTAATATGAAGGGTCTGGAAAGATTATGTATAGAGGAATAATGTCTGATCTCTTGTTGGGTGTTCTCCAAAACAACATTTATTTATTTAAAACATTTATTATTGAAAAGTAACTAATATTCTAAAAGTTAGTGAAATGTCTAAAGTGGACCATCCAAACAAAGTGTAACCAAACATTCTTCAAAAGTATGTGTGTTCCACAAAAAAAAAAAAAAAAAAAAAAAAACAGCCAAGTATATGGAAAACAATTACTGAAGAAATTAAACTTCAATATTTTGTCTGGAAAAAAAGATAAATACTCAATAGGTTTAAATGCTACAAGTTTAGTTTTATTAAATTATAAGTGTATTTAAAGAATAACTCAGAGGATGACAAATGTAATCTAAATGTAAAAAGAGGAAATGATATGTGCAATTAAATATCCAATATTGACCGATAAAATTAATAATTTCCTTTAACTGAAATAAAGTTTAAAATAAATTTTAGATGAAAACAAGCCTTATTTTTTATATATTAAATAAATATTTCCTTGGCAATTAACCAGAGCTGCACGATTCTGAATAAATTGAAAATCACATTTTTTTTTTGTTCAAACAGATTACAATTCTCCCACAATTCTGAACAGATAACTAAAGAAAATAACATATAATTTACTAGAGGTTCTGACAAAATGTTAATTGTTGCAGTGTATTTAAAAATGTTTAATTAATTTGAATAAATAATTTTAAAAAAAAATCAGTTTGAAAGAATGATTCAATGACTCGCTCATAAATACTTCACTTGTTTCATTACCAGATGAATCAGCGTTTTTTAAACAAATCTCCTGAATGATTGATTCAATAACAAATGCAAATTAACATTCACTTGTCGCCACCTAGAGGCCTAATGATGTAACTGGTACAATCGTTATTTGAAGAGACAAGTTACTTTTAAAAGGTTATTTGCTCTATTTTGATCGCTTCTTTAATCCCAGTACTTCTGTGATAATTTGAATATTAATAAGCCAGAAATAATGACACTTTGTGGTGGAAAAGACTGTTTGTGAAGCTGTTTCAAACCTATACTATACATGGCACTGCTCTCTCTGAGTAAGCAGTAGTGCAAACGCAGATCTGAATATTCCGGTGTACATTTGTTTAATAGACACAAAAGAATCAAAGTTGTTATTTTAGCTTTGTTTTTGCACACAAAAAGTATTCTCGTCACTTCATAAAATTAAGGATGAACCACTGCAGTCACGTCGACTGTTTTAACAAAGTATTTAGTATCTTTCTGGACCTTGAAAGTGTTGATTATATTGCTGTCTACAGACGAGGCATATACCTCGCATGCCATCTTAATTTGTGTTACGAAAATGAACAAAGGTCTTACAGGTGTGGAACGACGCAAGGGTGAGTAATTAGTGACAAATTAAATTGAGTGAACTAACCCTTTAAGTTGTTAAATACTAAAACTGAATTAAAATTAAAGCCATAAATATTGATAAATACAATAATAGCATATAAATAACACTAAAATAACAGTGGTACAATATATAGTGCATCCCACATAGAGATTTTAAAAGGCATGAGGTAAAAGTGAAAGACATTTAAATGATAATTATAATGTCTCTGGGTGAACTATTGCATTAAATCAAATCTAATATTTATGCAAAAATTAAATGCAATCAAATCACAGATCAGGCACATGGTGTCAACTGCACATGACAAAACCTCTGGGAATACATTAATTTGCAAAGCAGATTGATCGCAATAATTGTTGGGTACATTTACATGGCAAGGCCCCTGTGGGTTTCCAACACT
Organism: Zacco platypus; assembly: GCA_038088235.1. NCBI lineage: Eukaryota > Metazoa > Chordata > Actinopteri > Cypriniformes > Xenocyprididae > Zacco > Zacco platypus. Next base: position 22,253,502 of record CM076071.1, read on the forward strand.
GTCCATGCAGTTTTCTGACAGCAGGTTCTGTCTGCTTTGAGGTCTGGTCTATTAATCCACCTCACAGGGTGACGTTAGTGCGAACAAGTGCTCAAACAGGTGCAACGCCTTATCAAAGAGCTCTGAGAAAATGAGCAGAAATCAGACAAATGCTTTAAAGGCCTGCGTCCAGTAGAGTATTCAAATCCGGTTGATAAATGATTCTCTTTGAATTACAGTTCTCCTGTGAAACAGCAGAGCACAGATGTGTCAAGGCCTGTCATTTGTCATGTGGGAAAAGTCAAAGGAAGAGAGGCAGCAAATTCCAGATCAGTCTTTGAAAGAGTCATCTTGTCATAAGGTAATATTGAGTATGTGAATGGACCTTCAAGGCTCTTAAAGCACAGCTGAGAATCTGTTGAAACTGGGAAATCACAGGAGAGTGGAGATCAAGTGAAAGTAAACGCTTCAGAGTCAAGCGGCATTCTTATAAAATTCACAGCTCAGACTAAAGAGCAAGTGTTTGCTGGGCTCTAGGCTCACATTGAAATGGCTGCAAAAGAAAAACTTGGTTTTACTAATTAATTAAAAATCTATTAAAACGCAACATGAGGCTCAAAAACACTTGCAGTGAAAATCTATCAATTCCGATTTACACAATGTTACAAGGCTGTTTCTCACATAAAGAACACCAAACCTGGGGTCAAAGGCCAAAGTAGTTTTTATGGCATTCTGCACAGAGAAAAAGTCCATTTATTAGCAGACGTTTTTCAGAACATAGATAATGATAATGTCTCTCTCCATTTCTTCAGTGGTTTCCTCACATTTAGGCTGATGTTTAAAGACCGCATACAAGTATTGTCAAAAGCACCGACCACGACACCAAGTCAGCTCTGAAAACTTAAAAATGTGACGCTTTGAACGCTGTTGAGGTGATTCGTAAACACCTCTGATCGGGAATTGTGTTCACGTGCTCATCAGATGAGTCTGATTGGCTACAATGATCAATGCTTCAGAAAAAACTAATCGACATCAATGACTTACACAGATCCGCTGACAGACGCCTGCTTTCAAACACTTCCAAATTCAACCACTTTGTGGGCTTTCAGACGCTCTTTGATCATTGTAGCCAATCACAATCACAATCTGTTGAGCGTGTGAACACAAAGGCCAATCAGAGGCATTTACAAATCCGCTCAACAGTGCTCAAAACATCACATTTTTTAAATTTCAGTACTGATTTGGTGTTGCAGTCGGTACTAATATATATATATATATACAGTACTGTGCAAAAGTTTTAGGCAGGTGTGAAAAAATGCTGTAAAGTAAGAATGCTTTCAAAAATAAACTTGGTAATAGATTATATTTATCAATTAACAAAATGCAAAGTGAGTGAACAGAAGAAAAATCTAAATCAAATCCATATTTGGTGTGACCACCCTTTACCTTCAAAACAGCATCAATTCTTCAAGGTAAACTTGCACAAAGTCAGGGATTTTGTAGGCATATAGTTAGGTGTATGATTAAACAATTATACCAAACAGGTGCTAATGATCATCAATTCAATATGTAGGTTGAAACACAATCATTAACTGAAACAGAAACAGCTGTGTAGGAGGAATAAAACTGGGTGAGGAACAGCCAAACTCAGCTAACAAGGTGAGGTTGCTGAAGACAGTTTACTGTCAAAAGTCATACACCATGGCAAGACTGAGCACAGCAACAAGACACAAGGTAGTTATACTGCATCAGCAAGGTCTCTCCCAGGCAGAAATTTCAAGGCAGACAGGGGTTTCCAGATGTGCTGTCCAAGCTCTTTTGAAGAAGCACAAAGAAACAGGCAACGTTGAGGACCGTAGACGCAGTGGTCGGCCAAGGAAACTTACTGCAGCAGATGAAAGACACATCATGCTTACTTCCCTTCGCAATCGGAAGATGTCGAGCAGTGCCATTAGCTCAGAATTGGCAGAAAACAGTGGGACCCTGGTACACCCATCTACTGTCCGGAGAAGTCTGGTCAGAAGTGGCCTTCATGGAAGACTTGCGGCCAAAAAGCCATACCTCCGACGTGGAAACAAGGCCAAGCGACTCAACTATGCACGAAAACACAGGAACTGGGGTGCAGAAAAATGGCAGCAGGTGCTCTGGACTGATGAGTCAAAATTTGAAATATTTGGCTGTAGCAGAAGGCAGTTTGTTCGCCGAAGGGCTGGAGAGCGGTACACGAATGAGTGTCTGCACGCAACAGTGAAGCATGGTGGAGGTTCCTTGCAAGTTTGGGGCTGCATTTCTGCAAATGGAGTTGGGGATTTGGTCAGAATTAATGGTATCCTCAATGCTGAGAAGTACAGGCAGATACTTATCCATCATGCAATACCATCAGGGAGGCATCTGATTGGCCCCAAATTTATTCTGCAGCATGACAACGACCCCAAACATACAGCGAAAGTCATTAAGAACTATCTTCAGTGTAAAGAAGAACAAGGAGTCCTGGAAGTGATGGTATGGCCCCCACAGAGCCCTGATCTCAACATCATCGAGTCTGTCTGGGATTACATGAAGAGAGAGAAGCAACTGAGGCTGCCTAAATCCACAGAGGAACTGTGGTTAGTTCTCCAAGATGTTTGGGCCAACCTACCTGCCGAGTTCCTTCAAAAACTGTGTGCAAGTGTACCTAGAAGAATTGATGCTGTTTTGAAGGCAAAGGGTGGTCACACCAAATATTGATTTGATGTAGATTTTTCTTCTGTTCACTCACTTTGCATTTTGTTAATTGATAAATATAAACTATTAACATGTCTATTTTTGAAAGCATTCTTACTTTACAGCATTTTTTCACACCTGCCTAAAACTTTTGCACAGTACTGTATATATATTATATATATAAAATTTTAATGTTTTATTAAATGATCGCTACTAGACATCAGTATTTACATCCAAAATATAATCCCAGCACTTCTGTAAATTACTCCCAGTAACTTTAATCCCAGTACTTCTGTGATAATTTGAGTTATTTTAACAGAAATAATGATGCTGTGTTGTTGAAAAATCTGTTTGTGAAGCCGTTTCATGACAAATGCTCTCTCTGTGTCAGCGCCAGTGCCAACGCAGACTTGAATGTTAGATTGCATGGGTTTTGAATCGAGAGCTTAACAATTGTGCGGCTCTATAAAATAGTTAGATATAATCAAACATACTTTCGTCCCACTGTCCTCAATCAAGTTAGATTTTAGTCCCTTCATAGTAAATAGAGCAAAAATTGGACTAAAAGTCTCTGCTTAATACAGATCTGACTGGATTTTTTGTTGTTGTTTGGTTATCTATATGCAAGATTAACAAAATATAAATGCATTCATATATTTTTTAAATTTAAGTTATATAGTTAGTTTAGTTACATACACATATACACACACACACTTAAATTCATCTGTGTATTGTCAAATTATGTAACATCGCTTGGCCTCTAGTGGATTTCTGCTGTCAACTGGTTCAATAAGAATACAGGCTTTGCATTTTACCAACAGTATAATCGGTTACACTATTTCCACAGTCCAATTCAGACATTCTACTAACTCTCATTAGAGAATGTTATTGCAAAGTTGCTTATACTGTAGTAGAATGACTAAAGTGGACTATGGAAACAAAATGGTAGAATATATAAAATCATGGACAATCACTACTTCATGGATCCCAAGCGGCTACCCCATGTTATTACCATTAACCATAACAGGGCTACAGTCATTGTAGCTCAAACACAACATCGTGGGTGTTTGTACAGGTTTTTCTGGGGTGTCTAATTTCTCTGTAATCCATGTTACCATGATACCCTTAAACCCTTTGGACTGCTTTTACACTGATCAAAAGCTGACACCAGCAAAGAGTAGTACAACTGGTTTCGCATCAGTGAGCCCAAACACCCACTAAAGTCCATTAATAACCGTTTGCGTTAAAGTCTCCTGGTCCTTCACTCTTTTGAATGGCCTTTCAAAAGGCTGTTGGGGTCTTGAAGACCTTGTGTGAAAAGCAGGATGCCCTAAGCATCTAAAATCCCTTCTTACTTTTCTCCGGTTACAGCCTTAGTGACCTCAGCTGGGGTTCCCATGAGCAGTTCGTCGACCCGAGGTCCATTGAACCCTGCCCTCCCTGACCTTTCATGTCACTACTCGCTCCGACAGCAGGAATTTTGGTACCAGACCATTATTCAAATATTCTATCCAAACCTGACCACATGAACAATCGGTCGTTCTCTCGGCTTAGTCCCATTCTACCCCTGCGTACAGTACTGCCATTCAAAATGTAAAAATGCCCTGTGTAAGCCGCATGGCCACTGAATGTGCAATGAAAGCTACTGCGCATAATAGGCGTGTAGGCACCAATTCAGCATGTCAATAGCAGCTTCTCAGCAGTCAGCCCGCAATAGTGCTCAGAACTCAACAAAAACCCAACTCACCCTTGCACAAACACGCATTTTTATTATCTGTGGACAAACGCAATACTTATCAATATACTCTACACAAATACATAAAGCACACACAACCGCTAGCTCAATTCAAAGTTCTCATTGACTCTGTGTCTCTTGTGGAGCGTTTCACCAGCGAGGGGTCTCGAAGGAGCCAGCTTGCAGCTCAGTGTGTGAGCAGTGGATACGACTGCACTGCAGCACAAGGGGAGGAATTTTATTAGCGTAACCCAATTAACTGCACCAGGTGACAGCCATGCCACTCTCAATAGAGCAATACATCCTCAAGGAGGCCATAAGAGAGAAGGACAACTGGAGTTTCACATTTACAATGGAAAATAGTGTATGCCTTTGCAAAAGTCGCAAAAAGGCCTTACTATGTGGTTGCTAAGGTGTTGTGAGTGGTATTGAAGTGCGGTTGCTAGAGTATTATGGGCGGATGCTAAGTCAAGCGTCCACGGCCAAATCCAGGGCTGCACGATTTACCAAAATGAAACTGAAATCGTAACATGGTTTTGTGCGATTAACGAGTCACAAAGGCTGCAACTCATGCGCAACATACACCATGCCATCTACACAAACTTGTAAATAGAAGCACATATAAACTAACCCTGCTGTTGACGGTTTTCTGCCGAAATAACAGCGTGATGGTTAAAAGTTTGAAAGTGAAGAAATTAAAGGGTTAGTTCACCACAAAAATGAAGTTTTTCAAACCCGTAAGACCTTCGTTCATCTTCAGAACACAAATTAGGATATTTTGATTAAATCTGAGATCTTTCTGTCCTCCCTATAGACAAACATCATAACCTATTTCAAGGCCCACAAAAGTAGTAAAGACATCATTAAAACTACAGTGGTGATAACTGCTTCCTCTTGGGTCAGCGGCAACACCATCACAGATTTGAACATTCTGCCGTGATTTTGTGAAAGATGTAATAGAAACAGGTGAATTGTTATTATTTAGGAATGAGACTGCATGGGTATTTGAATCAAGGTCGCAAGCTCTAGTTTGCAATATCAAGCAGCATAATGGACAGTTTATGTAGAGGTAGCATAACTGGAAGAGGGTGAGAACGAAAGCCTTGACACATTCAAGTTCACATTAAGAACAAGGTGAATAAAACATCTTTCCTCAACAAGCCACTAATTTGAGTTATTATTCATTTCTGTAGCCCATGCATGCAGGACAAGTTATGCACAGAACTTGCAAAATGCAACAAATTAAAGAGTTATAGAACGGCACAAAAAAAAGCTAAAAAACGTATACAAACATACTTGTCACATTTCTAAGAGAAACTATAAAACAGAGAAATCGTCATAAGGATACTTTGCAATGATGTAATCTACAGGTGCATCACGTACTGCATCCAGAAGTATTATGTAATTATCAAATAGAAAATTATCATAATTTTAACTATACACGTCAAAGTATTTAAATCACATGTCCTGACATTTTCGACCCATAAAATACATGAACTACACCCAGTTCAACTTTGGGAATGGGCCAAATTTACACATCCTGAATGAGGCTTTAATGTATGATTAAACTGACCCAAATTCAAAAGCAGAAAAGTCCCTTTCTACTGAGAATAATAGACAGGCCTATATGCAAATGCAGTACCAAACCTTCACTAAGCCCACCCCCTGAGTTCCCAGGCCATGTTTCCAGGGGCTCTGAGAACACAAAAGGAGTCCATACAGCCAAAGCCTTTTCATCTATAACTGACAGAGACTTGGTGGAGGATGCAGCATCTCGGCTATTTCACCTGATCATAGCTGCAAAGAGCTGGATGATCTGGTAGAAAAATCTTGAATTTGCAAGAACAACATAGGCACTAAGGCAACTGTGTCAGATTAAAGCAAAATGCATTTGTAGCATAGTAAGGCTGATCAAGTTGCGCATGCACGTCACAACATTTAAAGGGGAGGTTCAAACTTCAAACGGCAAAAAACAACGAATAAACAGCTGGATTCAGCCATGAGTTAATGGTCAAACAGTGACCAATGAGCTTCAACTCACACTGTGGAACTAAGGCAATTTCACCGCAAAATAATAAAAAGCACTATAGTACCATATAAAGTACTACATAAAGTTATTGACATGTATTATTTATTATTTTTTAGAACAAAAACCCTTGTTTAAAAGCTGTCAGAATTTGGAAAGACAAAAGTAAACAAGCCTTCTGCACTTTTTCCTGTTATTTCTATTGTTAACATTCGTTAACCCACTGTGAACTAACAATGAAAGACTTTATTAACTAATTAACAAAGACGAATAAATAATGTAGCAAATATATTGCTAATTTTTAGTTCATGTTAGTTAAAACAATAACTAATGTTAACAAATGAGACCTTATTGTGATGAGACCAAATGAGACCTACTTTTTTTATTATTCTATATTGTTTCTATGATCAATTTGTGGAAAGGAGTTCAGTTAGGTCTGATGAGACTCATGAAATCATACAGGAGAGAAGCCAGTCAGTTGAGTTTGTGGCAAAACCTTTTACAGTGTGAGCATTGTTGTGTTTCAATGCATATGATGATGCATACTCAGAAAGTAGAACTGAAATGACATTCATTACAAGGCGATTAGTTCAAATATTTTCATTGTACCTAACTATTATTGTATTTCATCATTGAGATAAATATTGTAAAAGTTGTCTCGTGAATTAATTTAGATTTAGTCATTAAGCAGACACTTTTATCCAAAGCGACTTACAAGTGAGGCAATTAGGGGTTATCGTATATAAACGTCATGGTATCGAAGGTGGAGAGAGTGCCGTTTATTCATAATCCCCACTTTCAATTCCTGCCGGCGTGGGAATCGAACCGGCAACCTTCAGTTTAAATGCCCAACTCCCTCACCATTAGGCCACGACTACCACGAATTCAATCTCGTGTCTCATCTCGTGAGCTACCTGTCTCGCCACACCACTAGTGACAGTTTCTGACGTTTTCAGAGCATGAGATTGTTGTTGCCGGTATGCCAGAGCATGAGCTTTTAAAGCTTTGCCCTCTTCTGGAAAGGGGGCTGGGAGCAGCAGGTCATTTGCATTTGAAGGAACATGCACAAAATTTAAAAAAAAAAAACATGCTGTAAAAAATTATCTGTGGGGTATTTTAATCTAAAACTTCACATACACTCTGGGGACATGAGAGACTTATTTTACATATTATAAAAAGGGTTATAATTGGTTACCTTTACAGAATGCAATAAATATTTCCCGAATATCCAGGAGGATTCAGCCAATCAGATGACAACTTCAAAGCTGAATGTTTCCCATTTTGTGTGCCTTATGCATCAGACGTTCAGCCAATGGTCCGTGGGCATGACTTCTGAGGCTGAGATTACAGATCAGGTGCCTGGCTCAAAACCAACCAATCAGCAAAAATGATGGCAAAGATGGCAGACTTCTATTCGCGTACTTGTCTGGGTAGCTGCGCCAGCAGAGTAAATGCCAGTAGGATTCTTGGGAATGCTAATGGACTGTGTTCTCCTTGATGTACTTTGGCTTGGAATGAGTATGTTTGGTACCAGATGGTGGACAGGACTTTAGTATAACACCAGGCATACTGTTAAGCAACATGCCCTAGTGTGCTCATACTAAAGATATCTCCTGCTTTGGTCAAAAATACACACATATAACCAAACAAATGCTTCAGACTTACTAGTGGATCAGTGCAAATGGTCACTTCTATCTATTTAATGAAACCCATCAAAACAGATCAGAAAACAGACCAATCACCACCTATAGATTTTCAATGCATTAGGCCAATTACCAAATCACCCAAAATAAGAAACCAGTTATTATATGTTGCTTGTCATAAGCTTGGTGGTAGTGGATCCGTAGACATTGTTTATTCTTGGCTATATGACAAAATAATGAATTATGAGCGCGTGGAGCATTGTCAAAAATGGCGACCATGATGTGCACGAGGAAATAAAACAACTCGAAATCGTCAAACATACACAATGCGCTATGCAAAACATTTACACAACGTTTGCTGGAACCCATTTTCGAAGAAAAAAATAGTAATTATTAGCCTGTGTACATATTTTGGAGTCCAAATGCGTTTGGTCTATTGATGTTCTGGCTTAACGCTTTATAAACCTTGACAGCTTCTGACAAATGACGTTGTTCCATTAAACAGTATCAACGGTTTACTTTTGCAGCCCTGCTGTTTCAAAATGACCTGTCATTTATTAATCGCAATGCCCTTTCACGTGCTTTCCTGTTTGACAGATGATACAGCAGATCTCTGAACTCACCTGCATGGAATCGGCGCTTATAATTTCCCCATTAAGCCTTTTCCCGATCTCGATAGCCAGTTTGGATTTCCCAGTTCCAGTAGCTCCTAAAATCACCACTAAAGAGGGACTGATGCCTTTCTTGAGCACACGCGTGGCGGCCGCCATGACAGCAACCTCTCAGGGCTGAAGAATGATCTGAGCATGCGCGTTGACTTCGCAGCGGAGGAGGGAACTGTATCCAAGCAACTAAACTGTTTCCATAGGAACGAGATTGAAGGATTCAATAATAGCAGGTACGTAAAGGCAAACGTGTTTCATTCAGAAATAGGACAAAAGTTCTTACAATCCAATAACAAATACTTGGAAAACAGGAGTCGTGAGATGGACAATAAAATGGCACTGTGTGTTCCAAATATGCTTGAGAAAATGTTCAGATTTTCATCACTAATACATCCAAGAAGCACACAGAATCCTGTTAGCTAATAACTCAGTGCTAGTTACTAGTAATATGGTGAAACTAGTATCAGTATCCTTTGGCTTCGTTGAAGTAATGACAGCTTTGAGTTTTCACTCTAATATCTGATGAGTTGGCGCAGTTTTTAATCGTTTAATTTGCAGCTTTGACAACATTGTTGACTTTAGCAGGTCGTCTCGTGCACCTTCCGGAAGAACACGGGTATGAATAGCTCTCTTCCGTCTCCATGGCAACTGAGCGTTCTGCGCCAAGGAAAAGAGAGATGATCGTTGCCACTACGACGTGTCAACTAAAAGCGGCTCTCGCTAATGAAACGATCAAGGTGTTGATGGCGTAAAATAGCTCTTATGCCACGTTTAGTGAAATCTTGCCCTAGTTTCTGTCATAGCTGAGCCAATAAAATACTGTTTAAACAGAAGAAGGCGAAGTTATGGCGAATATTAATAACCAATCAGTGTTCCCCTAGTGTGTAGATATTAAGAACTGTCAGAAATCTGTCTTGAGATTAACTTAATGTGATATTTCAAACAAATGTCATCATTTACTCACCCTGATGCTGTTCCAAGTCTTTTAGTCTCTCAGTTACTATTGACGTTTATTGAATCTTATTGAAAGGAATAGTTGACACTTATCCCATAATTTTCTCACTCTTAAGCCATCCTAGGTGTATATGACTTATAACACAATGAGAGTTATATTAAATAATATCATGGCTCTCCCAGCTTTATAATGAATATTGAGTTTTTGAAGCTCCAAAAAGCGCATCCATCCATTATAAAAGTGATCCATAAGACTCCAGTGGGTTAACAAATGCCTTCTGATGCGAAGCTGCGGGTTTTTGTAAGAAATCTATATCTGTATTTAAAACTTTAAATACTATAATTCGTCATACGGAACTCGACTCTCTCGTGATTGCAGTCGTTGCCATGAGCCAGTGATTATAAACTTTTAAATATGGACATTTTTCTTACAAAAAATCATCACTGGAGATATATGGATTACTTTTATGATGGATGGATACGCTTTTAGGAGCTTCAAAAACTCAGCCACTATTCAATTCCATTAAAAGGCTGGGAAGATTAATATAACTCAGATTGTGTTCGGATGAAAAAAGAAGGTCATATACACCACGGATGGCTTGAGGGTAAGTAAATTATAAGAAAATTTTCATTTTTGGGAAAAATATTCCCTTAATGTGAATGGTGACTGGTAAGTTTTGTTTCACGGAAGTAAGTCATACACATTTGGAACAACATCGGATGAGTAAATGATGGCGGAATCTTCATTTATGGGAGAACTACCACTTTAAATAAGACTTTTGAAAATTTAATGTTAAAACATTTCATTGTGTAGGCTTCTGGATCATTGGTGTTTGCAGCTAAATTTGAAAGCAGTTAAGTTATTTAACAAAGAAAGACAAACATGCAAACTTATGTAATTTGAACTGAATTTATTTATTGTTTACCCAATTTTGAGTTTATGTATACAGGCTTATGAGGTACAGAACACAAAGTGCTTAGACAATGCTGCTGCCATTCTTCTCCCAGTATGACACCCGATGACAAGGGACAAAAGTGAAAAAAAAACAAAAAAAAAACAATGGTTACTGGTGGTATATGCGCCCTTTTGGCCATACAGTTTCAAAGCTGAATGTACAAACAGATGTCACCTCAATCAATCAGTGGTGATTGCTGTGAACACATGGCCTTTATTATTATTTTCAGAAATAACTGCATTCCTCATCATGACGGACAACAGTGTGCATAAAGTTCTGACGGTCATAGTGGGAGATAAGGAAGCATATGCCACCAGTACTTTATATTTAAATAGAAATCAAACAATGATACAATCAATTCTGTAAGAAAATATAATTAGTACAAAATTCTTTCAGCGTTTTCTTTCTGCCACAAGAGCGATATTAAGCCAAAGAAATTTCTGAACACAAGGGAATAGGCAGTGAAAACAGCATAAAGTGGCTAGTGATGAAAATGAAATGTTGATAGTGTTGTTTTATTTAACTTTTTGAATTTTTTAAAAACTTTTCTTAACAAAAATAGAAACTTTGAGAAACTCTAGGGAAGGCAGGTGGGCCAACCAAGGACAAATGACAGAAAAATAGAAAATAAAGTCTATTAACAGTGCTGATTTTCATATTCAAAACACAAAGTATGTATTTTTACACAATGTCCTGTACATCACTACTATTATATACATATGTCCAAAGAATATGCCAGAGTTTATATACACTGCAAGGCTGTGCTGGACACCGTCCTGAATGTTCAAGATAACAATAATATACAATAACTGAGAAAAAAAACAAAAAAAAACAAACATGGAACACAATATAACAAAAGTAACAGTGATGCAACTTCCTGTCTGTTAAACTTACACTGTCATCATGTGGCAATGGGGGGATACAGCTCTCCTTAAATTTACGTTAATTTGGGTAACAAAGCACTATTAACGGAGAAGTTACATTGATCGAAGTCCCTTAAATATCTTTAACCAGATGAATTCTAGAAGCTTGCACTAATAAAAAACAAAACTTGAAGGTTTAGGAGATCAATTATACGTGCATATAAATTGCTACATTTCAAATAATGCCTACTTTGGCATGCTAATCTGATGAAATAATACCTCCCCACCCCAATACTTTAGCTTTTGCGAGAGAATTTAAGAGAACACACATTCAGGGTCTAAAACTTTAAATTTTGAATGAAAATTTCAGAAATAATGACCCTCTTTGGAACATTGTTTGAAACTTGGTAGGGTCCACTTGAGAACACCAGTACCGCAGCTTCCACAATTACACCCCCCCAAGTTGCGAAGGCAAATGTGCAAAGAACGAAAACTAAAGAACTAATCTCAAAATATAGTGTCCATTCCATTAAATATCCCCACGTTCGGAAAAAACACGCAGTTCCTAAATCGAAAATATGGCTGGACAATGAAAGTTTATGCACGTTTCAGTTCAGCGAGTCTCCGTAGTAACTGCTGTTGCCTGCTTTTCAGCTGCTTCTTCTCTTGGGCCTTCTGTTTGTCGCCGACATGCAGCGAACGGAGGTATTCCGTGGCCTTGGTCAAGATCACAACTTTGGGCGTCTTTGGACAGTCAACCAGGCCTGGGATTTCATCCCGTAGGGCCAGAAAGCGTGAGCGAAGGTCATTGCGTCTCTTCCGCTCCAAGAAGTTGTGCGTCTTACGCTTGTCCGTGTCTTCACAGTCCGAACTCTGAGGGCTGGATGGTTGGGATTTGAGATGGTAGGATGTATGTGTTGGGGAAGAGGCGACAGTCTGAGATTGGGTGGGGACTGAGGGGGAAGGTAAGGGGGTTTTTCTTTCAGGAGTTTGGGGTGTGGAAACCAGTCGTGGCTGCACGGTCTCTTGCCTGATCTTCTTGCGAGGCAGCTCCTCTTCAGGATAACTGTCGGGCGAGCGGGCAGCGTAGTTGTGTTGTTGCTGGTGAATGGAGATGTGGAAACGCTTCATGCAAGGGTCATAGGGGTCTGCACGAACCGTGATGGTCACAGGTTTGCGGGCGTTCCCCAAGCGAGACTTGTTCTGCTTGTGTTCCACTGTCACTACATCAATCTCTTCGTCATCTGAAAGAACAATAGAAAGAATATGAGGCACTTCAATTTGATTGTAGACAGATCCTAAGCAATGTTGCTTCCACTTTTGCAACCTTTTACCAAATTCCAACACCTTTCCATTCATTCATTCTAGCACACTCTAAACTTAAGAACATTCAGAATATAAAAACTAGCTAGATGGGTCCTAAAATTACAAAATGAGTATCGTTTCTATTAGTTCCCTATAGAAGTTCCCTCTGATATCACTATGCAATAACTTCAGTCATTGAGCACAAAGCCAATTATTTTTATTGTAAAATCAGAAATTCACTGTTCAAAGGAATAGTTAATCAAATATTAAAAGCCCTCATGAGTAAAAAGCCGCCATCTCTGGGTTTTGGTCCATACAATGAAAGTCAAAGGGATCTAATGTTGCTTTGGACACTATTGACTTTCACTGTATGAAACATTCTTCAAAATGCCACCCATGTTCTGCAGAAGAAAGGTTCGAAACGATATGAATAAACAATATAGAATTTTTATTTTGGGTTAAATTTAAGCCTTTAAATTGCATGAGATTATAGAAGGCTGCATCTCTTCATACTGACAGTTCATTCATGGACAAACGAGTGACCCTGACCACTTTCGGATTCAAGTACCCTTATTATTGCTGTCTGCTGCTGATCATGCACTAGTAGGCACCACCCACAAGTAAAACAATTTCTCCTTTTGTTTCACTTGGGGAATGTGGAAGCTCAGCAGACTTTTACATTCCACATCTATTAAGTGGAATTCAAGGTGAAATGCCAATCTAAATCCCATGGCACCAATGCAAGCTTTCTATTCAGGTAGGCTACGTCAGGTTTTGGCTTAGTTTAGTATATGAATGAATGGCAACTACTGCATAGAATGATCCCACATATTGAAATCTGTCAGGTGTCAAAAGGAGGTGTCAACACAGCTGCAAATTTACACGTACACTTCAAGGTCTACAAGCAAATAGTGGAGTTTTAGTGCTCCGTCTTCAAAGTCAACGGTCTCGTGCTTACCAGAGGAGTCGGTGCGAGATTCTGACCCGGACGACACCTGTTTCTTGCAGCTGCTGCTCAGGGGGAAAGTAAGGACAGCTGCTGGATCTACGCAATCTGTCGCCAAGCTGTTGAGAACAGGCGAGTCCACAGGGACGCACTGCGCTTTGCTGGAGAGTTTCGACTGCGCCGAGCAGGACAAACGCTCGCTGACAACTTTCTCCAGCTGCTGAGTGGCAGAGAAACTGCTCCACATACAGTCCTGAATAATGATGGAGCTCAAGTTCTCCAGGGTCTCTTTCGTGTTGAGTTTGCACTGTCCCTCCTGCTCGTCGTCCTGCCCCGAGAACTGGGGCATCCACTCTAATCTGTCCCCTGGAGATGGACCGGTACCTTCCAGTATCCTGACAGGAGACATGGGCGGGGTTGGCACGAGCTGGAATTTCTTCCAAATGTCCTCGCTTGGTGCGCTCGATTTGAAAAAGTCCTCGTCCAAGTTGTGGTCGTCGTAGAAATAGTGCTGATATTGGTCGTATTCCTCCATCTCCCACTTCTTATTTCGCGATGGGTTTGCACTGATTCCTGGCATTGGTGTCCTCCTTAGAGATCAAGATCTGAAAACCACAATTGATCCGATTTTAAAAACAAGCCGATCTTATGGAGCTTGCTCTGTGAGAGATACTTAACTTGATGCTCTTCATTTTTATTTTCAATGAGCTTATGATACATATAGCCCAAAAACAGTTTATTGTTGTTTTTTAATATACATTAAATTACTCTAAATAATACAGCTTATATATTTGTAATATATGCATGCAAATATTTTTTTTTATAAGTAAAGCAGTCCAACAAAGATATTATAAAGTATTTTGGTCTTCATGCAGTTCCACTTTACGGTACAAAACTTGAAGTTTCGCAACTTCTATTACGTAACACAACGATGTAATGCTTCACGTAAGAACATATACTACTACTAGTGTATACTGTCATCAACAGTTGCTCTATTTGTCTGCAAAATGCCTTAGTTTTCCACAAAAACGATTAAGAGAACCCAAATAAATTAGTCTTACCGTAACACAGAGGCGAGAGTCAGTATTACATGTCATTTGAAATACAAAAATGAGGTTGCAGTTCACCGAGGAGCTCCCGACAAATGTTTTGCAGAAAATGCTTTCATGTCAACAAGTTAGGAAAGCGTCGAAAGCTGTTTGCTGAATAATCCTGTCTTGCGTTCGTTTTCCAGGCGTGGTTTTGTATTATCCAGCTGTTGTTTATAAGTTAAGTTGCGAGGATGTTTGCTCATTTGCAGACCGTCTCTTCATGAGAACTTCGCTTCTCTCTGCGCCCTTTATTGAGAGCGGGTGATCCCTTCTCAAGCCGCGGCTTGCGCGCACTATGGACACCTGAAACGAGTACTGCACTATATTACCCAGCCAAAGTAGTGGGTGGATTTACATGTTAGGGCGGGAAGTACCCCGGTAACCACGCCCATCACTTAAAGCGACAGAAACTACCATAGAGGTTCAGTTGGGCGTTTGGGGATAAATTCAGATGTTGATTGAGAAAAATATCGAATAGACGTTGCTGTTTCGGGATGGGAGAGACTTTTAAGATGATATACTGTAGTAACGGATTGATATAGGGCGTAACCAAGAATAAAAATATTTTACACTATAGCAGAGTAAGAAATTAAGCAGGGCTCATACAAACATGCTCATAATTTGACTAAAATATAAGTCATTTAAAATGTAGATTATTGTTATTGTCTTGTACATTATTATGTTGCTTGTATTTGACGTGGATTCAATTTGTAACAGCTGTAATTGTTCAGATTGAGAGATTTGATTCAAATTTCTGTTGATTTGTTTAATTGCATTACTGTTTGTTAATGTGTCAGTGATAATCATAAATAATGTCTCTCTTTTTTTATATTTGACTTGTTTTCGAGTATAAATATCCCCGAAACAAGATGAATTTATACCTGAGAAGTAAGCCAGCACTTATTTCTACGAAATATATCTGGATTTTTTTCTTATATATTTAATTTTTTATTCCATTGGCAAATATTTTTTTCTATACTACACACAAATAAAACAAAATATAGTTTATGTTTAAATCAACATTTTTTTTTCTTCTTTAGATTCTCACAATTTTAAGTGGCTGGAAAAAATTGCCATGAGAACCAATTCCTGGTCGTGCCATAATAAAAAATTAATTATTTCTGACACCGCAAAATACTAGCAAATCATTGTGCACATGATCTCAGACAAGTGCAGTGAATCATTAGCCAAGATCTTGCTTTATTGGTCTCTCAAACACAGCATACCTACAATTTTCGATTTGCATACGCTGTATTCACGTTGAACTACACATTGTTGTATTTATTATTGTGAGTGAAAGTCATATCCACCAAATACATTTTGCCTGTGCAAATTTAGCTCAAGATGATAATTAGTGCCAGACAGCTTAATGAATTGCTGGCAGTGCACAAGCTGTACTTGAGACAATACTGTTTCTTATGGCTATACCACGTGTTCCCTTTCCCAACAATGCCCCATATGGCAAATCTGTGCATTAGGAAGTAAGTAATCGCTGACTAGTGTCTCAATTCAGTGTCTATCCTCTCCTTTCTTTACATCTTAATTTAAGACCTTGACCTTACGCAGAACAAAGGGTCTTATCACAGTGATTGACAAATCTCCCTGGAGAGATGTACCTTTCTTTCTCTGTCTTTATGGTCTTTTTATATATTTGCTTGGCTTTTTCGACCCACCCTTTTTATCCAATTGTCCCATACAAATATTCAAGAGTTTGTAGGAGGCTGATCAATGACACCAGGCTGGGTGAGTTCAGTTGGTTTGCTTTGACAAAAGAATTGCATTGATGATTCCCTCTCTACTCAGTTGCAGTGTCTTTATATATATGTGCACCATCTGAGAAATGAAATGAAATGAACCCTCACAGGTACATTCGTGAACATACTGCAAAACTGTGAACTGGTGATGAGGCGCTATTTTTTTTTCTTTAAAAAAAGGATGAACTGCAGGCGATGGCGCTAGTGCTTGTGTGGTACTCGGGACAAAGCCTTGAAGAAGTGTGTATTTGCGTGTGTGTGTGTAAACTGGCAGAGGTTCTTGAACATTAGCATGCTGTTATCATATACTAGAGGTGCTAATTAAGAAGTCTGCCCTCAAAGCTGTCCACTGGTTACCAGTGGAGAAATTAGAAATATACAGTAGAAAGGCTATGCTTCACTATATATATTATGGCCTGTATTATTGTTAGGCCATTGATTGATGAACTTTTCAGGCATACAATGTGCAAAAAGCAGGCTTTACCATTTCTAGCTCTTTTGACTTGGACCAGTAAGCAACTGCTCAGAATGCTCTAGCAACCACATAGCAACATGCTAAAAAAAAAACAACTTTAACAACACCCTGGCAACCACTCACAACAACCTGTCATCATTGTGGTCAGTTTGACATGCACATGTATTCAAAGTTTCTTCAAAATATATGCTTTCTTTAGCTAATTGCCAGGCACAAAACAGTTTCTCTGACAATTTGTACACTGAAAAAATGGTAACATCTAAATGAACTAATTTTATTCAAGTTAATATTATTTATAATAATATATTATTTATTTTTATAAAAATATTATTTAGCACAGCTGAATCAACCTAATATATTAATTTATACCAGCAAAACACATTTTTAGGAATAAATCCGGTAGAAGTTGCTCTAAGGTGACAGTTGCAGCTTACCACTTTTATATCAAAAAACAAAGGGGGGAAAATTGCTCTCTCTCTCTCTCTTTCTCTCTTACAGGCTTTGTCTTCTTTTCTTTACTGCTGCTGTAGTGTTAAATGTGATGTGATGGTTATCGGAAGATATGGGTTTAATATGTAATGAATTTGTGGTGATGTTGCTGTAATGCTTACTGAAGTGCAGCTATCAAAGGCTGGTATCATGAATTCCCTGTAGCCTGACCCTAGAGTGAATAGGTTGACTGAGCAGGTTGAATACCACCTGATGCCTTTTTAATCACACGAGGAAGAGAGCAGAGAATCCTCCCTAAACGTCTAATGAAAGGTCAAGGTCCCGTGATCTTCTTGACCACTATAGACAAACAGGGTGGATACATGTCCCTTTGATCTATTAGCATCTCGCGCTCTTTGCCCCACCCAGAACCCTTTAATCAAATCTGCGACAGACAAGTCAGCAAAAAAAAGAACATATTGCACTTGATGCTAAAAATGCGAAACATAGGACTATGTACATTTAGCATGCGTTAAAAGCACACTATGTAAATTTTTGCTAGAGGTCGCTTATTGAAAACAAAGGCGTAGCTTGATTTCGCGGAACCTTGGGAGGTGTTATCATCACGTCTGCAGCTGGTGGGAAAGAATCGGGATGGGACTCGGGCAGAAATCATGTTCATGGATGAGATTATTAACGTTACTGTAATATGAAGCAGAGCAGAACCGCTGGAGCGATTGCTAATGAGAGACGAGCGCAACACACGTCTCGAGAGCAGTTGAACTTTTATTATGCCACAGTTGCCGCTTCCGCTTCTTCCTGTCTAGCATATGTGGGATAAAGCAGTGCTGTTTTATCATATTAGATACATTTGTGTCTTGAAAGTTGTTATAGTGCTACTCTGTGTTCGTTCGATGGCTGCTATGAGACACTTGTTGCACACTTCAGTAAGCTAGATCGATATTAGGCATGGTAAAACATGGTACTCGATTTAAATCAAGAAAACGAGATTTAAACAATAAGACTTACTGTGTTGAGTCATGTAACATGATTAGTTTACTGTCAATGAGTGTGTCCATCCAAACAGCTTTCTAATAAAACTTAATATATTAAAGCGTCTTTGGTGTTTCCATGGTTTCTACAAAATAAAACCGGGGTTATGTGTTATTGATAGGCGATGCAGGGACATGGTCCTGGTTAAAATTGTTTATTTCTTTGGATTTAAACTTTTCTCCAAAAATCTTACACATTGTGCCTTTAAAAAATTAAAGATATAAAAGCCTCAATATACAGAACTGTGAGGGGTCATGCAAGCATGTTTTGGGTGTTTACTCGACACAAACTTTTTTTTAAAAAAAGGAGTTTCAAAGTCCAGGTTGAAAATGATACTGTTACGTCTAAGCGTAAACTGCAAAAACGTGATTGTGTGAAAACGGTAATGTCATGCGCATGCGTATTACGTGTTCAGTCTATGTTTCTTTCCAAAGTGACATCGCCAAATACTGGCCTGGCATGAATAATACAGCGTTTTAGTCATTTTCACGGATCTGTGTGAACGGGATCGTTTTGACAACGTTGTCGTCTGTACCTGAAACTTTTCAAAAATGCAAAAGAAAGACTTTTCTGTATTTGCACATCATTGTTGTGTAAACTTAACCTAAATGATAGCCTGTTAACTGCCAGTGTCTCCGTAGTGGGACACTTGGCACACATTATTTATTGCTTTACTTGTAATATTTTCAGTAATATTCATAAAATTATGTATCATTTGAAAACTTGATGTCAGTTAACAGGTTAAGATTATTCATATTTTTACTTATTAAATATATTAATAGTATTTAAAATATATATATATATATATATATGAATATTTAAAATGTAATATAATATTTAATAATATTATAATTTTTATATAATAATAAAAGTTGTAGCAAATAATTAAAGACACAAAAGACTCAATATACACACATGTGAGGGGTAATACAGGGACTTCCTGGATAAGTTAAGATTATTCATATATTTAAATATTAAATATTTAAAACATAAAAGTACATTTAAAATCATTTTAAATATGGTAAATTTATTGTAAAAATAAAAAGTAGTCTTTTTTATTGTAATCCAAAATGTCATAAAGTATAAATAAATTACTATTAAAAACAATTAATTTTAAAACGAAAAAATACTTTTACAGTGTTAAATACTGTAAAAGTATTGTAAAATACTGTAAGAAAGAAATCTTTTTAAATGTAATGTAAATTGTCGTTTTATGGTAGTTAAGCAATGTTTGCAATTTTACATCCTGTTCCCATTAAAATAATATACTCCTTTTTTTTGTTTGTTTTTACAGTTTGCTGATTGAAGGAAACTTTTGCGACTGTGCATATGCAACTGCATGAGAAGATGCCATTAAATACACCTAAATCCCTCCTGCAGGAGGGGCCCACGGGGGAGTGTGTGAATTAGAATTTGGGGTCAAATAGCTCTCCTGGTGACTCTTTGTTGCTTCCCATTGGTTGGATTTTAAAAGATGCACAAGCCAATACCAGCCTGCTGTGTGCATATGCAAATGAGGCTTGCTCGTGGGTGGGTTGACATCACTTTGAAATGTATGAGAGATTGATGTCAGAGGACAAGTGAGAGCTAAGATCTCTTTGCTTGAAAGCAGATTCTGGTATAGTCATTTAAATATTCTTTATTGGTACAATATGTAAATTAACTAGTTTTTAATTAAAAGTTTTTATCATCCAAGTTATATTTTGCCTACCCTTGCATTTGTGATTAATAGCTCTTATAATTTAATAGGTGCTAGTTATCATTTGCATGATTCAGATGGTGATAAATGATGATGAATGTGTGAGATGCATATGGAAAAGATTGTTAGATTTCCATAGGTTTTTAAATTGCATAGTGCTTTAAAGCAAATACACAGATGTTTATGGCCATGTGTTTGCATGAATAAAAGCATGATATTCCAGAAACAACAGTCACTGCTGACGTCTGACCAGCATCTGAGAACAAAACCACCAATGATAGTGCAGGAACATTGCTATTTCATCCATGTAGCATCTGTATGCAAATCACAAATATACCGTCATTCCCTTTAAAAATCGTTCTTTTGTGGTTGTGGCTTTGAATATTTGATTTTTGCACTAAATTCAGAGAATGAAATTCAGAAACAATTCCAAGCTTCTCATGAATATATAAGCAGCCCAACGAGAGATCCAGGCTTGGAGGTTTTGTCCAGCAGCAACTATTGACCAGCAGGGATGAATGTGAGTGGGAGGGTCACGTGGCCCCTTTGATTGATAGATGCTCATTAATTGGAAAGGGTGAAGGATTTTTTACTGCATTCTTCCGAGACTCAGCCCTGGGAGAAAGCCGGCTGTCAGCTCAGTTCTGGGTACGGTGTGTACTTGTTGCAAACTGCACCTTGGCAGCAGAAATCGGGTGAGAGAGAGACTGAAAAAGAGCTTGCGAGAGAGAGAGGATAGATGGATACGGAGAGAGAGAGGTGGTGCATTTCACAACAACAGCCACTGAGTGAAAAATTTCATAACCACTATCTGGCAGTGACAGAAATGCTTCTAAATAAACAAAGTGAGCAGCAGTTATTTGACCGTTTATTGCCGTTTCAGATATTATTCCATTGAAGTAGGTATTTGCATATGAGCAGGAAAATACTGGAAAGTTGCACTGCATCTCCCTACTTGAGATATTAGAAACAATTCATATTTACATAGGAATGCAATTATACCTGAGACCACTGTATTGATGAACTCGTCAGATTCTGCCTGGGTTATTCAGGCACAAATCATTCAGGATAGATTATTGTTGGATGTCTTTGTAAACTGCAGTTGAGACAGGATTTGCATGCCATGTCTGTTACAGCCTATGGACACTTCTCCTTTCCACCATTTAAAAAAGCAAAAGAGGAAGCACAGCATCGATTCATAACTTAATTTTTAATGTGTGTGTTTGCGGCTCAGGTTTTGCGTGCATTTTGGAGACCAGCTCAATGATCGCCATGAGGAAAACATCTTAAAGTGCCCCTATTATGCTATTTTAAAGATTCCTAATTTTGTTTTGGAGGTCTCCTACAGATTTATATGCATCCAAGGTTTTCTCTTTGTTTTCTCATAATATACATTGCATTTCACATAATTTCTCAAATAGTCTGAAAACAGTTCGTTTGAAGATTCACTTTCTCTAAATCCATTCTTTCCGCGAGCCTACTCTACTCTGATTGGTCAGATAGCCCAGTCTGTTGTGATTTTCGTCAATTTTCTTATATCAATTCCAGCATCCAAAGTGGATTCACAACGCTGAAAACAGCGTCTCTCGACATGTTGACAACATGAACCAAACTCTTAAAGTCTCAGCTACAACTACAGTATTTGACGTCGAGTCAAAGTACTGTTTGCAGGCAGCCAATGATGTCCATTGGCTGGCATTATGCAGATTTGTTACATTGTTACATAGGTATGTAACAGGAGATGAGACTAGAATTTCTGCCGAATCCTTTCGGCAGTTCAGAATCAATTTTTTTTTTTTTTTTTTTTAGAAGACAATGCACTTCGATCTTTAAAACTGCAGTTCTTTTACATTCACAAACAGCTATATTACACACTACATGAAAGGTAATATTCAAAAACACATTGTAGGGTCAATGGAAAGTGTCCACCATGATAGAGAAAAACTTGTGTAAGTGACTTTTTGTGAAACTGCATATTTTATGAAAATGAATAAATAAACAACTAATATAAAAACAAAAATATGTACAGCAAATGTTCAATGAGTGGCCGATAGACTTCCATTGTGAGTGCATTTCAACACGTGCTTTGTTGTCAGTCAAAAGAAGTGAATTGTTTACATTTTCAGTGCATTTTTGTTTTATTTGTATAATACATTTTTAATTTAGAGCCTTTGTATATACAGCCTTTCCTCATAGTCTTTTCTTGAATTGGTCTCTAGTCATACTTTTTTTCCCTTTTGTGTTTCAAATCAGTAGCCAACAACACCCGCCATTTGCATTTCAATACAGCCTGCTTCTTGCACTGTTGAACTCTTAGAGACTTTGCTCAAACTACGAGTTCCAGGGTTGTTGTACACGTTCATGCATGTTAGAAATGGTTTGTACTTTTTTGTATTCTATGTAGAATTGACTGTGTATGTGTGTATTTAACACTACAGAAGGGAGTGATTACAAAGCCTCCGTATCCTGGTTCAGGCTGGTCCTTGCTTATCCCCACCCACTCATCTCCGAGATCTTCTGCTGGCTCTGCAATCTTGGTCTTTGCAGTCTGCCAGACAGTTACCCACCCACCTGCTTACACATACGGATTTACATGTACAAATTAAGCACTTGAACATACTCACAGCTTATTAGAGGCATACCATATAATTTGACTGTGAAATTACTGTTTTGATTTGAATTGGATAGTTCAGCCAAAAATGAATGTTTTGTCATTATTTACTCGCCCTTATGTCATTCCAAATGTGTATGATGTCATTTTTTAAGTGGAAAACAGAAGTAAAAATGTGAAAAACAAAACAGAATAAAAACAAATACCTCATCAGTTGAAGGTATTTTAATCACGCGGTAAATTTCCATTCATGTTTGTTTAATGTAATCAAACTGCTTCTATTGAAATGATCACAATCACATTGAACCAATGTGATTTTCCTCAGACACAAACTTGGCTATATACTAACCAGAGTAAAATTTAACCATTGATATCTTAAAATATTGACATTTTTCTTTTGTCTGTATTAAACTAATACACTTGTTTCCATGTATATACACTCACCCATTTTATTAGGTACCTGTTCAACTGCTCATAAATGCAAATATCTAATCAGCCAATCACATGGCAGCAACTCAACGCATTTAGGCATGTAGACATGATTGAGATTCGAGCTGACAGAAAGCAAAATAAATTGTTACAACCGAGGTATACAGAAGAGCATTTCTGAGTGTACAAACATCTAACCTTGAACCAGATAGCATACAGCAGCAGAAGACCATATCGGTTGCCACTCCTGTCAGCTAAGAACACAAAACTGAGGTAACGATTCACATGGGCTCACCAAAATTGTACAATTTGGAAAAATGTTGCCTGGTCTGATGAGTCTTGATTTCTGCAGCAACGTTCAGATGGTAGGGTCAGAATTTGGCCTAAACATAAAAGCATGGATCCATTCTGCCTTGTATCAGTGGTTTAGGCTGCTGCTGCTAGTGGTGTAATGGTGTGAGGAAATTTTCTTGGCACACTTTGGGCCCCTTAGTACCAACATGAGCATCGTTTAAATGCCACAGCTTAAATGAGTATTGTTGTTGACCATGTCCATCCCTTTATGACCACAGTCTGTACCCAGCATCTGATGGATGCTACGACATGTCACAAAGCTCAAATCATCTCAAACTGGTTTCTTGAACATGACAGTCACCAGATCTCAGTCCAATAGAGCACCTTTGGAATGAGATATTTGCATCATGGATGTGCATCCAACACTTTCACGTCAATATGGACCAAAATCTCTGAAGAATGTTTCCAGCACCTTGTTGAATCGATGCAACAAAGAATTAAGGCATTTCTGAAAGCAAAAGGCAATCCAACCCGGTACTACATGCTTCCCACAGGTTTGAAATATACTTGTGGTGAAGATCCTCCTATTACCCATGGCACAAAAATGGTCAAACAACAAATAATGTTAATTTAACAATATCTTTATTCATTGAAATTCATTTTGAAACAGATTATGCTGTGTTTTGAGGGATATGAAGCACTTTTTTTTACCCATTATTAGCATTACTATGCTTTTGAAATATTACATTAGCATGTATATTACATTTTTATAAAATAAAAACATATTAATGATGAAAAAAAATAAATATGAGTTGTTTCTGGATACTGATATAGGTGTTAGGGGCAGAATTCTGCCATCTGCTCTTTGGTGAAAATTTTTTTTTAGAAAAAAAAGTGCAATTGACCCTTCGCAAAGACCCACCCTCTTTAGTCACTGTTGCTATGTCTGACAAGCCATGCGCTCAGCAGTGAAAAATACATTGCGGCGCAAAGAGGACACTGACAACACGTCGACAGACAAGACAGAGCAGGTTACTTTTGATATGAAACAGTTTCATATTTAAAATATTGTATTTTTTAAAAGAAGTTTAAACAATAAATATCGTGTAGTGTCTCTTTAATGTGTCGTGACAGATCGCTGTAGCTCCTTCAATTGGCTTGTGAACCGATCATCTCGTCATATTAGTTTATTTATAGCATCAAATAAACATGAATGGACATCAGAAGGAATGTTGTTTCAAGCGCGGAAAGACGTGAGTACACACAATTTTTCAAGTTCAAGTTCACCAACGTTAATCTACTAACTCTCCTGACTGCTTTGTCGGACAAAATGGTGGATTCGGGGTTATAAATTGGTTAGATCGCCTGTCAATCAAACTGCTGGCGCAGGATCAATTACCATATACGTCTAGCTGAGCACCATAGAGTTACATTCATTTATATGGATGTGGTTGACTTCTCTTATAAATGCCATGTGGAACAAACATCATCACATACACACACGCATGTTTAGCTATACTTGTGAGGACCTCTATAGACGTAATGGTTTTTACATTGTACAAACTGTATATTCTATCCCGTCACTAACCCTAAACCTAATCATCACAGGGAAAAAAAACAAAATTTTATTATGCTTATTAATCAATTTTCCTTGTGAGGACCAGCAAAAAGTCCTCACAAAGTAGGGAATCTCAAGTTCCCTACTTTGTGGGGACATTTGGGGACATTGTGGGGACATTTGGCCCTCACAAGAATAACTAAACATAAAAAAAAAATTGTAATCTGTTTATTTATATATATATATATATATATATATGTGTGTGAACACATTTCACATAGACCCTTATCGTACACTAACACAAAGTCCCTATAATAGTCTACATTTGAGTGCTTTCGACAAAAAAAGTAAATTCTATAATTATTATTCATTTAGTCATATATATATATATATATAGGACAGGAAGGAATTTGAAGGAAGGAAGGAATCTGAGACCAAGATAGGGTTAAATGATGTCCCCTGGTGCGTCTGGATGATAGGAATCTCTTTCCTCCTGGTCACCTCCACAACATTCCTGGAAATCCGTGCAGCAGTCAAAAAGAATGATCACATCATTGATTTGGTGCCATCTTCGTTTGATCACAGACCGCTGTTCATTTACAAATGGATTGCAGACATCCTCATGTGACCTGGCAAAATTAATCAAACTGCAGACAGAAAAGCCACAAAACCACAAAGGTCAGAATAACTTTCATTAACAACCCAGATTCTGCATACAGAAATCTGGTAATATGAGTGAAGGTCATAGATATGATTACAACATGGCAAAACGGTGCCCGGAGCCTCATTTAATCTTTACAAACATTAATGACACTTCAAAAGCTTATAAAAAAACAAGATATGCATGTATTGTTGCACTGGTAAAAAGATGTGAATATTCTGCCATCAATTACTCACCCTTATGTTTAATCTTTAACCTTTATTCAGATGAGGAACATCGAAAAACATTTATTACAGAAGAAGCCAACAATATTTGTAAACCTTATTCCCCACATTTATTCCCTGGATAAACTCATATGCTTCTTTTTTTACAGCTGACTGGACAAATAGCCTCCATTCCAGCAGAGGAACAGCCTTTCAGCAATGGCCTACTGGAATGCAGCGGGTGTTAACAGAGAAGCTGCACATCCTGGCCTGCAGTCTGCTCAAAATCAAGATTAGCAGGCCCTCACAATGAGCAGCGTTGATTTGGGATGGTCCAGATGACAGATTGACCTGTCCAGCGATGCCCCCTTCAAAGAGCTGGACACTTATATATCAACACTGCGTATACAATGGCAGAACAAACTGGCCTCTGAATCAAATAAAGAGTTTCAGCAATGCCCACAACAAACATCAGCTCTATGTTGAGGTTGTAACACGTTTTCATGTAACACGCAGTTGCTCAACATAAGGATTTCCTGCTTGCCCAGGGCCAGTGGGAAAGCTTGTGTGTTGATCGTCTGGCTACATGCGGATCCAAAATGATGTCAAAGATTAAGCCACACAGAATGTAAGTGTAGATAAAAATTATCAATACTTTCAATGCTGAAATTTAATTCTCACAATCAAATATTAAGAGAAATGTTAAAGAGGATTCAATTATTGTTGAATGGCTATAAAAAATTATTTTTTCAATCATAATATTAACTATGTTTAACGGGACTAAAACAATTTGATTTAGATGTTGCCAGTCGAAGTATGTTTGGGCTATGACAAAGCATTTTAGAGTCTATAACTTCAATATCCTCAGCTTTTGGTTTGGGAACTGTTGCTGATATTTTAAACTAAGGAGACTTACAGGTTCTTGTTCTGTTAGTTTCCCCACAGTCTCCCATATTGTAAATATAAATAATAGACTATAAAAGAAAGTGGTACAAGAGAAAAGACAAAAAAGTCTTTCACTTTTCACAAACATTTTTACAACTGAAAGGACCATTGACAAAATCTCCCCTCTACTGTGTTACTGATGCACTGCTTGTGTTTTAATTCTAATTAGAATGAGAATAGTTTCCAACTGACCCCTCCATTTGATTAAGTTTAAGGGCTGCATTCATTGTAATACAGTCCAAGCACAACTATAGGCCAAAGAAAACAGCTGTTGCCTTGCCAGAAGACTATTGCTTCCTGTCTGTGCTCACAGTGGGACGAAACAACTGTTTGGTTGGCAGAGACTACAAGAGTCGTTATTAGGGGAAATATCTCTGAGTGTGTGTGTGTGTGTGTGTGTGTGTGTGCGCGCATACTTGTGTTTGCATTTTAGCAAGGAGGATCAAAGTCAAGAAAATAATTTACATTACACCAAAATAGTTGCAAATTGCTGTGCTAAAAACATTCAGCCATCCAGGGGGTCTTGACTGGAAGTGACTTATCTTCTAAATTGCTAAGAACATCTCTGCACCATTTTATTTTTAGTGTGGACAAACAGAACTAAGATAGACCAAAAACAAATTCAGACTTAGATGCAGATAGGGGGGGAGTAACCACTCACTTCTATCGTACCAAAGACCCGGGTTCAACTTCTCACTTGTAATTCGCTTTGGATAAAAGCGTCTGCCAAATGAATAAATGCAAATGTACATCTAAATGTAAATGTTAATGTAAATGTAAAGATAGATAGACAGATAGATGTGTGACTTCACTGACAGATGTGTGTTGCCAGTGAGTCTCTAGTCCTTCCTTAACACGTCATTGTCTGATTAACATCACCTCAATATTCATGACTGATGTGAGTCTCAAGAGGATAAATAAAACTCATGAATAGCAAAAGTCAGTGAAGCTCTCTGCATTGTGTTTGTGCTCTTCTGCGATAATCTCATTGTTTTGAAGACACCCCGCAATCTGTTGCACTTATGTGATATTCATAGCCTGAGAGAATGACGGGCCCTTTGGCCTTTCAGACATCCAGGGGAGCTTCACAATCTCCACCCATTGCCTGGCTCTGTTTCAGAGTCCCAACATTTACATTTCAGTCACAACAATGGTTAACACTGACAACACTATCTTTCCCACCAAGAGCCTTCCAGGTTAACTCAAGCTGAAGATACCTCAACTCATCCACATCCCACCCACCCACACAAACCCTCTCCATTGTCTCTCCAGCATATGTTTGGCAAACAGTGAGGGGTAGAGGGCATTGTTGGCTTTAGGGAGAAGTCAAGCAGGGCACATTAGCACATTAGCAGCCAGTCACCCCTGAGAGATGGGCCACCTCAGCAGGAGAAGGTGGGGCCATTGGGTGGAACACTCTACAGGAATTCAAGACATTCACACAATCCTCTTCATTGATCTATCGATCCCAGTCCCAGAATGCTCTCTCAATACAAAGCCTTCCAATAGCCAATAGCCTCTTGGCCCATAGTGAAGCACTCAACCTTACTCCTCCTCCAAAAACTCAAACCATCTTTTCTAGGAACGTCGATATGGGCCGTAGGGAGGCCCTGTACATCAATGATGCAGGGGGAGTAGTGTCATGCATCTTGTGGGACACCAATCAATCACTTAGTAATAGCCCAATAATTCACTAAATTCAGGGTTGTGGAAAGGGGGGTAGATGAAACCTTCTAATCTTTCTTACTCAAGAAGATCAGGGCTTTTAAATGAAATGTAGATTTTATCCCAAGAAAATGTGACCCTGGAAATAGAAGTCTATAGTAAGGTCCTTAACCTCGGTTAATCCAGTGGGATTGTTCATAATTAGGGTACTGTAAAATGGATTCAAGCTTGGATGAAAAGGTCTACTGGATGTCAATGGACCTTTTTTCTGTGTCAGAGAAGTGTTTTCAGATTATATATTACAGTTAGTCACATTTTTGAAGTTTGAACAAGTAATTACTGCCACATTCAGTATGTCAGAGATGCCAAACCAACATTTTTATTGGTATTGCTCTTTCTTGTCTTTGGGATTATGTAGAATTGTGATTGTGCTACAGACATGATCTCTATATGTGTTGTTTAAAAATTTGGGGTCAGTAAGATTTTTCAAAATAATCCACGTTGGTTGAAAGTGACGAATGTAAGAAAAAGTGAGGGTATGGTACAGATTCAAATATATAAGTGCTGGTACTGCGTTCTACAGACCCTGAACACATGTACTTTTTTTTCAAATGGGCAAAAAAAAAAACTTAGATCTTCATTGAAATGAGGGATCACTCACAATAGACTGTTTTCATCCAAAGTTGCATATTTAACTAATGCTCAAAAACATTTGCAAATAATGCAGAGTTTCCATCCCATGTGTTCAAGAGAACAAAATAATCACTTCCTTGGAAATTGGTGCAAAATTTGTGTAATAACAATAGAAGTTGCTGCAATCGGGGAAGCCACTGTGGCTACTTATTTTTCCCTATACATCATAAGTGACTTGCATCTCAGAACATGCAGACAAAACACAATAAACGCTGTAATGTTATGATGTGTTCAGAGGCAGATGCCTATTGTGTTTGGGAATGCAATCATGTGAGACAGTTCTGGAAGGCCATTATACCAAATCATTCTTATGACAGACTTTGTCTTAGGCATTTAAAAATGACCAAACCAACATTTGAGATGCTGTGCAATGAAATTGGTCCGCTGCTTAGTTCAACTATCCAATCACATCCACTGTTGAGGCAAAGCCACACAAGTTTTTTGCTGTGCATAGAGGGATTTATTCGAGAAACGTGTTTCCATCATAGTTTATGCACATGTCCTCTTATCGGATAAAAATGAATTAGAAATGAGAAATAATGCACATCTCGGTGTTTCAATCCAGGGTTTTTTATGCAATATGCCAAAATGCGCATGAAAATAGGTGGATTGAAACATAGTTGTAGAGACTTGAGACAGTAAGCAACAACCTAGCAACCACCCAGAACACAATACATAGCAACCTCATTGCTAGATTACCCTATCAACTGCACAGGAATGTGCAAACAATGTTTTAGAACACTTCAACAAACTGCATAGCAACGCCCTGGAAACCACTTATAATTTTGAATGTGTGAACATCACTCACATGGTCATCACCGTAACATAATTCAGAAAACAGTTGTGTATATTCGTGTTCATTAATTACCGGGCAAAAAAGCAACAATCACTCAACGAATCCTTTATTGGCTGAAGAAAAAGTCTTGATTCAGACAGACACTCATTGAAAGCAAATTATTATTGCACTACTAATGACTCCCAGGCTGCTATAGAGAGCAGATACCATGATCAATCAGCTACATGGCTCCACCAACTCTCAACTCAATACTGATCAATGCTCTCTAATAAGCACCAATAAATCACAGTCCTGATGGTTTACTGGCTGAATCCAGTATCAATATCTTTCAATTGCTTCTAATGAATATCCATACACAGCAGCAGAGTGTTAAATGAAAAAACAATGAGCAAATGCTGAGTAAGCACTATACAGAAATGGTCCTCACAAAGACAGTAAATCTTTCTTTGTTCAATAAATGTAAAATTTATGGCATAAAGCTAAAATAAGCAAACAAACAAATCACCATTTTGGATTGGTTGATTCAGCACAAAGTACTACTAATGTGTTGTTATTGGATGCTTTTAGGTGTATCAAAAGGATAAGACATGAAGAACACCATCTTGTGTCTGCAATGCTACACACACACACACACACACACACACACACACAAAGACAAAGGAATTAAAGTGCTAATGTCTAGCAATCTGCTCATACTGTAAATAATTTTAGGACATAATGATTTGTGCAATTTGTGTTCCCCATCCAGCTGCTGATATAATAATACACTACCCTGCCAAAAGTCGCTGTTTGGATTTAAATTGGCAAATGCTTAAGAGTCTATGATTGTTATGATTATATGTTATATTTTTGGCAACAGTTCCTCTAACCCAAATTAATGGCATGTGTAACTTTTAATTTCTTATACAAACATGTAGGAAGACATATTATGGCCATATTCCGGGATGACAATGTCAAGATTCATCAGATTCAATGGTTAGGAGAGCGCACGAAAAATCATTTTCACACATGAACTGGCGCCTACACTTGGCAACTTTCACACATGAATTACACCAAATCTTAAATTTATTGAAAGTCTTTGGGCTGGAGTAGACTCTATAGTGTGCGTGACTCTTGCATTGTCAACACAAGATCTTGGGCAAAAAAATGATGCAACTCTTGATGGAAATAACAAAGACTTTCAAAAAATGAGTGATACAAAAAGTGATTAGAAACATGTAAATTGAAACTATTTTATGTTTGCTGATCCATATGAAAATGTACAATTTTAGGGGGTATTTACACGACACCGTTTTCAAATAAAAATTGAATTTTTTTAATTAATTTTTTCTCGTTCATTTGAAACCGCAAACCTTTGAAAAAACTTGGTTTAGTTTTTCAAAACAATACATTTATCATATCTCCGTTTAAACCACAAAGACTCAAATTTGTTAAAACGGTAACGTCATGTGAATGCGTATTGTATTAAGTGTTCAGTTTCCAGGCGTTTTGTGTTTCTTTACAAAATGGCATCACCAACCACTGGCCTGGCATGCACAATACAGCATTTTTAGACATTTTCGCAGATCCATATGAACATTTTGAAAATGTTGTTCTCTGTACGCAAAACTTTTCAAGAACACAAAGGAAAAACGTTCCCATTTTTAGTACATCGTTGTCGTGTAAACGTACCTGTAGAAAAAAACTGAGCACCCTCACTGAGGCGTAAGTAGATATTCTAAAACACACGAATGAGATCAAACAAACTCCCCAACAATTTGCTAATGGTTGCAAATTGACATGAGAGAGTGTTAAAACTGCAGTGTATTTCAAGGTCAGCATGACCAGGACAGTGTAGAGATGCTGAGTAGATGTGCAGCCATACGTGTCATGTCCATGTCCCGACAGATGGGCTGGTGACTGCATCCCATCAACCCCTTCTGCCAGCAGCATGATGGACCACTGTATGAGTCCCTTGGGAATCCCTGGGTGAGCCTTCATCCTGGACAAGAACTGTCAATGAAAGAGATTGATCCTCCCTTTCCACCCTCACACACACATCTGCACACTTTAAAGACAAATACTTCTTTTTCTTTCTCTCTCTATCATTCACACTGATCCATCCCTCTCTAGCTGATCAAAGCATTTTTCATCCCGCACAGGAAGAAGGCTGGGGGTGAGGATGAGAAGAGGACCTTCTGTCCACTTATAAAACCATTAAAGTAGAACTAATTACACAACTTCACCCCCGACAACTGTAACGGGTCATATACTCAAATACTTGTGTGTCAAATGACAGGTCATCTGTTATGCTCTGAAATTCTAACTCTTTAGAAGACTGGGCATGCACAACAATTTTACTGCATTTTTTTCAAAAGCTTAAGGAAGCTTAATGGAGTCCTCAATTTATATATATATATATATATATATATATATATATATACACATATATATATATATATATATATATATATATATATATGTATATACAGTATAAATACAGTATATATAAATATATATATTAGAAAAAAATCCAAGACGCTTCTTCCCGTCAATAAAAAGTAAAAAAACAAAAAGCCTTTATTTACATCATGAATCTCAGTTATGTTGACTTCAAGTATCATCTTTGTCTCAGATGGAAATAATACAGGTTTGGAATCTGTATGACCTGTTGTAATTAGTTACAGTTATTAATAGGTTCATCTTAAGAAGGTGACATTTGTTTTATACATTCACATGAACTAAATTTGATATAATCATTACCAGGGTTTAATTCTGTTTTCACTGGTATAAAGTATCCATCCATCCATCTATTATCTGTTGTTATTATTATTATTATTACTAAGAAACATTTCAAAATATTTATTTTAATTTATTTTAAATTAACCCTCACATCATATGAGCCCTAAAGAATTTTATAAGTTCATAATGAGAGATTGAGTTTTGCAGACTTCAGTATCTTGGCAAATCTTAGTACATTTTAAGGTAACACTTTATCTACTCGTTACATGTACATTCTATAGTAATAACAGTAAATTATGCATAATTACAAGGAACTTCCCCAAACCGAAACCTAAGCCGTAACCCTAGTCAGTGCACAGTTAAAGAATATTACGCAGTACTTATTTGTGTAATTACACTGTTGTTACATTGTTTAAAATAAAAGTGTACACCATTTAAAAAAAAACTGAAAAAACTTTTTTTTCTCAGGAGAAAAATCTGAGAAGCAGTAAATTACATAGTAATTATGTAGTAAAATATGCAGAAGTCCATTTGTTTCAAGTTAATGTCATTGCGGTTTAGGAGAAACAATTTTGATTATATGTAAGAGTATAGTGTTAGTCTTACACATAGTGTTAGGCTGTTAAAGTAAATGAATGGATGTAAATCTTTCTGTTCAGTTTAGTGAGTATACACAAGGCAGAAGAAACGCTACCAAAACACCCCTTAAAGTTTATCTTAGGCCTAGGATGTTTGGCAGGCAAGTTGAATTTTTTTGACAGCTGAGGCATTTGAGCACTACAGAATAATAGTATTAGGCTACAACATTCAGCCGTTGGGTCTGGCACCAGGCAGAGACCCCCTGAGGAGGAGAGAGAATCAGCTGTTTCAGCATGCAAGCGTTTGTTTGAGTGTCTGCAGGGAGGGCATGTGTTTTTACTGCCCTGCAATTCTGACATAAAAGCAATAAAATAAAACGATACTCCACGGAGAAAGAACAGTCTGTTCTAAGATTTGTGTGTGCATGTGTGGCTATGCATCAGTGTGAGGCTGCACGAAATGATATGAATATATGCCATATCATATGGTATAGGGTAGCGGGGCCGGGGGTCCATTTGCTCTGGGATCTCTTTGGGAGGCACTTAGGCTGTGGTAAGCTGATGCCGGGAGGGTCTGGACAGCTGGACTTGCTCATCTGTCTATCGGCTTTCATCAAAGAACTGCTTCTTAAACCTCAACCCCCAAGGAGTTCCTTACAACCAGTCTAAACTCTTACTTTGTGTGGGGTCCGGCATGATCATGTAGCCAAAATTGATTAAACACTGATGTAACATTACAGTTTTTCTCAATTTTTTTCTACAATTAAATCAAATCAGAATCTCTTATTGATTTAAGCAAATTGCATGTGTTTTGGCACATGTGTGCAAAAGAGTAAGTCATTGTAATCTTCTGAACATTCTTTCATCGTGTGAGCCATCACATGCAAAATGATCCATTCAATTACCAAAATCTGTCAGACATGGATGTATTCTAGCATGCTATATTGGCAAATGGCCTGCCATTGGAGTGAAATAGGAATCACAATCTTACCAATCAACCAATCAAGTTTGAAAGCATAAATATGGAGTTTGCACTGCACAATCACTGCCATTTTTGAACATGGACGAATGTCACGACTCTATTTTTGTGTTACATGTAATGTAAGAGAAAAGAAAGATATATAAGAATGAGTGATGGTGTCAGGGGAAGATATAATAGAGTGTGTACAAATGAAAAAAACAACGGTGAATTTTCAGTTTACATGTTCATTTGAATTTTCTTTTTATACAGTATCGACTTTTCCCAGTAAATATTTACCTTGAAATCTGTATCTAAAAAGCCCAGTGTGATACACAAGAGCATTCAACTAAACAAAACTGACATTCTTGTATAGTATAGAGAGCAAAAAAAAAGTGTCAACAAAAAAGTAGCATGAAATTTGTATATAAAACATCTAAACATTTTGACCAGTATGGCTCACACAATGACAAAAACATTTTTTGGTCAATTTACTGTCACAATAACTAGGTTTTGAAGCATGAATTAAATGTGTTGAGTGAGTTACTACATTTTGGAGGCATGCAATAGAGTTTTTGATGTTCCATGCAGCAAACAGTTGTGAGGAAGTCAAGACTGTTTCAAAAAATGTGCCAAAGAGACTGAGAAAAACTAATAATATTCATAATTTGTCTGAACTTTTAAGGCTAAATAAGAGTCGATTAGCGCAAAATCATAATAATCAAGCCCAATAATCAAGATACATATTTTGTAATAACAACTTTCTGGCTGTATATTATCACACATTTAATTGAAATTATTATGTAAGAAGAAGGAGACCATCTCACAAAGGCAGAAATCTACCAATAGTTTTACCTCAAAATCGGTTGCCAATGTTCAAGTCGAGTCACTAATTGTTTCAAAGTAGCGTCACATTAATAGGGACATACTTTAATTGTGTAAAATTCATCAGTTATGAAATGAGTTCAGTTCAGCTCTATAGAAGACAATTATAGCAATCAGTTTAATGTTGATTTAATTCAGTTCAGTTAAATGGTCAATTATACACTTTAGCAGTTATTAAACAAAATGGTAGAATGTTGCAATTGACCAATCAGTATCAAGTGCAATTTCTGACAGAAATCTTTTGAAAGTTGATTTCCTGGATGTGTTGTGTAAGATCCATCTGTGCTGCTAAGCATTGATTTCTCGAGCACTGAGATGTGTGAAGGGTCTGGAGTGAGTGGCTTGTGACTGTGTGTTTTTCTGTCTCTTGAACCAATTCAAGATGATGCAAGTCAAGTGTTTGAATTATTGCATCATTCTATGACTGTGACATTTCTCACAACTAGATACTGTTAATCTATCAGGTGACGTACATGTAACAGGTATGATGTTTGCAGCTCAAACATGGGCCTAGACTACAAGAAACCTGATACACTGTATTAGTATTAGACATTTTATAAGTTGTCAAGCTGAACAAAGGATTATGCACATTATCACAACATATAGCCTACCTACTAGCTAGCTGTATAGAACACTTACTACTACGGTGCATTCAGATGAGAAAACAAAACGTTGTGGTCCAATTACGCCACCTGCTGGTTTTAATAAGGATTTCTGCAGGTAACAGGGAACGTTCTCAGAACATCACGCTCTGGCAAGTTTCTCTCAAACTTAAAAGCAAACATTTTACCAGTAACGTTAATAGAACGTTGGTTTAAAGTTCTCAAAATTTTAGCACAGAAAGGTTATTTAGTAGCCTATAGCATGCATTTCGTTCATGGAGCTTTGTTTTCTAAAACAGTTTAGTTTGGATGTCTGTCTAATGTTTTTAATGTAGGTCTACTTGTTTCAGAACGTTCAGAGAACATTCAAGTAACTTGTCATGTTTGCAAAATTATATAATAACATGTTCGCACATTCAGAAATAACGTTTTCAGTAACTTAATGGGTATAGCAAAACGTTTTTAGCATATGTTTGTTAGCTAGGTATGTTTCAATCCTTACACATGTAGGCCTACACAAATGTTAAACATAACCTATGTTTTGTTTAAATAAGAGAATGAATATTTCAATTTTCGTGATTTACTGCGTAAGGATTAAAAATAAATTCCATATATGTCCAATAAAAAAGGCGGTTGAATGAAAATAAGATTGTGACAAGCTAGGCCATGATAAGCTAAGTCATTTTGTGGTTGGTTGAAAATCACAGCTATTTTGTTAAATACAAATTGTGAACTAGTCTAATGTAAATGGTGCGTTTGCCACGAAGACCTTCAAGAGGTTCAACAACAGAGTTAAAAACTAATGATCAGGCAAGGTATCTTCCTTTTACATTTTCAGTCTTGACCTCTTATGAAATGGCGACAAACGCAGGTCATGTGCTGTTTTGAAGTTCACAATTGTTTGAATGTAAATCTAAAATTCCAAACTGAACTTAAGTAATCAAACTATGAGTAATCAAACTGTTATGATGTTTGTACTGTGCATTAGTCTTCCCACCAATGATCTTGTATTATGAGAGCACAGCGTGGATCGTCAAATGTTCTATTTATATGTTGAGGTTTTCTGCACAGAACCACAAAAACAAAACATTTAGTGTTGATAATTATAATTTAGTGTGGATGAAGCCTTGTTTAACCTGAACAACTACAGTAATTCCAGTAATAATCTTTCATTCATTCATTCATTCATTCATTCATTCATTTTCTACCGCTTATCCGGGGCCGGGTCGCGGGGGCAGCAGTCTAAGCAGAGATTTCCAGACTTCCCTCTCCCCAGACACTTCCTCCAGCTCTTCCAGGGGGACAGGCCAGGCCAGCCGAGAGACATAGTCTCTCCAGCGTGTCCTAGGTCTTCCCCGGGGCCTTCTCCCGGTGGGACATGCCCGGAACACCTCCCTAGGGAGGCGTCCAGGAGGCATCCGAAACAGATGCCCGAGTCACCTCAGCTGACTCCTCTCGATGTGAAGGAGCAACGGATCTACTTTGAGCTCCTCCCGAGTGACCGAGCTCCTCACCCTATCTCTAAGGGAGCGCCCTGCCACCCTGCGGAGAAAGCTCATTTCGGCCGCCTGTATCCGGGATCTCATTCTTTCGGTCATGACCCAAAGCTCATCACCATAGGTGAGAGTAGGAACGTAGATTGACCGGTAAATCGAGAGCTTCGCCTTGCAGCTCATCTCCTTCTTCACCACGACAGACCGGTAAATCGACCGCATTACTGCAGAAGCTGCATCGATCCGTCTGTCAACCTCACGCTCCTTCCTTCCCTCTCTCGTGAACAAAACCCCAAGATACTTGAGATACTTGAACTCCTCCACTTGAGGCAGGAGCTCTCCACCAACCTGAAGATAATAGTAATAAGACCAGTAAGACCATAGACCAGTAATAATCGATATCTGGAAAACCCATTTATATCAGCAGGCCCTGATGGTATCCACCCATATACTTTGAAATGTGCTGATCAGTTGTGTTCAATTTTTTCTCTATGCATTTTTAAGACATTGTGTCTTGTTCCTATTCCAAAATATGGTAATGTGGGTCGTAGTTTAAACAATTTGAAAGCCGTAGCTTTGACATCACATGCAATGAAATGCTTTGAAAAGTGTAATGAGGGGACAGCAGGATGAGATCCAAAATCAGGCTTTATTTTAAAAGAGTGGTCACACAGGCTTAGGTCATGGAACAGCAAGCGGGAATGTAAGAGGATGATCAGAGAGGCAGGAACAGGAACAATGCTCAGAAGTGACAAAAGTATATCAAGACCTCACGTTGACTGTGTGTGTGAGTGGTGCTTAAATAGTGACAGATAATGTGCTGCAGCTGGGTGGGGTAATCAGTGACAAGGTACAAGGCTTCTGGGAGATGTAGTGCGCATGTGAAAGTGAATGTGTGCTAATGGATTGTGGGAAGTGAAGTCCATTGGTGAGTGAGTGTGCATGTGAACAGTCCAAGGTGAAGTGCCCTCTTGTGGTTGTAATGGGCACTTTAGCTGATGATCATTACAAAAAGATTATCCTTGGTCATCTAAGTCAATTTTTCAAGATCCTTTACCATTTGTATACAGAAAAGGTGTGGGAGTAGATGATGCCATAGTTTTTTATGTTGCATTATATTTATAGTCATTTGGAAACAACTGCCAGTACTGTTAGGAGTATGTTTTTTGATTTTTATAGTGCTTTTAATACGATATAACCGCATGTTTTGGCTGATAAATTGTTGCGTTTTAACCTACATAGTACAACTATTATGTGGGTATCTTCTATGCAGACCACACTTCGTTAGGCTGGGTGATGAAATGTCTGATATTATTGACCAAAACAGGGCAATTTTATCGCCTTTTCTATTTTCAATATGCGCACTCAGACATCTTGCTGTCTTCAAAAGTTTTCTGATGATACTTCCCTTGTAGGTCTAATAAATCAAAGTAATGATATGGATCATAGAAGAGAGGTTGAGTTATTTGTTACATGGTGTGACAAAAAAAAATTCCTAAAGCTGAATGTCGAGAAGAGCAAGATCATTGATTTAAGAATATATAAAGATGAAATACTACCAGTGAGAATGAAAGGTCAGAAAATAGAGATTGTTCAGTCTTACAAATATCTTGGTGTTCACTTGGATGGTAAAGTAAATTAGAAGAAGAACAAAGAGGCTGTTTTTAAGAAGACACAATCAAGATTATTCTTTTTGAGGAAGTTGAGCTGGTAGGAAGCTTCCTTATGTCTTCTATCAGGGAATCCTGGTCAGTGTTCTGTTTTATGCAATGCTCTTCTGAGAATGAAGTATCATTGTAGATGATAAAAATAGGATCAATAAATTGATTAGAAAGGCTGGTTCGGTTTTTGGCCTTATTCCTGATTCACTTGAGGTTACTGTGGAAAGGAGAACAAGGGCAAAATTAAAAATGACCCTGTTTTCTGAAAGTCATCCTCTATACAGTATTTTAGTGGTCTTAAAAGTTCATTTCAAAGTTCAAAGATTAGTGATGCCTCAGTGTTCTACAGAGCGATTCAGAAGGTCTACTTTATTCCGGCAGCAGGTTTATTTTTTAATGAAGTTGTGTAATTTTTAGCATGGATTGATTGTATTGCTGTTTTTAATGTGCAATTGTCTATTTGGGTTGTTTGTAATGTGCAATGGTGGCGAATGAGTTTCCCCTCACAGGGATTAATGCATAGTTTTCTAATCTTTTTTCATTCTAATCTTATAGCAGTATATTTTTATAAAATATGTCCTTGTTACAGTTTTTCTCAGTCACTTTGGTGAATTTCTCACATCACTATTTACATTTGCACAACAGTTAGTTCAACCTCCACAACTTTAAGTCAGCTGTGCACATCATAGTAGCAGTTTCTCATTCCTTCCAACAAATTGCAAATGCTTTTGGACATGCATCAATTTCTTTCATACAACTCTCTGCTGTTTTATAACATTATCATTTGCTTATGTCATGTCAGTCAAAATTAACTATACTTGTGAATGCTGAATAGTCATTCCATATAAAACTAATAGTCCTTATTTCATTGCTTGAGTCATTACATACAAAAATGTTGAACTAGTTGTCAAAATCTTTTAGGGACATAATCCCTAAGAATGAGAGGGGTCTAACTGGAGACCATCTGAGCAAGCATGTTGTTGTTTTGGATAATGTGCGTTTTCACCACTCAGATGTCTTCAGACAGTGGTTTGCGGCACATGATGCTAGTGGAATATCTCCCTCCCTACTCACCATTCCTCAATCCAATAGAGGAGTTTTTCTCTTCCTGGAGGTGGAAGGTATATGACCAGCATCCACATACCCAAATGGCCCTGCTAGCGGCCATGTGATGACATCACATCAGAGTCCTGCAGAGGGTGGATTTGCCACTCAAGGAGATACTTTCCTCGCTACATTGCAAGAGATGATATTCGCTGTGATGTGGATGAAATTATGTGGCCAGACAGAGAGGAACGTCTGGATGTGCATGAATGATTATAGTACTATGTATGTTGTATGTTCATGTTCCAATATGTACTGCAGTATTGTTTACAGTTGTGCACAGCTCTACCCAAAGGGAATTTATGTTTGTTGAAAATAAGGATGTATTTTTTCTTTTGCACAATGCTGTGAACAAATTAGAACTGCAAAGAGCATATGCAGTAAAAATGTAAAACATTTTTCTCATACTCAGTTACCTCACTAAATACAGTAATGTGTAACTTTACTGTATTTTTCAAATCGCTGTTCAAATAGTATATAGTGCTGTCTTGAGCATTTTTAGGTAGTATCACCAAGATCTGACTTTTTTGTATTGGAAAACATTTACAGAGTAAACTGTCATAATGAAAACATGACAAAGTCATTTGGCTGTCTTGTTCATAAACAATGGTGTCAGGACTTTTCATTTTGATGACACTGACACTTTCATTGATATGAATACTTGCTTTTGAGGAATGAACTATCCATTTTGAGCAAGTGACACGCTTTTGCAGGTTATCAACTAGGTTTTGCAGTTTGTACTAATTGTTTTGAGAATTGCATTAACTGTTGTGCAAATGTAAATAGTGATGTGAGAAATGCACCAAAACGACTGAGAAAAACTGTAACTTACCACAAACCTAGATGGAACAGAAAAGTGTTTTCTCCATACTGCAGTGAGTGCTGTATGACCACAAGATGGCAGAAAGATCTCACTGAATTCGAATCATCTCATATCTCACTAATATCAGTACTGGTTTCTAGTTCATGTTCTTCTATATATATATATATATAGAGAGAGAGAGCACTGGGTAGGTTACTCACAAATTGTAATGAATACAATGATAAAATTGTTGAAATCCATTACATTACACATTTTAGATAATATAATCTAACTGTTTTTGATTACTTTTAGGTTACTTTTGACCTTACTTTTAGCCTTAACTAGTTTATCACATAGATTTGAATGGTATAGTATTGTACTATAGTGATATAAAAATACAAAGAGAGAGAGAAAATGCAAAATGAAGTGCATTAATCATTACATTTCATCAGGGTTTCCCAAACTGGGTGTGTTAAGGAAAGTAAGTTCCAAAGTAACTTCGTAAGTTAATGAAAATGTAATACTTAACTAAACCATAAAAAAATGTGAATTTTTAAAACCAATCAAAATAAAACACAAAAAAAGATTAAATATTTTATTCTGTGTGGCCTTTGATTTGCACAATAATTGAATAATTTACTGCCATTTTGTGAATATTAAGTAATCATATAATCAATAAAAATGTAGTCTGATTATGAGTATTTAAAAAAATAATATGATCTAATTACAAATAGCCTATAATTTTCAGAATCTGATAGTGCAGGTTACATGTAATGAGTTACTTCCAGCACTGTTTATAGGATGACTCTTGACTTCATCCATCGGGAATTGATTGTATGGATGTTTCACACGACATGTGAATTGACCAGATATTATTTCGAGTTTATTAAAGCTATACCCAAACAGATATCTGACAGTTATCTGCTGATTATTAATGATGTTGTGGCACATGTCAGAAGTCAGAGTTAAATACAGTAAAGTGAAAACATTCTGTAGGGGATTTTTACAGTTAAAGACCCAAAAGACTAGATATGATAAATGAAGACCTGGAGTAAGAGTTTAAAAAAAAATCAATTGAAGAAAATTTTACTGAAGAATAGTTAGCAGTTTCATCAGCAGAAGCCAGCTTCAGGTCTCACAAGGAGTTCGTAGGCTGCTTTCCCTCTCTCCGTACATTCACATTTCCACAACAATTATACTCTAACAGAGTCCACTAACTATGTCATTACTAAGATTCTGATTGATAGATTAAGAAAACTAGACAAAACTGGTAATTTTCCACACATGGACAGATAGTCATTTCCTTCCATCATGATGCTGACGATCACACCCTGAACTTAGGGACAGAATGTTCCTCTAGATCAGGACAAGGCATCTGCAGGTCTCAGAGTGCCAGTTGTACATCAGTACCCATAAAGCACCTGACCCCACATACAAAGATAAACATGATTCACAGCTTCTCCAAGGCTGAAGTTGATCTGAGCTCTGCTCTGAACAGGAAACTTTCCCAGAACATGAGAGGCACAGACAAAATACATCATTATTTTCTGGTTTAAATGTTTTAATATAAGTTGAAGTTATTCAAATAATATTTAGAAAGATAAATGTTGATTAATGACTTGATATGATATGACATGATAAATCACTCAAAATATGTATATTGAGGTGGCAGTGGATTCCAGAATCCACCCCTTCAATTTAAAAGCTAAAAGGTGGAGGAGGCTTGGACAAAAGAGTGTTTCACAATAGAAAGTTTGGGTAAGGCTACTGAGAAGTGTGAGGAATCCAGCTAGGGAGGATATTAGGTCACAATATGTATACTTCAGCTAGATTATATATCTCAGCTGTACTGGAACAATTTGTTTCAGCAGTTGCTCACATTTTGATGGAATGTACTTAATAGGAAATTATGAATGAAACGAAAGTCACCCCACCAATGATGGTCCAAGTTTTAAATATCACTTTGTTATGAACATAAAGACTTATTGTACTTGTCAGCTCTTGAAAATAACAACAAACTTACATGCAAGTCAGCATATGGTCCTGTCCCTAACACCTTTAAACACTCGAGGGGTCAAGATGGAAAATTCATGACGGACACAAAGAGCTGCTATGAATGTCAATGGCGTGTCTGAACACGGCAGAGTTAAAATAGACAGGAAGCTGTCAGTGGGACATTGAGTAATGCTCACACTGAGCGTCATGAATCCTAATAAGGGTGTGATGTACCTGCTCCTAAAACAGCGAGAGAAATTACTGGCTTACCTTATGACCCCACATGAAACGTAACTGTGAACGTAACGTAACGTAACATGAAACATATTGTTTTGAAAGGAATAGTTCATCCTATTGTACATTAAATTGTACATTTACTTATTTTGTTTGTTTATAGAACATACAGTATTATTATTTTATTTTTTGTGATGATTAATAGTAGATCGTTTAAGGAGTGGCTGTTTACACTAACTCTGCCCACCATTATCATTATCAGAAAAAACGAATAAAAGGAATCCCGGTAGTAACAGGAGTGTAAGGTGAGTGGCCCTAGCTCTTTTGAATTGGCTGACCCAAGTTCAAATCCCATTGCATATCAGCTCGGAGAGGCATTTATTTTAAATAAAAATTAATAAATAACATAAAAGAGGAAATTAAGTGCTTGACAATATTTAACGGGTAGGTGTACGGGAAGGCTTTTTATTCACACTAAATGCCCTCTATCGCCATTTATTTTGTTCTTGTGTTTATCTAAAAATAATGAAAATAATTTCTAATAAAAACTAACAAACAAAAACTACATTATTAATGCCCAAAACTAATGACAAATTGCAAAAATCTTCTCAAATCCAATGTATTATTTTTACTCTAATATATATGTATATTAAAACAAGCACACACACACTGTTATGGTGCTGGTGTCCAGGAAGGAAGCGTACAACACAGAAGTTCAGAAACAGAGTTTTTACTGATATACCCGGAAAATCAGGACACATAACACCATGGGATACAATGTTCACACTAGACAAGGGACAGACCAAAACTCGGGGCTTAAAAACACTGAACACAATGGGAAGACTAATTAACAGGACACAGCTGAACTGACTGAACTAATAATGAACAAATCAGGAACCAATGAAATCAGAGACACATAGAACCAGTGACAACAAGGGAAATGACAACACGCAGAGTCCAGACAGATTAACATGTAACACACACACACACACAAATATATAAATATATATATATATCTATATATGTGTGCGTGTGTTTGAAATTTGATATCAAAGCACACACAAACACACACACACACACACATATGTGTGTGTGTGTGTGTGTGTGCTTTGATATCAAATATCAAGCCCAATGGTTTTCATAATCTATGACTTGTGTAAGATCACACCAGTGGGTTAAAATAGCCCCAAGTTTTAAATAGTTGTATCCTAATAAGTAAATTGAATACATTTGTTAATGTTGCACTGCATGCATCATGCATCTTTTTAATTTAGTGTTCTGCAGTCATACAATAAGTTACTTGCTCTTAATCTCTTATTCCAACATATTCTTCAAATTAGGAGGTTTTTATCTTAGCAAATACCATTCTTTAAAATAGCAGTGCATC
This sequence comes from Zacco platypus, assembly GCA_038088235.1. Classification (NCBI taxonomy): domain Eukaryota; kingdom Metazoa; phylum Chordata; class Actinopteri; order Cypriniformes; family Xenocyprididae; genus Zacco; species Zacco platypus. The sequence continues at coordinate 22,298,053 of CM076071.1, forward strand.
TTTCCAAATAGAAAACGTTTCTTAATCATGATGTGTCTCTCACCAATATGACCAGAGTACACTATCCATCTCAGACAGTCTGAGGTCATGTTATTATGTCGAGTAAACAGAACCATCATGACCCAACATTTTGTATTTCTGACCCACAGCCACATAGACAGTTTTATTGAACTTTGAGACTATCGGCAGAGATTATTTAACAGTATGTATACGTGGACTGTTAAACTTGCAGTGGGTGTGTTCATTTTTTTGCAGTTTACATCCGAGTGAGAATTTCAAGTGGGCAAAATGTTGAATCTGAAAGGCCAGCCTACACGTGAGGAGTCCAGGCAGGTGCATGGACTGACATAAGAACAGTACACACTGTCGAAACTTACCTTGGAAAATATAAATAAATATATACTTTTCAAATAAAGATTTTGCATTATGGTATTATATGTCTGCAGATATAATGTTAAGGAATATGTCATGCAATTGTGTCTGTCAGTGAGTAATGCATATTTTTTATTTAAAAAGTAATACATAAAAAATGCATCTCTCCTTTTTGTTTTTCAATTGGTCTTTGTTATTGTTTTGAGTAATGAAAAGAAATCTTGCTTTAGATATGCAGGTTGCTAGGTGTGATTTATTTATTTAATGAACCTCATGTGTTGACTTGCAGAGAATGTTTCTGGGAGAACTTTTATTTGTGTTTCAATTTCTCTGCCCTGGGAATCACTGTAAAACCCTCTTTGTCTGTCAAAGTCCATATTAAGCATCCAGTCAAAATAAAGGCATGGAAGAAAACTACTTTCACAGATTCCCTAAACAAATGACAACATTGTCAAAAATGACACAGATCAGCAAAATTGACTAAAAATGCCGTATTATGCATGCCAGGCCAGTAGTTGGCGATGTCACTTTGTAAAGGAACACTACACGTCTGTAGACTGAACACGTAATATGCACGCTCATGGCATCGCTATTTTCACAAATTCTCATTTCTGTAGTTTAGACTTGCTTTCAATAATGCGTACTTTGAAACCCATTTTCAGGCCCTCAAAACGCCGTTGTTGTGTAAATGAACGGCCAAAGTGCATAAAAGTTTTAGGTATATATATATATATATATATATATATATATATATATATATATATATATATATATATATATATATATATCTGCTATAGACTTCAGCAGATGATTTTAATACCATAACACAATACAACAAAGGCATCGGCTAACACTACATCAAAAAGTAAAAACATTTAAAAGTACCTATAAAGTACCTTTATAGTACCCATAAAAACACAAAAACACTAACACATTCTCACCTGTGAAAGGTTATCCCATTTCTTTGGGAATTTAAATCTCGGTGGTTTCACAACCAGAAGTTGCACAATGTTGTGGCATCATTGATTCTCACTGTGATGACATGAAGTGGCATCGCCAACTACTGGCCTGGCATGCACTCTACAGCGTTTTTAGACATTTTTGCGGACCCGTGTGAACGGGTGGGGATCGTTTTCACAACGCTTCCATCTGTAAGTAAGTTTATTTAGTAAATAATGTAGAGATAGGATGTTTTAGTCAGTCATTTCAAAATAAAAATGCTCTAATCAGTTTTAAAAATATATATATAATCTTTGCCTTTGTATTTGTTTTGTACCAGTGCTGTATCTTTATTATTATTATTATTTTGTCTTTTTTGTCTTTAAAAAGTACCAGTCAAAGGTTTGGAGACACCCGAGTCATTAGCCTATTATTACTGCAGCATTTCCTCATTAGAATAATAGTAAAATCAATGAAATAACATGAATAAAAATATTTTAATTATGCATCAAAAAATAAAATAATGAAAACTACCTTTTAGATTCCTCCAGATAGCCACCCTTTGCTTAGATTACAGCTCTCTACATCTTGGCATTTTGTCAAACAACTTCATGAGCCAAGTTAGTCTTGGGGTTGACATATATGCCTTGGAGGTTAGTATTAAATATAATTTAACAATTTAATATAATTAAATTAACTGTTTTAAAAAAACATAGGCACAAGTAAGCATCCCAAAATCAAATAAACACACACACACACACACACACACACACACAGGTTTGTTTTGCTATCAAAGTGAGGACATTCCATAGGCGTAATGGTTTTTATACTGTACACACTGTACATTTTGTCCCCCTACACTACCCCTACCCCTAAACCTACCCATCACAGAAAACATTCTACATTTTTAATAAAAAATTGTTTAGTATGTTTTAACGCTATTTTAAATATGAGGACTTATGAAATGTCCTCATATTTCATGTTTACGCCATAATACCAGTGTAATACCCATGTCATTATACAAAATATTGTCCTCATAAATCACAAAAGCGCGCACACACACACACGCACGTGCACGCATACACACACACAGAGGTTGTTTTGCTTAGTGAGGACAAACCATAGGTGTAATGTTTTTTTTTACTGTACAACCCGTACATTTAATCCTTTAAACTACCCACTACTCCTAAACCTACCCATCACAGAAAACATTCTGCATTTATTAAAGCATTGTTTAGTATGTTTTTAAAGCTATTTTAAATATGAAGACTCATGAAATGTCCTCATATTTCATGTTTAAGTCTTAATACCCGTGTAATACCCATGTCATTATACAAATTTGTGTCCTCATAAATCACAAAAATGCGCGCACACACACACACACACACATGCACAAATGCTGTGTTGTTTCAACCCATGGTTGGGTCAAATATGGACAAATTCAACCACATAAAAATATATAGTCTTAAAAATGAAGGTTCCAAAAAGGCGCTCTCAAAGCAATGCCATAGAAAAAACATTTTTTCTTCCCTAAATAACCTTTTAGGGGGGGAAAGTTCTTAAAAGAACAATTTTTCTTAGTTTGAAGAACATTTTAAAAATCTGAAGAAACATTTTCAACTATAAAGTTAATGATTCTTTATGGAACCACCAATGTCAATAAAACATTACATTTTCAATAGGCACAGTTTATATATTTGTCTATAAAAAAGCCTTTAGATCAAAAGGTTATGAGAAACAGTCAGGTGTATCCAGACTGGTATTGTAGATTGCATCCTGTTTAAATTAAGAATAAATTCATACACTGGGAACCTGATATATAAGGAGAACTAACAAGGGTACAGAAAGTGCCTGTGCTTCAAAGCTATTGCCACATTGAGAACAATTCTCACATGTACACACACACACACACACACACACACACAAAAAAACCCACCCCGTTGCTTGTGACTTTCCATAACACCTGTGGCTATGTATAGAGCAGAACAGTGGTCATGTTTGACAACACACTCATGTGAGATGATGAAAGGAAATTTAGTAGTATGATTCATGACTTACAGAAGTGAAAGCTAAAGAGTTTCATTCATGAGTGATCCCTCACAACATAAAACCAGTAGGATGATGGTCACGGCAAGGTCGTTGCTCCACCGGTTTCTCATGAAACTTTGTCAGGGCTAATGTTGGGGCTTCTGGTCATGTGACAATGTTTTGCAACAAAGAAATATGGTGACAATGTCATTGAGGTAAAAGAGAGCAATAAAACTTCAAGGCTCCCCATGTGAAATACCAATAAATAATCAGTTTCATGTTGGCATTTATTCCATGTGCTTGTGCAAACAAAAGCAAAATGATCTCTGGACAGATTTTGAAATTTGTCATTTTGTCCGAGACAGGTAAACAATAATCAGGACTGAATCTTTCAACCAACGGCAAGCTATAGGCCTTATACAGAGACACACAAAATCACCTATCTCATATTAAGATCATATCTTGAGGGAAATATTAACATATCAACTTCAGATTGATAACATTCTGATTTTGTTTTTGGAATGGTAACATTACAATAGGCTTAGGCTTTGTTAACATTAGTTAGCATGAACTAACAATGAAAAATAATTCTAAAGCATTTATTAATCTTAGTTAATGTTAATTTCAACATTTAATAATAATATATTATTAAAATGAAAAGTTGTATCTGTTAATATTGGTTTATGGACCTGAACTAACACAATGAACAGCTGTATTTTTATTAGCTAACGTTAACAAAGATTAGCCTAATAAACTTTCTAACAAATGTATTGCTAATGGGATCTTATTGTACCAAACACTCATCCATTCAGAACTATTAGACATTTTAAACATATTTTGATGATTTTCATGAATTTTATTTAACATATCACGTTTTGGTTTATCTAAGCTAATATCAACTTAATTGGAGAAATACAGCACTGCATTGCCCTGTGCACTCAAGATAATAATGTCTTCCCAAACACAACCGACACAAACCCAATCTTATCTTCTGTTGACACACATCGATTAGTGCGCGAACCTGAACTCTATATGTTGTGTATATTTTTTAAGTTATGTTGGTGGACGTCCTCTTATTTGTGTGAGTAAACAGTGAAGTTACATTCTCCACATGACATGTTATATACGTCCTGCGTACTTTGTCTTACAAATAAAGGGGTTCTTTCTTGGGATTGTGTACTTTATAGTAGAAAAAGGTCCTTTACATTAGGTTCTTTACGTTTTGAAACCTTTATTTTTAAGAGTGTAGCCCAATGAACTCAATGATAGCATAATAGCATATGCTATCAGCATAACAATGATATGCCAGATGATATGATATAAGCACAGCCTTTGATGACTGATGACTTCCTTATGTCAAAAAAGAGAACAAATATAAAGTATAAAACTGTGGCTCAAAGATAATGTAATAGTATGTCCCATGCCATGTCTTATTCTCGTTTCAAAATGATTTCCATCAGAACGCATAGTCATGCGTCATCGTGCTGACGTCATGTTCCTTCCCCCCCCCCATAGGGTGAAAAATCATACGAGTGGAAGGAGGGATCCTGGATGAATGGCTCAAAGGGGAGGAGTATCTGTTCAATTAGCTACTACTACACCCGGCTGCTACAACGATCGGTAGAAACACAGATTGATTCCAAAGAAAACCGCTCACGCGAACTGGATTAGTGTGGTTTTTTAAATCAAGCTATATTTTTGTTTTCGTCCTTTGTCAGTATCAGTCAGTAACTGCTAAGCTGTAAACGATTTTAAACGTAAATCTTCAAGAACGAGATGGCAAGAGGTGAGGGCGCAGAGCAGTACTCAAATGCAAGTCTCCTACAAAAACCCAGCCCAGATGCAATCAAATTGGCAGCAAAGGTAAGAAACTGAAAATAATTAATGCTTTCATTCAGTTATAAGTTTCTTAGCAGCCCACATATTTCACATTCCCATTATTTCTCTGTTGAACAGCCACGTAGAAGTGGCTCTTGCTGATATACGTGTCATTCTTGTCAGGACAAATTGGGCGCGCGCACGCCCCGTCAGCACTGCTCACGAAACGTTGAAATTAGATCGTTTCCATTATAATCAGTTACTTCCACATGAGTTCTCTGACTGTTTGTTGTTTATACCGCCAGAGTTGTAATTTTATCACATTTCGTCGCTCGTTTAAATAGTAGACCGGTGTCCGAGTGTTAATGGGAGTCGCTGGCTGGATTCACTGCAGCTGTCTGAGAGAATAGCTTAAAATGCGCTTATTTTTGTGCTTTCGAACTTCCTGAACGGAAGTATTTTAAATTTAAATAAGGGAAAACGTTAAAAGAAATTGGGTTTAGGGGAAATTAACACATAAAATCTCAAATGACTGTTAAATATAGTGAAACTAATTAAGAGTAATATTACAATTAAATAATTTTGTCATAAAATGGTTGATTCTCATTGGCTGACAGGATTTAAGTGCAGGACTATACCACTTCCCCAAGTTATTTCAATGATTTCTAAACAGAAGACTGAAAATAATATGAATACGTTTCTTGTCCAAAAAAGTGCATGGAAACATCTCAAGCTTTCAATGCTTTTTGAATTATTGAAAATTAATGTACACCACCACCATGCCCACATTACTACTTCGGGGTTTGCATTGATTTTTTTTTTTTTTATAATTTAGTGATCTGTCACCAATTATTCTTTACTCCTCCCTATCAAGAAGGTATAAACATTAGAGTGTGTAAGACAAAGGCATAATTAATTGACTCCATATAAATCCAAGTCTCGACTTGTGCACATGCCACATCATCAGAATGAATAATCCATGCAACCTTAAATTTAAACAGCCATTTGATTTTATGAGGTAGGTATTATGCGTTATGACTTTATTGTTGTAAAACGTGATATGCTTTTATGGCTGCCTCAGATAAGCTAAATTAGTCATTAGAAAGGCTTAGATGGTCTTTCTGTCCTTATTTTGTGTAAATGGTTAAAGTGCTGAGGCTGCGTTGTGTCTTAATAGCTTATCCTGATCATTGCAAAGAGGAAGGGAAACATGACATTTTAGACGATGGCTTCACAGTTCCTAGAAATGATTGGTGTCTTGAGGAAATGTCCTGTTCACGGCAATATTTCACTGTTTAGTGTCATTACAACACCATTGAGTGTTTCTATACTTCCTTGACCTTTTAGCAACTTTATTTACTCCAAAACTATGTCTCGGCATCACAAACGAAGATGTGGTCCAGAATTAATGAAAGCCCCACTCCCATATTATGCCAACAAACCCTCCATTTACAGTTCTTAACGAAGAAGTAGAATCTTCTCCAAATAATTGTCTTCTATTTATGATAGCTCTGTTGCACTGTCAGTTAGTTGGGCCTTCCATACAGTGTCTTCGACTGACGTTGGAGTGTTAAGATTGTCCTAGTGTCCTTTAACATGAGTTACAAGCTTTATGGAAACACTATGCAATAAATCCAAAGGTGGTGACTTATCATCCGGACATTGCTTCTTTAATGGTTTATTTTTGGAGGATGCATGTGACAAACACTCAGCTGTTACTGACTAAAGTATTTGAAGTTGCCCAACTCACTGAAAATCACACCCTTTACAATAAATATTATCATATATAATTGCTCATATTTGACCCCAATGGCTGTCTGAGTCACAGAACGCTGCCTATCTCTTCTGATTGCGTTCAGTGGGATTTCTTGCTTGAGGGCTCATATCTTGACCCAAATATTAGAAGCTACATAGTTGTATGGGGAATGAGGTTATGTTTGGATTTGGACTAAACAGCAAGTCAAGCAGAAATGCATAGTATTAGCATAATTAAAACCGGCGCTTGTCTCGGAGTGGAAACCCTAGCCATTCAACAACTTAAGCCAAATTACAAGCGTGTCTGGCCATAGTGAGCCTATTTACACCACAATTAGGTTAATTTAAATCTCAATTGAGAGAGAGTGAACTTGGTACTATGAACATAATGAATTCAGAATTTTTCTTTATGAACATCTTGTTTCTTCTTCTTTTTAAAAATAGCGTGAATCAAAGGGCCGGTTGTCGGTGTGCAACAAGTTGTGTTATGCCGTTGGAGGAGCACCATATCAGATAACAGGATGTGCAATTGGCTTCTTCCTTCAGATCTACCTGCTGGACGTTGCTTTGGTGAGTAGAGCTCTGTGTGGTTAATTTTTAATCATAATTCTTAATCAAATGGATCGATCAACTGATATATCAAACTGTAATTTGATAAATTTTGAATTAATTTGCCTGTGCTTTCATGGAACTTTGTGGTAGATGTTTTTTTTTTTTCTCCCCGTCCCATTCCTTTCTTTTTCTTTTATTTTGTATCTCATTGTCGTTGGAGGGGCCGCATGAACTTTGTAAGAATTTGTTAAGGTTCACATGCTGCCTCTAATGACAAAGATTAGAGCTGATGTATAGTGGTGCATATCTTTTCTTTATCACCAAAATAGATTTTTTCTTAAAATAAACTGTTAATGTGATATTACAGAGCTTTGTACCTTTTAAACAGAGCTTTACTATTTAGAAATGGAAAGGTTTTTGCTGACGTCTTTCCGTTTATTTTTTATTTTTTAATTATTCTTTTATGTTGTTATTTCACCTCTTTGTTTGATTTATCATTTAGTCCATTCTAATACAGAATACGTTTGTGGAAAAATCTCAACCAGTGATGTTTCACCTAAAGTTAATCTAGCTTGAGTATAACTAGTTTTTTAGTTTTCAAATGTCACATCAAATGATTTTTGGCCCATCCCACCTCAGAAGTCTTGATGATCTTATGCAATAGTTAAAATCAACCAAAATCAAACATCATATTTTTCATAAATATATTAAAAAGATCTTAAACTATAAACTAATTTGAATGACAAAAAGCACAATATTAAGCTGGAAGACACCATAATAAATATGAGAAATTCAAATGCAAAAATGGAAAACTAAACGGGCCGTATGATATTTAGTTGACCTCTTTAAACTGACATTTTCTGAAGACGAACTATCTTACAGTGAACATTTTTTCAATATCAGGCCCTTTTGTTCCTTGTATGTTTGGGAAGGACCTCATAACAGAAGATCAGATTGACTTGTAGAATGTAGAATCTGATTGTGATCCTCAGGGGGCATTGGGTTTCTTTACAACCCCTGCTTGCATAGTTCGAGACAAGAAGTACAGTCACAAAGGAGGAATTGTACTGGAAAATGAATGGTTTTGCAAAGGTCTTTCATGCAATTAACTTTTGGGGGCTACTGTAGTCTTGGCTGGCTGATTCGCCGGATTAAGAGTCTGAATAGGATTGTTCTAATAGCCTTCAGTGTTTATCATGTAACTACGGACTACAGTAGACAGGTTCCCAGTGTGAGTTCTGTTAATGGGTTTAATCCCATAATTAACAGTTATTCCTACAATACACAATGTCAGCATGAAGCACTTAGTCTTTTCAACCCTCCAGCAGTTTTAGAGGTGTGTTGTACTAGAAGTGAAGCTGTAATTCCATTTGCTTGTCATGTGGTTTATGATCCCATGTGTCTCAAGGTCATCGGACAGGCCGCATGTGCTCCTCCTGAACTTTGTAAGAAGTTGTTATGGTTCACATGCTGCCTAGCTCTCTAATGACATAGATTTATTGTGAGAAGTCATATCTTCAGCTGATATTTAGTGGTGCATATCTTTTCTTTATCACCAAAATAGATTTTTTAAAAATAAACTGTTAATGTGATATTACAGAGCTTTGTACCATTTAAGCAGAGCTTTACTATTTGAAATGTAAAGGTTTTTGCTGACGTCTTTCCATGTTCTTTATTGTTATTTCACCTCTTTGTTTGATTTGTCATTCTAATACAGAATAAGTTTGTGGAAAAATCTCAACCAGTGATGTGTGTTTTAGGTAAGATGGTGACATGTTGATCTTTCTCTTTTCTCGATAGTTGGATCCATTTTATGCCTCCATCATTTTGTTTGTGGGTCGAGCATGGGATGCTGTCACAGACCCTACTGTGGGTTTTCTGGTCAGCCGGAGTCCCTGGACCAGATTTGGACGAATGATGCCCTGGTATGTCTTTTCTCACCGTACTTTAATTGGATTTCAGGTCTGTGTGAAATCATACGTTGATGTTAACCTATATGACACAACAAGACTGAACAAGAACAACTTGTTTAAGGAGCACGTTTGATTTAGTAACTTTCTGCCCTTCTACGGAAAATTAGTTTCACAATTCTACCCTCCAATATCTCAGTCGCCTCCTTTGTTGCATTTAAAATACGTCTCAAATTAATCTCTCTGGTCTGTGACTTGCTTTGTCTTCTGACCCATTTCTCTGTTGTTGTGAAATATCAGGAGGTGTGAGAGAGCCAAGCGTGTCTGGTGATGTTTCAATGTAAGAGGACGTTTGTGGGCTAAGGAAAGCCCCCTGAGCTCTCGTGGGGGGTTTAGGGGCGTGATGGGCAGGGGACGGGATCACCACAGTAGCTTTGCCTTTGGCAATTTGCATTTTCAGCCAACCAATCTGATTTGATTCTACATCACATGCATGATTAAACCACTTTATCAGTGTCCTGACAAGAAACATTTGCCATTCAGCAGCAACAAATTAGTTAAATGCTTTTCTTTCTTAACTAGTGTTACAGAATTGTGTTATATATGGAGGCAAATGTGCTTAAGAAACCAATATTTGTTCCCAAACTATCTACTGAATGCCAGCATAATCTAGGCTAAAATTTGACTCAACCCTGTTACTCATTTCAATGTAGTTAAATGGTACTATTAGCAAAAACAAAATTGCAGTATTTAGCCACGTCCTGAATGATGGTAATTTGGTAGCATTGTCTGTAATGACTTGAGATGTCTGCTTTAGAGAAAGCTTGTGTGGATTTTTATAGGCATTGTAGGCTTTCGCGGTTTTTTGAAAGTCTTGTTAGGTTTTCACAGAGAGGAAACGGGGTTTGCAGCAACCAATGAAGCAAATTACCAATTTAAAGCCATTTTCCCAAGGCGTTCAAATAAGTCTAACATTAAAAGCACTGCACAGAATTTCACTTTCTCCGTCTTATTTTTTTCATATGACGGTCAGGTTGAAGTGTTCAAGCCCTCTGAAGTAGGAGGTCACACATTGTATGAATAACTGGAAAACCACTCGGAGGAAGTGTTGGGAACAGGGGGTTGGGCGGAGGAATGTGCGTCTCCATTCTAACTGGACTTGGGGCGTGTTAAAGAATCTGGTACGATCTGGTGAGAAAGTTCTGCCCTAATGAGCTCAGTTCAGGGACATTGAATCTGAGCAAGATGGTTGTATCCTCTCAGGGTGGTGTCATTAGAGGATCCCTAGTGATGCCCAGATCTGTGTTGTGAGACATGAGACAGGTTTGTTGGTATACATATGTGAGAGACATTTTTTTTTTCCCCCCTAAGTGGGGTTTTCCCACTTGGAGAATCATATGGACCACAAGCCTGTATAATTGAATTTTTGCAAGTGCTTGATCACACGCATTATTAATAGTCACAAGCATGTGAGTTAAGCTATCATAATCCTAGATGAGAATTCATTAGAAGGGCTGGTCACATTTTCAGTGGTAAATAAAATGACATTCGCTGGAATGTTGAGTAACTGTGAAGGAAATTTGAACAAATAAAAGTCTGCACTATAAACCACAAATGATTATCAGAGCACCATAAACCTAAAAAAAAGAACATCTCTGATCTTCCTTCATTCATGGGACTTTTTCTGTCTGTAAGCGACTCGTGTCGTGTGGATTGAATTGTCATTTGTAGTTCAGCAAATGGCATGAATAAAGAGACATTTGTCTCGTTTTGCGGCTCAGATGAAGAAATTCCTTTTTCGTGCTGTATTTCCTTGGGGGCTGGGAGGTATATGTAACTTGCGGCTCTTGAATGGTCCAACCCACAACACACCACCTCTGTCATCCAATCAGAATGAAGGAAGGCAGACCAGCACACCCTCAAAGTCTAAAGGCGGCATAAAGAGTCTCTGGGGTTATTTTAGTTCAAATGCCAGCCTTGCTGGTATCGTGAGATGTTACTATTTTGAACTGTTAACTAACTGCAGCTTTTTGCTACATGTGTGCACTTGAACATTTGCTCAGTCAAGTGTTTTTCTTGCTTTCTGATTAAATATTTTAATTAAAAACATATATAACATGCTATATTTTCATAACATGTCTACAATTAAAAGGTACTGAATAATAGTATTATAGGATATAATATAGTTGTATGATATAAGTCAAAATGGCTGTCAGTCATTAATGATGGTAAAGGTTTTGAGTTTTGTTGATCTTAGTTCCCGTCAGTGCACTCTTGCAACCTCCAATCCAGCTCAAGTTCTTTTTGTTGCATTAGGCTTGTATTGACATTAATTTGTTTAGTTCAGGCAAAGTCTAATGTTTAATATGAATGTTGGCAGGGTGCACTTTTTATAATGTTACCTTTGGATAATTGTTTGTCAACCATATTTTGCTTGTTTTTGCACATGGATTATGACCATAGTATGATTGAAAACATTTGAGCTTATTTGAAATGCATATTTGTGATATCTACATCATTCTGAAATGATTTGTGCTTTAAAGGAAGTAACATATCTCAAGTATTTAAATTCACCACAGTGCCTTGCTAAACTAGGAACTTAACCCAAACTGGTTCTATGAATGCGGGGTAAAACTGAAAGCAACTGGTAACTGAAAGCATTGTGGAATTAACCAAAATATTTAATAAACATACAGCAAGGGGGTGGAGAGTGGGGTGGAATGTACTAACTGAATACAAACATTCATTTTCTATGTAAATCAATGCAATTCTGTGGGCTCCTATTTATTTTTTTTTTTTTTAAATGATGTCAGGTTTTACTACTTGGTGTGTTGAATCACTGTACCAGGAAAACTATGTGTGGCACCATTCAGTTCCATGATGCTTAATGTGCCTGAAATGGTATTTCCTTGTACTGAAATGACAGATACTGTAAGAACGGACAATGTATTTCCACCTGAGCATCCTGTTCGCTGAACAAAGACGGGAAGTTATCCCATCAATTCTTTCATCTCTCAATGTGTTCAGCAGCTTGTGGTTACATCATAGCTTTTAGTCATAGAAAAGAGGGAACAGAAATGACACGCATGGTTCTTGACAAATGATGTAACAAGTTGCCTTTAGTACCTTTTACTAATGTCATATTTTCCATACAGGATCATTCTCTCTACCCCATTTGCTGTGCTGTGCTATTTCCTCATCTGGTACGTGCCGTCTGTTGAGCAAGGCAAGGTTGTCTGGTACCTGATCTTCTACTGCTCTTTCCAAACATTACAGACAGTGAGTAACCATTATATACGACCATAAGTTGTAGCCTATATGGTTGTTGCGTAAATTTCCTTTGACCTTTTGTCATGTTTCTCCAAAACAGTGCTTCCATGTACCGTACTCTGCTCTTACCATGTTTATCAGCACTGAACAGAAAGAGAGGGATTCGGCCACAGCCTACCGTGAGTTTTAAAGCATCTACAGCTAGCTATGTCCTCCTATGTTTCCCATTTGCACGACTAACCGCTAACATGTTATCTCAGGAATGACAGTTGAGGTTTTGGGCACACTCATTGGCACTGCTGTTCAAGGTCAGATCGTGGGAATGGCTAACGCTCCCTGTATCAGCTCTGGAAAGGACCTGAACTCCACAGATCTACAGTTGGGCAACATCACTGAACCTCATGTTTCACTAGAGCATCTGGTAAGTGTTTTTTTTGTTTGTTTTTTTTTTAAGGTTGACTGTTAAAATTCTTGTTACATTGGTATTAAGTGTCTGGTCTCTTACGGTTTCCACAGAGAGATGCTTATATGATCGCTTCTGGTGTCATCTGCTCCATTTATGTTGTCTGTGCCGTGGTCTTGTTCCTTGGTGTGAAAGAACAAAAAGGTAAGTGCTGGTACAATTGCAAAGATCCCACATTTTTTTTTTTTTTTGATGTAATTAATTTACATGGTCTGTAAATTTTTTTTTTTTAAATGCTTTTGAAAAGTCTCTCATGACAAGACTGCATTTATTTGGTTAAAAATACATTACAAAAGTAATATTGTGAAATATTACAATTTAAAAGAACAGTTTTCTATTTTAATATTTTAAAATTAATTTATTCCTGTGATGCAAATCTGTGTTCCATGATCCTTCAGAAATCATTCTAATGTGCTGATTTGCTGCCAAAGAAACATTTCCGTTGCGCTGCTCATTGTTGTGGAAACTGTGATACATTACCCATTTTCAGGATTCTTTGATGAATAGAAAAATCTTTTTAACAGTGAAAGACATTACTGATCAAATTAATGCATCCTTGCTAAATAAAATTAATTTCTTTTTAATCTTGCTGAACTTTTTATCTTCAATGACCCCATGAAAAAAAAGGGTTTTTAGTCCATGTCTATTAGTTATGAGGTCTTCTAATATCCTGCTAAAAATTTACAAAATTAACCTTTTGTATAGATATACATTTATGTAAACTATAAATGCAGGAAGTCGACCAAAAAACAAATCAACCAACGTCATGCCTGTGTAATAACTGTAAAGCCTATTGACTGTGGAATTAACCCTTCAATATATCTGGCCCAAACTTCCTATTTCAAAAGGAAATGTGCTTAAACGGTCTCATGCCGTTGATTGCAGATGTTCCCAGGGCTTTTCTACACTGCTCAGGTTACTTTGAGTCAGTTGTTAGCCCACAAGCAGAGCTCAGCTGGTGCCAGGGAAATGCCAGAGAATAAGCTTAGCAGGGTTATTAGCTTTCACAGCACAGAGAGGTGTCTAAATGTGGCGCATGGTAAAAGGTCATTATTGGTGTTCTCGAGTAATTTATTTTGAACCAAAATATTAAGCCTTAACATGTTGTGGGGAAAGACAAGCACAGTCCTGACTTAACATGCTCAAGAAATGGTACAAGCGATTAAAGAACATTCTTTTCATGGGCAGCTTATTTTGGCAGCTGATCAACTTGTACAGTTTGTGCACAACAATTCTTTTTTTTACTATTTAGTAGGCTAATACCTGAAAATTGGTTGGGAAAAGTTAGTTTACAGCAAGCTTAGTCTTCGTTCTGGACTTATTCCCACTGCTCTGATGTTCATTGCATTTGCAGCACCATTAATTGACATTTGTTTGATTTTAGTGACACTTTTCATCATCATTGCCTCTCTCTTCTTTTTGACAGAGACCTGCAGGGTTAGGACTGAGCCCATGTCATTTTTCCAGGGCATTCGTATGGTAATGGGCTACGGTCCATATGCAAAGCTGGTCATGGGCTTCCTCTTCACTTCTCTGGCCTTTATGGTGAGTCCTTGTGCAAATTATTCAGGTTGACCATGGTCATCAACTGCCATTTTGGTTGTTTAAAGAGTGACCATCATAGATGAGCACTGTTGCCTTTGGCGAACACTTTATTTATGTTTTGCTAATGTGTCTTATGTTTCTCTATAAATATTTCTTGCAGTTTCTAGAGGGAAACTTTGCTCTGTTCTGTAGCTACACCCTGGGTTTTAGAAACGACTTCCAAAACATCCTGCTCGTCATTATGGTAAGCGTTATAAAGGGTGCAGCCTTTTAAAATGTTTTGAATGTGCTTTTTGAATGCTTAAACATTGTAAAGATGGAGGAGGTGTCATTGTAGAGTGTAAAGTGACATTTTGACTGACAAGTATACAAAAGAAAATTACTTAATATGGGTTCATTATATAATGCTTTTGCTATTTGCGTTATGTAAAGATCTTTTTGGGCCATCTATTTGGACATGCTAGTATTTCCATTGTTTCCCCTTATCCAATTTACAATTTGCTGTTTTACTCTCAATATCACAGAAAAATTGTAACTATCGAGAGTATTTTATTATTTGAAACCAGATTATTGTTTGAGGAATAAAAAGGTGTTCATCTAGTTATAGAGAACAAGAATGATCATGTTCAATAAGAGTCCTCAGGGACTCTAAATTCTTATGCATGAATAGAATGTTTTCAGGCATTGTCCTAAATAAGACATACAAGATAAAATTCCAGGTTTCTTGTCAGGAAGCATTCTTGTTGATTGGAACCTGTATGAACACCAAGATATTTACTTTGTGAGATACAAAATCTCAGCTAAAGCTTTATGTGTCTGTCTCGTAGTTATAAGTGACAAACTTGGGTGTTACCTGAAATCTTTTGTTAATTCGTTCAAAGGCCTTCCTGTAGCTCAAACAGTAGGGCATGGCGCTAATAATGTCAAGGTCATAGGTTCGATTCCCTGGGAATTAATTGGAAAAAAAGAATAGTTTGAATGCGAAGTAAGTCGCTGTGGATAAAAGTGTCCTCCAAATTTAATGTAAATGTGAATTGGCAAGAAGGAAATTCTGTTAAATAGTTTGACAATCTTTTATTATTACTTTGAAAAAAAAAAATAGTGAAGCAGATTTGTTCAATATTATAAATATTAGTGAAAAATGTTTGTCCACCAAATGTGGAACGACCCCCGCTGAATGTGAAAGTCTCTTAAAATGTCACATAATTTGATATTTTTATAACAAATTAGTTCAGGTTGGAAAATGTTGCTGTTAATGCCATTTTATGAATTTTCTTTGTTAGTATTTCATGGTTTTTGTCATACATTTTACCTTGGAAAAAATGTGCGTAACCATTTTGAAAATAAATATTAAGTGTGTACATGTATTAAAATTCTGTTGGAAATTGTATACTTTTTTTTTTTTTTTTTTTTTTTTTTAAAGCAACTTGAATAGAACTTGTCGTGTGTTTTTTAAACTAAATTTTCAAGAGATTTTTAAATTGCATTTATTTTTTTTTATCCAGCACACTCATTGACCCAATTCTATTTTCATTTCCCCTATTTTAGCTCTCCGCCACACTTGCCATCCCATTTTGGCAGTGGTTCCTCACAAAATTTGGCAAGAAGACTGCAGTGTATATTGGGACTACAGTAAGTATTAGCAGTGACGCACAGACCTCAAGTTAATTAAACTTGCTGACCTACAGCATCTGTCATCTAATGAATATTTTTTGATTCCAATTGCTGACTGTTTAAATTCTCTTTGCAGTCTGTGGTGCCTTTCCTGATCTCTGTAGTCTTGGTGCCAAGCAATCTTTATGTGACATACGCTGCGTCTTTTGCTGCTGGAGTCAGCGTTGCAGCGGCCTTCCTCCTGCCCTGGTGAGCATCCTGATTATTATAAAATACTAGGGGTGTGATGAGACGCTTGGCTAACAAAACAAGCTGAGACACGAGATTGTGTTCACAAGAACAAGACCAGATTTTTGCACTGTATTTTTAAGAAATACTCAACGACAAAATTCATGTCTGGAAATAGTCTTGAGGTGCATTTTGAAATGTTTTAACTAATCATCTTGTAATGAATGTCGTCATTCCATAAAAATTTAACAGGAATAAAAACACTATAAATAACAAATAAATGAGACATTTTTTTGTCTTATTCTTGAGTGCAAACAATAAGTGCAGCCATAATTAAAGTACTCTCAATATTCAAAGTGCAAAAAGAGACCAGGGCTAAGAGGTGGTTACAACTGCACAGCCCACCCGAAGACAGGTCTGATATTGGGAGACAGGCTATTGTATGTAGTCTAATTTGCATGCATCAGGGATCTTGCGTTTTACTTTCACTTTCGAATTTACGATCGCACATACTCTTTGACTAGGGAGTGCGTGAGCATGCATTTTACAAGACATTTATCAGACGATTCGGCTCAACGAATCCTCCGCCATGGTCTTGTCAGTCATCTCGTCTTACTGTTTGTTTTCCTATGTGTTCAGGTCCATGCTTCCTGATGTCGTGGATGACTTTAAAGTCCAAAATCCTGAATCTCAGGGCCATGAAGCCATCTTCTACTCCTTCTATGTGTTTTTCACCAAGTTTGCATCTGGAGTCTCCTTGGGTGTCTCAACTCTTAGTCTTGAGTAAGTTTCCACTAACACATCCAAGGTCTTGCACACAAAATCCTATTTAAAACCATCTAGGCTTTTAAAGTCGGATTAGAGTCTGCATGATTCAGTAAGCCTGGCTTTTTGTTTTACATTTACTGTATGAGAATCAATCTGGCCTCCTGACCTTCTTCAGATATAATGCGATTTTAGTGCCTCTCTTATGGGTCTGTTCGCTTTGAAGGCAGTGTTCATTGTGCGATTCAGTGATCAGTCATGAGTTTGGATTTATCTAAATGAACATTAGTAGCATGATAATCTCTCATTTCTTGCTCTTTGAAATAGTTTTGCAGGCTATGTGACGAGAGGTTGCACGCAACCCGCCGAGGTCGATTTAACCCTGAAGATCCTGGTGTCTGCTGCTCCGATATTTTTTATCATTATCGGACTGCTAATATTCATCTCCTATCCCATCACCGAGGAAAAGAGACAAGGCAACCGCAAACTGCTTAATGAACAACGGTAATACCACCTATTGATTTTAGCAGTCTTTCAGTCACATGTCTTGCTTAAAGAAGCTAAGCCAGCTCAACATTCTCAATCTTTAAATTAACATGGTACTTTTAAAACTCTAAAGCTGATTAAATGGCATTCTTGTGCTTCTTTACAATATTTTTTGCTGTGATCTGTTGATTTTGCCTAACTTTGTCCTGTATGACTCTCTTTCAGAGAAAATGAGATCGATTCAGAAGCAGACTCCACTGAGAACAATGTTTAATAGCACCAGAACCCTTGACAGGACATTGTGCCATTTTGTGATCGGACCAACAGAGGCAAAACGAACAGAGCGGATTCTTTGAACCAACCATGCTGCCTTCTGGCTGAAAAGTTCCTGCCATATCACGTCTACACTACAGCGGATCAACTTGAAACATAGCCATTGCCAGCTCAAGTTCAAAGTGCCTTGCCATTTCCAGTTGCAAGTGCTAATAGACGCTAGAAATGTTTCACTGAGTTGCACAAAATCGAAGGGCAGGCTTCTGTGTGTCTCCAGTATTTGTGCTGCTCGCTGGCATAGGATCTCAAAGCGGTGTGCAAAAACAGCCAGCTTTTGATAAGCACATCTATACTGCACTAAAAAATGATCAGAGGTGGGACATGTCTACCGTAAGAAGAAACTTGAAACGTTTTGAAAGGTTTTTAGGTGCTAAAACCAAAAATGCATTTCAAAAATGATTGAAAGGTACATTTTGGGATGAATATCTGTGAAACTGTACAAGTAATGTTTATATGTAATTTAATATTTATAATACTTTTTGTGCATCTAACTGAATAAGCAAACTTGAAACCATGAAACCTAAGTGGGGTTTGATTACATCAGACCTTAGTATTGCACACAAAAAGTTGTTTATTTCTTGTATTTTTCTTCACGTACCCCTTCTATTATGTTCCATTTGATCTGTTTTCGCTCTCCTGCGGGGCACTCGGAGCTCTTTTAGAGGGATGTGCTGAGGGATAAACTTACAAATTTGATCCCTCGACGCTTCAGATCAGATCTTGTTCAATCAAGTTCTGGATGTGTGAATGAAAAGTACTGAGGCAATGAATTAGCAGGATGCCATTGGTATGTGTGGGGTTAAAATATATGATCAGTTGCTTTTGGTGTGAGGTGAGGAATTATTTAAGTATTTATTACTTTTGTTTTAAATCATATGTTGATTTGATTATGTATGTTTCTCCCCTCTTCCTAATTTATCTTGTTTAAGGGCCTCAGTCAGTAAAATAAGGGCAATTAGAATAATTGTTACTGCTGAATCATATCTAATATGCAGTTAATTCCTATGGAAAAGCCAATCAATGTGTTTTACAGGTGACTGCTGCTTGCTTAGGTGTTAAATTAATCTGATTTCTGGTCTGTTTGCTTTGTCAGTGTGCTTTTGTTTGTCCGTATAGTATTTGTCTTGAAAGTACTCTAAATGTATAGTAATAATTAATGTCAGTTCTCTGCCTGTAGCTTCTGTCAATGATTTGAATGCCAAGTGTTTCTCTACCATGTGACGTGATCTACATACATAGACCAGTGGAAAATGTGGACTTTTCATTTTCTGTCTTGGGAAAATGGAATTGTGTAAAGTGCTGTATGTTATACATATGTACATATGATGATACTGTATATCATCAGTGCAGTTTTGGATGTTTCGAGTTAATACTGTTTTCTAACAACTGTCAATTTTGTATTGATGCATCTGTGACATTTCTTGTTCTCATTAACACCAGTTTGTGGTTACGTTGAGAGTTCCATATTCTGGTACAAAAATTTAGTTATTGTGTATATATAATGACGTTTGTACATATTTCATTTTTTTGGATGGAATTGTTATAAATGTGTGTGGTTATTTAAAAGATGTTACAGAAATGTCTAATAAATACTAATTTTAATTGAAATACTAATTTAATATTGAAGGCTCATCATTTGCTTTTTTTCTTCATGATTTCACCTAAGCCCTTTTTATTATAAAAGTATGAAAACATAATGGCGACAGAGAGAGGTTGGGGAAACTGGCATATTTCTGTTATTTTTCAGTGCGACAACGACAATTTTATCGATTTATTTGACTAATCGTACGAAATCGCAACCAGTCTAAATCAAAAAATTCGAAGTCTATCTCCCTCAGTGTCATTGTTTAATATTTATGCCAGAGTAATCTAAATTGTCAAGGTCCTGAAAGAGATCGTACTGCGTTACCTGTTACTTTTTATTTTAATCCAAAAATGTAAAGAATTACAAAAAAAAACACTAAATAAAAAAACGTTTAATGCGACTCGGTGTAGGAGCGCCCCCTGATGGAAATAAACCGCTATTGCAGGGGATCGCAGCTCGGTGTTCTTCAGTTGATTACTCTTCCTGCTGATGAATAGCTGGACAATTGATTGTTCGGAGCTGATGCAACGCTACTATTACATTACAAAGCAATATTTAAAACAAAATAATACATATGTAATACATATTTATCTATATTTATCCGCTATAATTCACAAACATATATCCAAAATATTTGTATCTAAATTGATGATGCTGACTTTTTTTATTGACATATCTGGATGGGACTTTTATTATGAATTACATGATGAAATCTTGTTTCAACCGGAAGAGCCTGTCACCGGCACACACGTTTCTCAGCAACAACCGGTGAGCCTTTTATTTTATTTTATTTTATATCTTTATAGATTTTGTTCTCTATTTTTCACTGAAATTACAAGATAATATTCAGTTTTATGCCGATTTATTATTTGCTTTGTAGTGTTTCTATCATTTCTTGAAATGGATATTGGGGAGCTCATCCTCAGCGATTCATTCATAGTGGACGTCACTTTTTTAAGCCATAATAACAGTTTTGACATATGACTGACACCAGAATCACAAGTTATTGACCTTTAAGCATGTCTATTGCTTAACTTGCACAGAAGCAGCAGACATCATGGCAGAGCCGCTGAGTCCTGACGAGAAGTTCCAGCTCATCACCAGGAACCTTCAGGTGAAAAACTGTACAGAAGTATCTGGAATCTTCTGTTTGGTTTGAGGTCTCTAATGTAGCAGTAGGTTTAGATGGAATCGAAATTTATCATTCGAAGTATCATGTCAAAGGAGCATACTGAAAGATTTTTTTCTGTCATTGTTTTGAAGAGATTCATTATCATTTTCGTTTTTACATGCACCATCAGTGGTACTCCCAAAACCTGCAGAAAAAAGAATTTATGTATGTAATAAAAAACAAAAGTAATGGACTAATAGGAAAGTAAAACAATTAATGTATTTAAAAAAAAAAAAAAAAAAAAAAAGTAAATATAATTGATGTTAAATCAATTTAACCTTGAATTAATTTTTGTATTTTATTTTCCCTTATTATTTTCTGTATTAACATTTTTTTAAATTGTTTTATTCTTTTAACTATTATTTATTTATTTATTCTTTTTTTTTTTCGTTTTAGCTTTACATTTACATTTAGTTTTAGGTTTCTTTATTTATAGGTTTATTTATTGTTGTATTTATTGTCACATTTGAGGAAGGGCAAATAAAAGTATTAAAAAAATTAAATGGGAATAAATAATCATAAAAATGACCACAAATGGATAAAAGTAAATAAAATAAATAAATGAAAGGGCAAATAATTAAACACAGAAAATAAAAAGTAATTCAAAAATAAATGCTACAAAAATCAATTCTAATTTGTTTTATCAAATAAGTCAGTCAATCAATCAATCTTTCTGCAGGTTTTGTCCTTCATATCTGTCAAATTCAACACACTGTTTCTGCCACTGCTGTTTTCTCAGGAGGTTCTTGGTGAGGAGAGGTTGAAGGAGATCCTGAAGGAGAAGGAATTGAAGGTTTACTGGGGAACAGCAACCACAGGCAAACCCCATGTGGCTTACTTCGTCCCCATGTCAAAGATCGCTGACTTCCTGAAGGCGGGCTGTGAGGTTCGTCTATGGCGTTCTGAATTACTCATGCCAGCATGTAAGCACTTTTCTGTGGTGTGTTGTATTGGTGTGTATACCTATTTGTGTTACTGTTCTATAGGTGACAATCCTCTTTGCTGATCTCCATGCCTACCTGGACAACATGAAGGCTCCCTGGGAACTGCTGGAGCTCAGGGTGAAGTATTATGAGCAGATCATTAAGGCTATGTTGGAAAGCATTGGAGTTCCTCTTGACAAACTCAAATTTGTCAAAGGCACAGACTTTCAGCTCAGCAGGTAACACTCCTCTTTATTTAAATACTGTATTTGTATTTCAAAGAATTGCATTGGATGATAATCATTGTCTTTACTGGGAAAAGTTCTTTTTACAGATTAAGAATGAGTATAAAGAAATATAAAGTCTTTGTATGGTTGATCTATTATAGAGAATACACTCTGGATGTTTACCGACTGTCATCCATGGTCACTGAACATGATGCAAAGAAAGCAGGTGCTGAGGTGGTCAAACAGGTTGAGCATCCTCTTCTGAGTGGTCTGCTGTATCCTGGACTACAGGTATGGAGATCGTCTTGTGCTAACATTTTTTTAAAAATATATATTTTTTAAAGGAATCTAGTTTTATTCAGAAAGTGATATATTGAATTAATCATAAGTGACAGCCAAGACATTTACTTTTTGATTTTTTTTTTTTCAAGAATACTGTTCTTCTAACTTTGTTAATCAAACAATCCTGAAAAAAAAATCTCATCAGAGTTTCCACAAAAGAAAAAAGCACAACTGTTGAACATTAATAATGATAAGAAATTAGGAATAAATAACATTTATAATTGAAAAGTTATTTTAAATTAGTAATAATCATTCACAGTATTAGTGTTTTTGCAGTTTGGTCACATTTGACTCTATTTAAACCTGCAGTTCATAAAGAATGAATTGTGTTTTGGTGTTCTGTTCATTAATTTGCGGTGTATTCCAGACTCTAATTTTTTTTGTTTGTTTGTTTGTTTTTTCCCCCCATCAGGCACTGGATGAGGAATACTTAAAAGTGGATGCTCAGTTTGGGGGTGTTGATCAGAGGAAAATATTCACATTAGCAGAGAAGGTACATTTGATGTACAGTGAAAAACTCACTGTATTATTACAATATTTACAAAACTTGGAATTTGATCTTTCTACTGGCATGTTAAACCAAAACATATAAATAATGGTCTTAAAACAAATGTTTTTGTGAAGCATCTAATATGCCTAGACTTTTGCATATTATATATGTGAGTTTGAAAGCAAGTGTTGGACAGAATAACAGGCTGAACCAGTCTGTCTACCACGCTATTGTACTGTTTTGATGATTCTTTGCTGATCCCCTTAAATATGTATGGGAATAGTTGATGGGTATATTTAGTTTTTATTGTTTTGTTTTTCTTCTTCTTTTTCTTTTACAGTACCTACCCTCTCTTGGTTACACCAAACGTATCCACATGATGAACCCAATGGTGCCTGGACTGACCGGGGGCAAGATGAGCTCTTCTGAGGAGGTACAGTTTCATATACACCTTTGAATATTCACATAATCAAAGAATCCTATTGATGGAATGGGATAGTGGTTTATGCTGTTGTATGTTGGATTGCTTTACTAAGGTTCAGCATTTTCAAACTTTGTCATATCTGATATCAGGAATCCAAGATTGACCTGCTGGATAAGAACCAAGAGGTGAAGAAGAAGCTGAAGAAAGCATTCTGTGAGCCTGGAAATATTGAGAATAATGGAGTTCTGTCCTTCGTCAAGCATGTGCTTTTCCCGCTTCATTCAGGTGAGTGCACACGAAAAAAGAAAAAAATCTTTAGAAAATGAAGTGCCTAATGATGCTTAATGTTCTTTTTCAGAGTTTGTGATTAAAAGAGATCCAAAGTGGGGAGGTGACAAAATCTACACTGACTATGAGGAAGTGGAGAAGGACTTTGCTGCAGAGGTATCTGAAGTTATCTTATCTTTACTATTTAGTGTACAAATGACACGTTTACATAAATTCATAATATGTTGACCCCTGCACTGCTCGTCGTACCTGCAGCAAATCCATCCTGGTGACCTGAAGGCTTCCGTAGAGGTGGCTCTTAACAAGCTGTTGGACCCCATCAGGAAGAAGTTTGAAAGCCCAGAATTGAGGAAACTGACAACATCAGCTTACCCAGAGCCCTCTAAAAACAGTGAGTGTAAATACACATTGTCTAAAAACATTTTGGACACAATCACTGAGCCCATTTTACAATAAAATACAAATTGGTGCTTCTTCAAGTACTAGAATGAGAAAGGAAGAATTTGCACATTTAATCAGTTTGATTGTCATTGCCTCATAGAAGGAGGAGCAAAGGGCAACCCTAAACAAACCGCAGATGAGGAGGAGGTCATCCCATCCAGACTGGACATCAGAGTAGGCAAAGTCATCAGTGTAGAAAAGGTAGAGGCATCCAGCAATAATTTTACACTTTATTTTTTCCAATAAGAGAATGCTTGAATAACCTTTCTTTGCTTGTTAGCACCCAGATGCAGACTCCCTATATTTAGAGAAGATTGATGTGGGGGAGGAACAGCCACGGACTGTTGTGAGTGGACTGGTGGCCTACATCTCCCAGGAGCATCTTCAGGACCGTCTTGTAGTGTTGCTCTGCAACCTAAAGCCCCAGAAGATGAGGGGGATTGAATCCCAAGCCATGCTGCTCTGTGCTTCAATGTTAGTAGGACTGATACACCTTAATTTCACAGTTTCATTCAATCGGTAAAGATTTTCTTATAGTAAATGTCATCTTGTCTTGATCTTTCCACATGTGATGGCCTTCAGTGAGGGAGAGCCCAGGAAAGTGGAGCCTTTGGATCCTCCAGAAGGATCAGCACCAGGAGACCGTGTTTTTGTAGAAGGTTATGAATCAGGCAAACCGGATGATGAATTGAAACCAAAGAAAAAGGTGTTTGAAAAGTTGCAGGTATGTGAGTTTTGTATTTTTGTACTTAAACACTCATATTATGGTATCACTGTGTCTTATTCTTGGTTGTATGTTTATTTGTCTGATCTCTTCAGGTGGATCTGAAGATCTCAGGCGAGTATGTTGCACAATGGAAAGAGCAAAATCTGATGACCAAACTAGGACAGATTACCTGTAAAACACTGAAAGGTGGAAATATTAGCTAGACGGTCTTCACCATTTTTCTCAAAATCTTCAAAGCTTGAGTTTCCATGACAACCCAATATCTCCATGACAGTTACACAGTGTCAGGTATTGCTCATCATAACCATCAAAAACTGCTGACTCTGATGGAAAAACAAATGGTTTAATATAATATAACTGTTTCACTTCTACTCTCTCATTTAGCCATATCAACCTGTAAATGATAATAGCACACGATTACTGCAGCAGAATACATATGGGTATCGTCTGTGCTTTACATTGCATGTATTGCCGTCCGAGATGTTTTGCGCATTAAGCACTGCAGTAAATAATCTCATACTCATTTGTTTAAATGGCAAAAGGAGAATCTTGCAGGAGTTCATCTGTTGTCTTCAAACTCAGGTCTTCCTGTGGTGCCATTCATGGAAATATCACTGCTGCTTACAATGATCAGTCTCCAGACAATTTTTGAACTCTTCAACCATCAATGGAAACGGTTCAGACATGAACAATCTATATACATAAACTGTTATAGGTAAATATTTTAGGATCATTTTAGCTTAGTTCACAGGGAAACACCTCAAATTTCATTCATTGTAGCATTCTTAACTCATCTGATGTTAACCAAACTCATTGAAATAAACAAAGATGATTCATAACCATTTTTCTGTCTTGATGGAAACATTTTCAAATGTACCTTTTAAAGTTTTTTCCATGAAGTATTGAGATATTTAAATATATTAACCTGAAAATGAATGTTTGGGAGCCTTTTTTCTCCTTTTAAAGGCACCATGTGAGCATTAAGAATTAGTGCTTGATTAAAGATCATGGGAACTATAACTCATGTGTATTTTGCTGTACTGAAAAAAGCAGCTTTACCAGAGAAAATAAAAAGGGTTTCTCTTTGGTTATACACTGTATTTAGTTAGATAAATGAATAGTTACACAGCATACATTACTCAGACAAACAAAATAATGGTGGTGTGTAGTCTGTATATAATGTTATATTTGTATGTCCAAGGGATTTAAAAACAGTCGAAACAGGGTAAATCTATAAATATCTTTTAATGAATATTTGTTTTTTTAAACAGTGTAGTAATTCTATTCACTCCCATGAAAGTAAATAGCTACTAAAGTATATGTATATTTATATATATATTTTTTACATAAATTTAGAGGGACCATCAGTCAATACTCTTACTAGTTTGCTGGTTCCAACAGAAATGCAGCTTTTAACTTACAAAGTGCTTTAATCTAATGAAAAGTAAATGTTTTGTATGTTATGTTTCAGCCATGGTCAGCATACTCCAGAATTCATAAAGTTAACAGACGGTTCTGTAAATGTACTGTTACATATTTGCTGAAAGCTGATTGCAGTAGCTCTAAAACTTTCAAAAATTGTTAGTAGAATCAACTTCTTTCATTAAAAGCTAGCAATCAATCTCTGTGCTTGGACATATTTGGATATGTCATAAAATTCTAACACAGGATTTGACCTCGTGCCAAGCAGTGATTACTACCACTAGTGACCACTAGATGTCAGTTCAATCTTGCAGTCATTAGCTTTGATAAGTCCAAAATAAACTAAAAGTGTCTTTTTCCAAAGCACAGAAACTCATTTACAAAAATACTTGAAGGTTTTAATATAGCTGTGTTATAAAATGGATTGGGGGAAAAAGCTTTTTGCATACATTTGAAGGCCATTATCAGGCTAAGGCTTTTAAGACAGTTGTGGTATCCATGGATCCTTGATCACAACCTCACTTGGGTTTTATCACTTGCTTTGTCCTCTTGTCTTTCCCAAACTGTGACTAATCAGTCCAATCAATACTCAACTTATACACCATGACTCTTCAACATGCAGTGTCTGTACTTCCTGAAAAAGAAATGTAAATATAATGATCATTTACATGGTTCCATCTGTATTTCATGCACAAATTGAAATAACCAGTGAATGCTTCCTTACTTGCTTGGTCCTGCCTGCCTAATGATTGTGCTCGCTGGCCAGCAGGATGCACTGGATCACTTTGCCCATTAACTTCAACCCTCATTATTTGATTATTTGTCAAGATCTCTGTCTTATCCGGTGTTGCAGTCTCCATCTTGTTGGGAGGATTTGTTCCATGCACCGGTTTCTTAGCAACAGGTGGCGGCACCTTAATTGGCTTTTTTGTTCCATTTGTAATCATAGTCTTGGCTTGGTAAGAAACCTGCATTATCTCAGCTGCAAGACTCTGTCTGAGACTTGCTTGGACTTCAGGCGAAGTAGGTGTTTCAATGATAATTTTTTTTGTGCTTTTGGAGAATATAAAACTGGCTGTAGATGCAGGGGAGTTATGTAAGTCACAGCCGTCTGGTGTTTTAGGGGATGGCACAGGTGAATTAGCACTGCTAGTTGAGGATAAGCGTAGATTTAGCATTGCAGGTACTCCACTGGAGGACATAGCAGCTGTCTTCATACGTATAGCCTCTTGAAGACACATGGATGGGACTGTGGCTGGAGCAGGAGATGACTTAGCAGGTGAGTTGGACTTCAAAGCCAAAGATTTGCGAATTGGCTTTTGTGGTGTTGCTTGACTAGGAATATTGTGATCCTCATTTGTTGTGATCTCTGTACTTGGTTTGCTATCGTTTATTTGATCTTCCCCTGCACTTACAGATCGTAGTCGTACCATCTGAAGCAAGGAAGGTGTGACAAGAGGAATGTTGGCATCTTCCTTTGGAATAGGTGTGCTTTTGTTGCGGCACAACAGTTCTTTGTTCCGGTTGTCTTTGTTTAAAAGGCTCGAAGGCCTTCGTAAGTTAACAGTAGATTGATTTTCCACTGACAGTGGAGGTGCAAGCAGCATATTGAAATCTGCTTGGGTATCAGGTGATGCATGCTCTGATGAATCTTCCCCTTGTATAAGTTCATCTGGTAATGGAAAGGACGTTTTAGGAGAGGCTGCAGTTGTGTTTTCCATGCCAACTTGGTCTACAGAGAAGTCTGAGATGTTATTACAAGGCTTATCTTGTTGTCTATTCTCCATACCATTTTGTACAGTTCTATTTTGGAGAAGGGTATGTATTTCTGAGTTTTGGTCTGGACTGCTGTCCATATCTGAGGCATTAGATGACACTAATTCTGTATTAGCTTGCTGTTTACTTGATTTTTCATGGCAATGGACAGATATCTCTGAAAGGGGTTCATGTACGTACAAAGGAGGTGGTGGGGGAAAGTCGAGTTCTTCTTGTTCCTCAAACATCAAGTCAGTAGACTCTTCCATTGGTGGTGGTGGTGGAGGCCAAGAAGACTGCAGGAAAGTCACCTGTTCCTCTGTTTCTTGCTTCTGTTCTTCTTCTTTAGCTGTCGGAATAGACCCTGAGGAGGCTGACATCTTTTTAGTAGGTGGTGGAGGGTGGTGTTCTGGAGGTGGAGAAGGAGGTGGAGAAATGACATTGACATCAGGTACTTCTATACCAAGAGTTTGCATTGGTTTAGGATTCAAAATGTCCTTAACTTGGCAGTTTTTTTGGATCTCCTCATTGGCTGTTTCATTTCTTTGGGAAGATGTCCTCACAATTTCAGCATTTGTTTGGACTTCACAGATTGTTTCTGACAGCATACTTTGATCAACATTGATAGTTGGTACCTTTGTTGTAGGAAGTGTTTGATTTACTTTTTCTTTCTGGTCCTCTAAAGTTCTCTCCTCTTGTAAATGAATGGTCTGGTTCACCTCTGCAAGAGTTTCTGGTCTTTCTAGTTCACTATGTAATGTTGAGCATCCATTATGTCTCACATCTGGAGGTTTTGCCACTGTTTGTTCATGCACTTGTGGTGACAAAGACTCATTTTGTTCTTTTACAGCTTCTTTGTTCTCTACTTTGGTCCCAGTCTTCATTTCTTCTGTTGTCTGTGTCTTTGGGATCATTTGTTCAAGGTTTTGCACTGAATTTGTGTTTTGATTTTTACTTATTGATGACTCTTTTTGCTGTTTTTGAAGCTGATGTAACTTATAAGGGTTTGGACCTGGGCCACATAATAGTTCAAGCGTGCGTCGATTGTGAATCCAGGTTTCAGGGGGTGGGGGAGATGGGGCTTTTACCTTGGGTGGAGGGGGAATGTTAAATAGTTCCCTAAGAGCAGTAGTAGGGTGTGTAGGTGTCACCTTGTTTTTCACTGTTGTAAGTGGAGGGGAGCACTTCAATGGCTCTGATGGAGTGGTGTTGGTTTGAATGTCCTGATGCACTGTATCCGATGTGACTGAAGACAGGGATGTCATTGACGACGAGACTGAAACCACTGGTGAGCTCTGTACACCTGCTCTCTCTGGTTTTGAAGGCTTAACTTTTCTCTTTGCAGGTGAGGAGGGACTAACCTCTTTAGGGGAATGGGTAGGCGTCCCACTTTGACTTGAGTATCCACTTGAAGGAGACAAAGTCCTATCAAATTTGTTTTCACCAGATTCTCCAGTTTTCTTTGGGGATGAGTTACTTAATCTGACATGACTTCCAGTAAAAGTTTGATCAGGACTAAGTGGGCTAGATTCCACAGATGTCTGGAAATCTCTAAATGAGGTGAGCACAGAAGAATGGACAGAACTCTTGTTATTGGTGGACTGATGATCTTCTTTTGCACTGCTGAGATCTCTACCAGTTCGCTCATCATTTGGTGCCATGTCTTTGAGATCTTTGATGTCTACCCGTTCCCTTGATCTTCGCTTAAGTTTTTCATGGTGCAGGGAATTGGTTCTCTGAGGTGGTGCTGGTGGAAGTTTTGTCTTCATTACAGAGAGACTACGAGAGAACGAATGGCTGTTTCTAACATTGTCCCCTGCATCACCCAACTCTCTGTGTTCCAGTCTGTGATTTGTATCTTTACTGTCAGAACTTTTCCAACTGCTTGAGCTTGTAACACTCATGTCCTTTGGGATTAAATCTGAAGCTTCTTTGGTGCTCTCGGTAACAAAGGTTGGTAGACACCTTCCTTTTGAAGAGATTGTTGAGGAGTTGGAGACGACAGTCTCCGATGATTGCGAATGGCTCTTGCTGGAGCTAGTGGTAAGTGGACCTTGATTTGTCCCACCTCCAGACCGTGAAGAAGCTGGACTAGCTGATGCTAAACTACTTTTGCTGACTGTACTGGCACTGCGCCGGCTGTGATCATGATTAATTTCAATGATATCTATTGCAGCAGGCAGAATTGCATTTGGAATAATCTTGGATAAATACGTTGCCTGTGGTGAAATAGACATAACAGGACCTTGAGGCTCAAGCAGGAAAAAGGAAGTGGTCATACCTGGCACAGCAAGAGACTTAGGCCTCTGTGTAGGGCATGCTCCTAGCCCAAGCTTTCGGTTTAACTCATCTTGATAGACAGAATGGATGTGGTTTATTAAGAACTCCTCATCTCTTGATGTCTGAAGGACCTCAATGTTCTGCAGGTGTACACGAGCCCCTTCATGATTTATTAAAGGGAGCTCTCCATCAATTGTTGGAATGACAACTGTGCCAGATGAATCATCTTCATGTTCTCTGTTTGGAAGCTGCTGCAGTATATTTCCTCTTGCCATATCTGAAGTAGAAAAAAGTAATGTCATTCTTCTATTTTTCGTAGAATAACTGTAATCTCATATACTTGTCAAAATTGCTGTTTTAAGGAATGTCATTCTCAAAAACCTGTTTTTTTTATCTGACAATAACATGGTTTTACTTGCCCAATTCTCTTTGAACTTGCTGTGGTATGCCCATGATAGTTGTTCTTCTATTTCTCCTCTTGGTCTTATCCAGTTGTTTAACCGGGTTCAAGGGCTTAAATGTAGAACCTAAAGTGAGTGATAGATCAATCAGAGATTGAAAAAAAGATGTCATGCCATTTTCTTCAGTTGTTTTGAGAAGTAATGGCAGTAACAAAACAACAGTCTTTTGATAACTTGTTTCCACGTTTTCTCTGAACCTGTCTATCACAGGACAGATCATAACTTAATTTTGACAAATTGTCTTAGCAATGCCATACCACACATCTGAGGAAAAAAGAGGTAGTATGTGCCTTATTTTAAGACTCTCTTTAAGTCAGCATTGTATACCTTGACGTGTAAGCACTGGATGTGAGGAGACTGCTGAGACAGTCGACAATGAAATGATAGATTGCCCGGCAGTGCTATCAGTTTCAAGTGATTCATCTCTTTCTTTTGAGCTTGTGTCTTCCTCTGGCTGTCAGGAAATGGAGGTCATCGTTAGAAAGCAATCCAATTAAAGTTGTTTAAAAATATTTATTCAACATTATTTATACAATTTATACATATTTGTTTGCATATTAAAGAAAGAATTAAGTCATGTGCCTCTTCCATAAATAGGGTACAAAATCTTCTGGTTGAAAAAAAGAAAACTCTAGGTGATAATTCCCTCACTGTTACAAATAAGGATTCTTATCATAAGCGGTTTGATGGGTCTGACCCCTGAAACTTGAAACGTAAAAATGTAATTAAAGTTTTATGACTGTGTCTTATGGTTTTTATTGTTATAGTTGAGAAGGTCAAGATCTAAGAGATGGGATAGACCAGAATTACCACTTTAGGGAGTTTAAAAACATTTATTTGTTTAAATTTAACATCTGTTGTTTTAGTTTTGACTTCAGAATTATTATTTTTTTAATTTCAGAAGCTTACCACAGTCTGGTCATCCTGAAAGTCCACCCCATTTTTGTGCTCTGCATGGAAGAAAGACTTGAGTGAGGTGCATCAGAAAACACAGCTGTACGTTAGAAGGCCAGAATGTTAGCAATGTGTAAAGGTTGTCATAGACCAGTATGTTTTGTGTTATTGATTTGAATATGAGGCTCACCCTCCTGTTGTAGTATCTTCAGCCCCTCCTGAGCCTCTGTATGCAGGTCTTCCAGGTACTGTGGCCTGCTTCCTTCTATGAACACATTCTCCTGATAGTGCTGGGAGGCCGTGTAATGTACAGTCAGCTTTCTTTGTTCATCCTGCTTTTGGCCTGCTAAAAATAGTGGGAAGGGAAAGTTATGGTTATTAACATAAAAATGGATGCAGTCTTTACCAAAAGATTCATAGCCGGTCAATCAAAGTTTAAAGAAAGTTTAACTCTTTTTTTTCCAAATCAAATCAAGATGGCGATGCATAAGCAGGACAGTTTTGCTAGAGGCTCAACACCTACAAATATCCCCATTGATTATTTTTATTTTATAATTCAGTGAGAAATTTGAAACATGACTGATTAAAGATTTCCACACCCCTGTTTTGTGAATGAGGTTCAATGAAAGCCTTGAAATTTGGCTGTGAAATGATCCAACTCTGCCCATTCTTTCTCTATCCAGTAGCAACACCAGCTAATGCTGGCAGCTAGTTTTACACAGATTCTTGACAGGCATTAGCGGCACACGTTGATAGATTTCCAACATAGCAATGGACTCCACACTCATGCTGTGATCAGGTAATCCCTTCTGATCTTTAATTCCTTGGAATACCAGATTACCCTTTGCTTCACTGCCTCCGTTTAACATATGGCAGCACAAGGTATGTTCAAAGAAAGTAGTTGACTTTCTTTCTTTAAATCTTCTATCAATTTCATTCTGAAACATTTCATTCAAGTACTTGTTTATTACCCAACAAGGCCAAGCTTGGCTGTAATTCAAGGAATTGAGATGAATCCTCCAAACAAGTGCAACGCACCTAAATTCTCAGCAATCATGACACAACTGTTGTTCTTTTTAGTAGATACTATTGTAATCTTTCTATCTAGAAAATGCAGTAGACTGACCTAATGTTAACTCTAAAACATGCATTACTTTAGTTAGTATCTGACTTGCATTGAGGCTCACTGTTAACTTGTAACAATAGGGAGAAACGGGACACTTGAGGGTGGCCTATGGTTGGACTGGGGCACTCTCAAAGGAACAGTTTGAAGCCTCGTACTCCTACCATCTTCTTTGCGTACCTCCTAAGTACTGACCGTTTTGATGTTTCAAAAGGCATTGCAAAATGGAGTTAATGGGAGTGTTTTAGGGTGGGGAATTTCCCTTAAAAGGGATCTTCTCCTCAGCCTCTTAGCCATTTATGTAGATTTCTGACCGTTCACTTGGTATCAACTTTTTAAGCTTTTTGTATAGTACACCCCATGGGGGTTTCAGGTGTCCTGGCACTGACTACAGACATTGTGATACAACAGAGTCGAAACACACTGTAGGTAAGTGCACTGTACGAGTCCTTTTGCAAATTACTCCTTTTTTTTTAAAAGGAAAGGGAATGTTACCATATTCAATACAACTCAGTTTGTACTCTATTTCCATTTCAAGTGGATTTCAGTCACATTTTAGAGGATTTGTTATTCAAATGAGAAGTTTTGTATGAAGCTTAACTTGTATTTCTTTTAATTTTGGGAATTTTAAGAGTAGTAGGCGAAAATGAGTATAAAGGTATACTGTTTAAAAGGTATACATATATACAGAGAACCTTGCCTCTAACAACCACACTGCCAGGACAGGTATGAACCTACAACATCTGTTGACTCTAGTACTACTAGATAAATTAACTAGAAAAATCAAGATTTGCATGCAAGAGACAATATATAAACAGTATCTTGGAAGCCAGGATAAATATTAATGTTTAAAGGTGAATAATCATCTATAAATTCTTGGATCAGTCTACTCACCCTTCTTCTTGAAGATTGACAACAGAGAGCGAACGTTTTTACTTATAAACACCACCATGTCTGTCTTGAGATAAAGGTCCAGGCAGATATCATTGTAGTTTGAAAGTGTCTCTTACTTAAATGATAAGAGATACACTCTTTCACCAAGCAGCATCACGACTATCCATCCACTTCTGCAGACACGGACCAAGTGATGTCAACTAGCTGTCTTCCGTGAAGGATAATCAGTTTGGACACAATGAGATCTACTGTTTGCCACCAATCCTCCAGCTGCCCTGATCTTTCCCACCCCTCTTCATCTATCCTCCCCCTCGCCCCGGCTTTTGTCAACATCTTACTGTGTGGTGTCCCCCAACGTGTTGGCTGTTTTCCCCCCATTGTGCCGTACACCAACTGAACTTGGGATTTGCCTTGACGGGGTGGCCTGGCTAATCTGCCACCCCTAAAATCTGCTTGGAAACATGCCACACTAAGATTAGGGCATCTGCGCGACTATTTGACCTGCAATACACATTATGAATAGTAAAAGGCAAATAGATTTGATTTAATTTTTTTCACAGAGACTGCCTAGAGTCAAACACTTCATGTGAAGTGTTGAATAGTGATTCAACTTGTTGGTGGGTATTATGATTCCTTTCAAATTTTTAAAGGAATAGTTTACCTGAAACTGAAAATTATGACTTTAACACTGTTCCAAACCTGTAAAGCACAAAAGGAGATGTTTTGAAGAAAATTCACACTACTCTTTTCCATACATGGTAGTCATTTTGATTTGTTGCTGTCAAGCTTTAATACATAAAAATATCATAAAAGTGCATGACTCGAGCACTTTTTTCCAGGGCACCTGAAGCCATATGTTAGCCATCTGATATTACTTAAAACATATAGATTTCCATTTTTTGAAAGAACACTGTTGAACATTTTTCAAACAATCAAAAATCCTATGGGTTTCATAATAAAATTTTCATTCTGGGGTAAACTATTTCTTCAAATGACCTTGTTTCTCCAGAGACCTTGTTGTATATCTTGCACGCTTATAAGTATAAAAATAGCTGTTAATGTTTTCTGCAGATTGTTTGCATTTGTTTCTATACTTGTCATAGGCTCAGAGTCCAGTCATCATGCTGTTCTTTAGACTAGCATCAAGTCTATTTGACTTCATACCTTGAAAATGATTTATTAGTTTCCTAAAAACACAATGTAATGTGAGGTTTATTACAGCTTTGAGTAGCAGAGAAAAGATTCCAAGGATAGCTTTAGAGTACTATTGCCTTAAGCATTTGCTTCATCTATCAGGTGTTAGAAATAGTTTTGATTATTTCAGGTTCAGTGTAACATTAGCTACTATTTGGTGTGTTTCATATACCTCTTTAGGGGGTGCGGCAGCGCTTTACCATTAAACTATTTATCAGGCGTCCCATATCCTCACTTGCCGCACTTTGGCACTAGAATAGAGACTCAAGTGGAGTTGGCTGAGAATTATGGGCGTCACTTCAAACCGAGGAAGAAAGGTCACTATTTTGGCTGGCAAGCTTCATGTTAGTTTACACCAAGTACACCAAGTTAGTTTACACCTTAGTTTATACCAAAGATTTTTCCCTTCAATTCTTTGAAATTTTTTTGGGCTTGCTATGGTAAATTTTACTTTTTAATGTTGATCATAATTACATTTGAACAAACCCCTTGAAACTGATGATTGATTGGTACCTTACCTCAGATATTTGATAGGTGTGCTATCATGTTTCTAAGCAATTAGATTTTTAAAAATCCCATAGACTTTCTCATTTTCTTTTTTCAGTCTGTCATTAAGATTGCACCCATTCTACCAACTGCCTGTTGTCCAACACATGAAATCCCATTAATATTTATCAGGGGAGCCAAAGGAGACCATCTGGCACATGGTGTGAGATGAGGGTTAAGGAGCATGCCTTTAAACCACCACCACCAGACCCTTGAGTTTCTTCACACTAAAGCTTTTGTGTCCCTAGATGCACAGGAAACAAATGACACTTAGGCCATTTTATCATAAATTACAGAAGCATAACTTGAACTTGGCTATTAGCAATATTTTCTAAATATTTGTATATTTTCATTATTTATTTTTAGCCATTTTGTGTTGAGCTTTTGTCATTTTTGTAATGTAAAAAATAATGTTTCATAAAGTCCACCAGGTGGTGGTACAGGATGTCTCTGTTTATATGTTGCAATGTCACTTCATTCTGCAAGAACATCTCTCCTAAAGTTTCCTAAATATTCCCAGATAATGCACAAAAGTAGAACTGGCAGCGATGAGAGCCAAAACATTACTATATATATCACAACATGGCTGTTTTTGTTGCAGCTCGTAATAAACATGTTTGTTGTTTTCCCGATTGCAGATGGATAGAGGAACATTTTTAGTTCAGAAGCTGCTGTTCTGAGTTGGCCATAAAGCAAGTCACCTCATTCTCACAATCCTAAACTATTCTTGAACACTCTCAGATCGCTGCCCTCATTTAAACCGAATGTTTTTGTGTCTGTAAAGTATATAGATACACAAGCACATTAGCCGCTAGGTGTGAGTATGAAGAAACCACAATATTCTACAATATGCTTCTAATATATCCACCACCCAGTGAGACTATGTGCATAATAGTCTGTTATAAACATGGGATCATGTTGGCCTGGGGCTTTCAGAGGAGGGCGTACTCTTTAACATTTGACTTAATCTGGGATAAACACCAAAAGAAGGTTAATGTACCTTGCAGCTATTTTAGCTTCTAATTTCTACAAATTTTCCATCACTGCTTTTGCTTTGTGTTTCATGTCAGGTAGGCTTCAACCAAACAATGCATGTTATCTATGTGTAATCTTCCATAAATTTGCACAAATGCCTAGAAATTAGCATTCTTTGTCACTATTATACACCCACAGAATTACCGTGATTTGTATCTGCTTGACTTTTGCCAACAAGTGCGTCATTTGTTGATTTATATTTATTGAGTTCTATGTAACTCCTGCTGTAGTTGGTTGTTTAAGCATGACTAACAGAGTCCTGCCCCAGATATCAGACCTAAATCTCCCGTTCTGACAATGGGTTGCTTTCATAAAACTGCCTCTGTGTTATTTTCAAGGAATCTGACCAAATGACTGGAGGAGATGATACTGTGTTAGGGCATCTTTTCAAAGTCTCAGAAGATGATGAGGCATTTTTCCTCAGCTTCGCTCCCCTTCCCTCCTGATCATCTGGTTAATTTTAGAGCGCCCTGCAGTGTACCACCTCAAGTCATTAGTGCCAGGAAGCTAAAGACAAGTTTATTTTCTTGGCTTTGATTGAGTTCTTCATCTATCTATGTTTACAAGCCCCTTGAAGCATCTATAAATCTTCTGTACAAAAAAAAAAAAAAACATTGTGCAAAGCAATGCTCTCCCCCTGCCTGAAAGCTTCATCAATACTTACTAATAATAGCATGAGGGGTTGAGAAGCATGCAGGGTTTATTCTGCAGGTGTTTTAAGATCGCTCTCATTCTATCAGACACAGTCTTCCATATAGACGGAAGAAGATGCTCATGAGATGACATTCTCAAGGGGTTTCTTTTATTAAATTTACAATGGCTACAAAAATGTTAATGTACACTTAAAGCACACTTGAAATAGCGAATCAAGTGGCTTTTGTTTTCAAGAAATACAGCACAAGTACAGTTTTTCAAGCAAAGCTTGACATGCCACTTGGTACAATATAATGAAATTCATACGTTTTTAAATGTGGCATTAATACAAAAATTCTTTTTGGGCCATTTTATATTCCATGAATTTCTAAACACCCGTTCACAATCTCCACCCAAGACTCTCAAATACACATTAAGGCATGTCTTATTTGTGTGTTTTATAGTGTCAAATGATTATGTTTGCATTCCTAATAAGTAATGGAATATTTGATTTCAGGAAATCTATATCGCTCACATTCCAAACAACATTAATCAAATTTTCCTGATGTAGATGTCTGCAAAAGAAACATAGAGCCCTCCTCCAGTGAATAATGTCAATGTTACTATAAAACATGTTATAGTGAAGCATTTACTGATTCGATATGTTGCATCCCATCTGCTAAGTATTCTACTATGATCATAACAGAGGTAATACAAGGTCACTTGGTGCTAACAAGCAAATGCATGTCGCTAATATAAGCGAAACAGCAGCTTCTCCATTATGGTGTTCCTGACTTTATAGAAGTCGTAGAAACTGGGTGCTTCTGTGTAAATGAGGCCTTTTTAGTATATATTACAGCTGAGATATATAGGAATATTCCAGGATCACGAAGCTTTAGAGAGTGAAAATACAGCAGCATCAATGCTTGGGTCTTCTAGAGTATAAATGAGCTCATTAGAAAAATGTGGTTTTACCTTAATTTATTATGCAGTTCCTTGCACAATACTGTGTTACGACCTCAAAACATTTTTAACATGGTGCATGATTTGTAAACGAATACATTTTAACATTTGCCTCGCATAACCAGATCCATATGTATGGCTTTTCTGACAGTAAACTTGCTTATTGGCTCACCTGGTACAGCATTGTGATACGGAGAGCTCGAGTTCGAGTCCCGTAAAACACGAAGTCATGATAAAAGAGCTAAAATTGCATGGTTGCTTCAGCAAATGCATTTTTATCTGAAGTTTGCTTTTGTTAATGCACTAACCTTTTAGTACCACTCACCAAACATTTCATTTCCGGACTGCCGCGATACTTAAAAAGAGCCAGCATATTAAGACATTGCCAGACGCTCATCTGTTTTGGATAAATCTGAACTTTTAGTGCCACTCTCAAGATATTTAACTTTGAACCCAGCAAGAAACAACATAAAAATTTTCAGAAATTTCACCATAAGCACATTTATGGATTCGGTTATTTTACTTGTTAAACGAACCTTGTAAATATTGTTTTGAAACGGTCTTTATGTGTGAGTAGAGCTATAAGACCCTGTGGTGCTTAAATGTTGAGGACATTAGACCATGCAAATAATAGCATCTATTGTTTCTCTTTAAGCAATAGCAGTGTTTATGTGCTCATGCCTCTGTTATTTATACCCATTCTGGATCTCAATCTGGCCGCTGTTCACAGTGCCTTTAAGAGGATGTGTTGAAATTGAATTCAAATTACATTATAATATAAATGATATAATGCGTTGGGTATTTATTTAGATAAAAGACAGTTTACAGTAACAGTTCTGTGGCCTTTAGTCCGTTAGCTTTGAAGCTATGCTAGTGTGATATATTTATAGTCTTTCTTCATTGTTCAGTGTGATCTACCCATAAACACTGCCCATCTCACCTTCTTTGACTTAGCCAGGCCTTTTAACCTATTTTTTAGTCTAGTTTTTCCAGAGCTGACTGTTTGTCATTTTTCAGTGTCTGTTAGCAGAGCGTGACCCGAGGCTCACGAGTCTCTCTTTATCACATCTGATCATTAATTAGTGACAGCATCTCCTGGCAACAATCCGTTTTGACCAAAACAATGTTTATTACATTGTCACGACAAATACAGCACAAGATTATATTGCACAGATCATTATGCGGCTGAATCTGGATCATTCACATAATGTATTTTTATAAAGTTCCGAAAAAATCCTCATATCTTCATAATTTTTATGCAATTTCAATATCCCTGTCAGTTAAATCTAGGAGTTGGGAATGTAATGCAATGTAATCTGAGGTTTTGTGGTCAAAACTCCCAAGAAAGGCAAAGAAAGAGACATAGAAAGTAACCAAAAACATGTAAATATTATAGTGAATATCCTTCCTGTGGTTAAATCAAATGCTTGCCAGATACAGAAATTTCGAGAGGGATTTGGGTTCAGTGGTATTTTTACTCTTTGACACCACAGAAGGCTATTGTGGACAGCGGTGAGTACTGTCCAAGCCTCAAATCTTAAGCTCTTGAGTTACTCATATTCACATAAACTTTCTAACATAGACTGAGTTCCCTCTGATTTTCAATGCATTTAAATGTTTTGATGCTTTAATTA
This sequence comes from Zacco platypus, assembly GCA_038088235.1. Classification (NCBI taxonomy): domain Eukaryota; kingdom Metazoa; phylum Chordata; class Actinopteri; order Cypriniformes; family Xenocyprididae; genus Zacco; species Zacco platypus. The sequence goes on from CM076071.1 coordinate 22,337,583, forward strand.
TGTCCTGAAAAATACAAGTTGCATTGCTATTTTTACCAAACATTTAACAACTCACTATTAAACCCAGTCATGTGAAAACAGTTGCAGGAGTTGCTTTACTCAATGCTAAAATATTTGTAATTCTATTCTCTTGCTATCCATGTTATATATTCTGAAAAGCCACGGATGTATGGCCTGTGCATGTAATAACTGCATTAATCAAACCGAGTTCAAAACAAAGTAAACCTGGAGAATGTCTCTATTAACCAGTGTTTCAAAGCAATGTTTCTTCCAAATCGGTCTAACTGTCTGGTTCTTTAGTAGATTCTTTAAGTACTAAAACACAATTATGTAGTTTACTGTTACTAAGCCTGTAGGGCTTTTATGATACATTCATTACTTCCTTTCTGTGAACAGTTGTCTTCCTTTCCAGCTGCACAGGTTCTTACCCCAGGTTTCACAACCATCATTTAACCTTTGACCCCACAAAAATAAGTTGACTTGTCACATCTTGCTGTAAGTATATTTCAAACTGAAGAATGTGTGAGTGGTGTTTGTTTCTAAGAGTTTAAGTGAACCATGTCAAGAGTACACTTGTGAAAAAGAAAACACTTTAGTTTACGCTTAAAAAGAGTACATATAGCGGAAATAATATACTTTCAGAGAATATACTCAAGTGTGAACTGAATGTAATGTTTTCAGACACTTTTGTAACACAAACAGTTTGATTGACAGGCAATCTGACCAATCAGAACCCCGAATCCGTCATTTTGTGTCTACTTGAAACAACATTCTTTCCGCACTTGGTGCGTCTTTCTGCACTTGAAACAACATTCCTTCTGATGTTCATTCATGTTTATTTGATGCTATAAATGAACTAGTTTGAAGAGATGGTTGGTTCACAAGCCTCTTGAAGGAGCTACAGCGATCTGTCATGATTCATTAAAGAGCCACTTTACCGTATATTTATTGTTTAAACTTCTTTAAACAATTACGATATATTAAATATGAAACTGTTTCATATGTCTGTTGACGTGTTGTCAGTGTCCTCTTTGCTCCAGGATGTATTTTTCACTGCGTGAGAACATGATGTGTGGCGTGAGAGAGCATGGCTTGTCAGACAAAGCAACAGTAACTAAAGGGGGCGGGTCTTTGCAAAAGGTCAATTATTGATTGATTGCAATTAAATAAAATTATATTATAGTTTCAATTCATATTAAATGCAATTAGCTGAAATTTAGAGTATTTTTTGATCCACTTAAGTATGTCTTTATGTACAAGCATTTATGGTAAGTTAAAATATACTTTATGTGATTGAGATATCAGTCATGTCAACAAATGGTATATATAAATATATATATATTAAATTTTTCACTCTTTGTTATATTGCAGCCATTTGCTAAAATCATTTAAGTTAATTTTTTTTCCGCATTAATGTACACACAGCACCCCATATTGACAGAAAAACATGGAATTCTTGACATTTTTATATATATTTATATATGACATTGGAGCATTTTCTACTATTATTCTGATGTGAGGTTGATATGGAAGATGTTTGCTACATTACTCACTAGACACACTGTGATAATGTTATCAGCATTCCATTTGTTAGATATCAACATTTTTCCTAAAACAAGACGAACCCTGTTGAATATGACCACACAAAGACACCACCCCTGGTTAGAAGATGTTGAAATGGCTGCAAACAATAGCAGTGGTGGTTTTGTAATCAACTGACACAGTCAATCCAGTTTTCCCTTCTCATTTCCATTAAGCTGTTACCAACTTGATTTTGTCTTATGAATCAGAAGCTGTAAATGTGAGTTGCTCAAGTCTTGAGCTGTCTAATTTGTTAGACAGGATGGCAGGCAAAGACGCCACCTGGATTAGTGCTCTGACGTGAACACGGGTGACTGAGACAACAGAAGAAGAACATCAGCATTTTAGTTGACTGAAGGTTCTGTGAAGATCATCACAATTAAGCACGGAAACTGAATTATATCAAAAGGACCTTTGGTAATCATTCAGACATATTAACTTTATTAGTGACATTAGGAAATAAGTATAGAGTATCTGGAGTCTGTCGTATGATATATGTGCCCTGAAATAATCATATCTTGTGAAGATTTCTGGGTAATGAGAATTGTCAGTCCGGTGACTCAACTTTACATGAACTCTTGAGGGTTTTTCTTTTTTATCAAGCAAAATTTGATTTACAAAAAGTTACAAATCAATCACTGTTGCCTTATTTTGTGTGTATGTGTGTCTGTGTGGCTTAGGTAAACTCTACGTTATGGGGACAAAATGTCCCCACAAAGGTGGTAATATCCTTGTCCTTGTGGGGACATTTTTTGGCACATGAAGAAGCGGCTTATAAATCATACTAAGGGATGCTTTTTGAAAATCTAAAAATGCAGAAAGTTTTCTGTGATGGGTAAGTTTATGGGTAGGGTAAGGTGTAGAATATACAGTTTGTTGAGCATAAAGATCATTATGTCTACGGAAAGTCCCCATAAGACATGAAAACCCAATGTGTATGTCTGTCTGTGTGCGTTACTTTAACAAGCTCATACTGGCAAAAACAGTTCTGTCTCTACTAATGGACATGGTGTGATTCTGATACAGAACAGACACAGACATTTTCTGAAAACAGACACTACCTGGTGTTATATAAGGACAAGCAGTCAAATGAGTTTTTGCACTCAAAAATTCTTTTAGCATTTTCTTACTGGCATGTTGTTTACCAAACCCATATGACTTTCTTTCCTTAGTAAAACACAAAAGAAAATGATTAGCAGTTATTAGTTGCTTTATTCAAAGCTGGCCTGTCACAATTGCTCACAATACATAATTTCCCCGAATGGAAAACAGAAGCATAATCATTCGAAATATCAACTTTTGTGTTTCACAGAAAAAAATGAAATTCATACAGGTTAGGAAGAACATTAGGATGAGTAAATGGTGACAGAATCTTCATTTTTTGTGTGAACTAACTATCAGAGGACCATCAGTTAAATTCAACTCTAATTACCATGAGTGCAGGAAATGGCCATCCAGATGCAATGCAAATTGCAGTAAATGTAGATGGAACTCTATGTTATGTTTAACACTGCTTGAACAAGTGAGGATTCTGATGTTATATGCTGCAGAAATCTCTCACATTATTTAATGATTTACTCAACTTACCTTGTGCATTAGGATAACCGCATCATGAGTACTTTACTGCCGTCTCACTGTAACACACAAGCTCTCCTCTGACACATACAGCCACTGTGCCGCTATCACTGAAACATTATCCAGTCAATACAACCTGCTATCTATGGCCTTGAGAATTGCAGACCTTTACATCAGACAACTTTCAAGCCTGGCCATACGCCTCCGAAATGATAGTTTGTTTGCTAAAGAAAACGTGAATATTTAATACAATCCAATTAAATGGCAAAAATAGCAAAAATGCACAGAGTATGCCCTCACAGTGTTTATGTGAGTCTATTCGGATGAAGCAGGCCGTTTTGGCATACGCGAGTGTGCTTTCTCACATAGAGTGAATGCTAATTCTGAACTCCTTACATTGATGTTCACAGGTAAGCAAGCTAAGTGCTGGCTAGACTAGAGAAAACTGCAGACTTTAGCACAATGACCTACTTCATTAACAGAACTAGCATGAAAGCACTAGCAAGGCTGATGACATAGTGCCTTAAAATCAAGTGAAAAGCTGTGGACCGTTCTATTTGTGGACTCACAATAGTGATGTTCGATGAAGTTGGGTCACAATCTACTCAATCATTACTCATATTATTGTGCATTTCACATTTGTAAATGCAGAGTAATTCTGATGAATTCTTATGAAGGTAGTTCATCCAAGAAAGAAAATTTGCCCTCCTGTTGTTACAAACCTGCGTGATGTTCTTTATTCTGCAATTTTTTTTCTTCTTTTTTTGTCTATACAGTACAATAAAAGTCAATTGGGTCCAGTGTTGTTTTGGACCCCACTGATTTTCATTAAATAAAACATTACTCTAAATGTCTTTTTGTGTTCCACAGAATAATTAAAGTCATACAGGTTTGAATAACATGAATAAATGATGGCAGATTCTTCAAATGTTCAATATATGATATTTGTCGGTAGAAAGAGAAAAAGTGTTGGTCAAGAAGGCTTTGGCTCCTTGCCTCTAATATGCTAAATCAATTCTTCTGTAATGGAGGGAATGGCTGCACCAGGCCGCATTATTTTCAGACACAATGGCTTTATATTGGGCCCTTTTCTATTCTGCATAGTGCTACAGGTTGATTCATGAAACAGTGTTTGGCTAGTTCTTTCAGTTGCAGCTCCGGATTATAAAGGGAATTCTTTCCTCCATGAAGAACACTGTCCAGTCTGAGAACAAATCCAATCCTGAGGTTACTGGCATAGGGGGGATTAATTTGGAGTATGCTGAAGAATCTTATCAAAATAAACATTAAAAATGTTACCAATTTCTATTCTGGGTATGAAAGAATTTCTCTCCGCTGACACAGATTATCCTGCTGTTCTGTAACTCTCTTTGGCACTGGGCTTGATTGAAGCACTTTTAACAGAAACTTCAAAGGAGGAAGGATGTGCACGCTCCTACGCTAGTCACAGAATTCAAAGGGATTAGTCGGAGTGCTGCCCGTGGGATAATGAAAAATGGAATATCTTGGCCACCACAGCCTGTTGCAATGGAATTATTAATTACTGCATCCAACCTCTGAAATGAGTTCTAAAGTGTAGCTTCTCACTGTGTTTAGTAACAAATAGTTTAAACCTGTTGGTATTTTTCAAGACCCCCCCCGAAATATAGAGATACAGTTGTTTCAAGTTCATATTCTTCATATTCAGGTCAACCATACCGAACATAACAAGTAAAAAAGGTCACACAGACACAAAAATGCAAAAATGTGAGATGGAGGGCAGTGGAATGGAGGAAAAACGCAAGGTCTTGAGGCATATTTTTAAAAAGTTGACCTTCTTTTAACTTGAGCGTCACATTTTTAGAACGCTGTGTCATGCATGAGACGCTGCAGGAGAGACAAGGGAAGAACAGTCAAAGAAATCCATCTAAATATTATTACAATTCAAAATAACTCTTTCCTGTATTAATATATTTTTAAAATGTAACTTATTCCTGTGATGCAAAGCTGAATTTTTAGCATCATTACTCCAGTCTTCAGTCTCACATAATCCTTCAGAAATCATTCTAATATGCTAATTTGGTGCTCAAGTAACATTTCTTATTGTTTATGTTTAAAACAATTGCGTTGTTTTAATGTTTTTTGTGGAAACTATGATACTTTTTTTTCAGGATTCTCTGATAGATATAAAGTTCAAAAGAACAGCATTTATTTGAAATGGAAATCTTTTATAATGTTATCAGTCTTTACTGTCACTTCTGATTCATTTAATTAATCCTTGCTGAATAAATGTATTAATTTATAAAATTCTTATTGACCCCAAAACTCTGAAAGGCAGTTTATTTATAAAACCTTCCACTGGTTTGTGTGACCTTGTTGTTACAAGCATTATTTTCTCTTAATTTTGCTGCGCTATTTTGTGTCCTTTTCACGAAGTAATGAAATATCACAGCAGGTAACTATTATTGTGTCAAAAATTATTTGAATGCACATCGCATAATTGCGACGGCAGAAATTGTAAGTAGGAAATTCCCAGGAGGATTTGAAGGCAGCATTATGTACAGATAGAGGGAATGGTTACACTTTATTTTAGTGTCATTGTTACATGTAGTTACTATAGTAATAACTATAAATTATGCATAATTACGTGCAATTAACCTCAAACCAAACCCTCACCCTAACCCTATAGTAAGTAAATGTAGTTATTTATTATAACTCAGTATTTAAATGTATAATCACACTATAACATAGACACCGTAAAAATAAAGTGTAACCGAGAGATAGCTATGATGGCCTGTCAAAATATGCAGAAGTGGAGATTTAAAGTGGAGACTTAGTAGGGAGATAATTTAAAATGTCTAAATGAATGGGCTGCTTTGTTTCGGTGTAGTTATCAATCTATATTGTTGTATTATCCATTATATTATATATTGTGTTATATCTAGTTCAATTGGAACTGAACGATTCCGTATACGTGGAAAATCAAGATCAAACAACACTTGATGTGGTTTGTATTGTTTTGCTGTGTAAAGGCCTGTGAGAATTGTTTTGTTTCCTACGGCAAAGCCAACACGGTCTTGGCAAAGCAATCTTAATGTGAGCTGATATATCTACATGGGAACCATCAACTGCGGCTCTTAACTCAGAGTGATAATCAATTTTATGCCCCATTACCCACCATGCTTTGATGCCATCCCACAGTGTATTTGGCGCTCTGGGATCACTGCTGATGACAATTAGTGAGTACATCTATGTTTATATGTGTTTATATGTACACTTATTATCTCAGCTTCGTCGTGTTTATGCATTTTTAGCTTCATTTTAAACATTTAGTGTCCTTTTACTGCTGTAAATTCAAGGCAGCATGCTTGTAAATTAGTTTTCAGAAAGAAAAAAGAAAGACGCACACATAGTCGCTCTACATCTTATGTCTCGTCCCCCATATTGTGTAAGCATCGCAAGTTATTAAAGGAGTATGACATAAAATTGTTTTGACTGCTAAAATGAGATTAAAAATAAGGTTGGGTGTGGAAAATCCCACACTGGGTCCTGATGAATGTTTAGTTTGGACCACACACACAGACTTTCTACTAAACAACAGGCTAACAGCAACAACAGAGAGGATTTCACTCAAAACAAAAGCACACCCATTCTCCTTTATTTTTCAGCTGTAATTGTGTTCGGACTGAGATGCTTTATTCCCTCTTTAGAGGTTACTAAAGGCTAGCCTGTGGTTCTTCTTGTTCAGAATGTTCAGTTTTCTAATGTGACAGGGACAGTGTGATATTTGATCAGTGAGCAAGGACACAAAGTCTCAAAAATAAAGTTTCTCACCCTCTTCTCCTTCTTTTTCCTGTCAAAATATGCATGAATAGTTCATATAAAAGTGATATGTGTCATTTCAGTGTCTATTTCAACCTATGAGTTCACTTACAGTGAGTAAATTGTTGGATCATTGTATTTTACCCAGATAACAATTTTGTGTTGTAAAATAGTTATAAAAATGTTGCTTTCAAAAGTTCTGGAAACACACAAAATGTCCATTTAAACTAATAATAATAATAATAATAATAATAATAATAATGTATTTTTTTTTTTATAAATAAAGTATTTTAATTTTCTCATTATGCAAATTAAGTGCTCTATTCTATTACCATTCACTGAAAAGATGGTGTAGGAATTGCTCAGTTTTCACTAGAAATTGCTAGTAAATTTCACAAATAATTACAAAGAACCACAAGTAATACTGAATTAAACTTGAAATTTTGAAGAAAAAAGCTGAAATAGTATTTTCTTGTAAAGCATACTCTGGTATTCTTTGTTTGGTAAAACTTTATTTCAATAGTAAACTTTTTTTTCATTCTACTAAAAGCAAATTTCTATCATGAAACTGGTACAGACTGATCCTGCTTGCTCAATCTGCTTGCAATCACATCATTCTCTATAAGACACAACTGATTGGTTCCTGCTGTATCAGTAGCCAATGAGCTTGCTGATTAACCTTCAAATACTTGGTAAGCATTTGTTGCAGCAGTTGCAGCATGTTTTAAACCCCTCCACCATCCCTAGCTCCACCTGTATAGATCTGCTACGGGTAATTCATGTATGCTATATTAATATCAACATCGTCATATCCATTGCAATGCCAAACACTCTGAGAGTTGTCATGACAGAGCTTTAAGTAACTTTGCATCAGCTAACACTTTATTTTGATGGCCCTCAACAGATATTCTACTGACTATAACTTTGTAAGTACATGTCAACTTAATCCCCAATCCGCAACAGCCAATTGAGTGACGTATCTAAAGTGGACTATATGTTAGCTGACATATCTAAAGTGAACTATCAAAATTAAGCATAATCTTTTGTTTTATTATAACTTTTGACAGTGACCTGCAAGAATATTTTGTTTGTAACTTTGAGAGAACCTTTAAAGAATGTTCTGAAAATGTCCCCTCTTTCCTGGTTTCTATATGATACATTGATAGATGTAATAACTATATATGAGTATCAATTGAGCAAACAGAATAGATACATAGTATTTGTTCAGCATGCTAATATAAATGTTTACACATCTGAATAAGTGATATCTTCTCTAATGTTCCCCTAATGTTCCATTATCACAAGAAAGGTCTATAGCTAAGGCTTTCCTGCTTCCTCCTACTGACCCTCCCCCATTCCCACTTGAACTGCAGCCTGGTTCACTGGGATAACCGATCTGTCAGAGTTATGTCCAGTGTTAATCATCATTCACGTGACCACGGAGAGAGATCTAACATATTGGATTTCTCTCCATGAGACCTGCTTCCCAAGTGTATGACTTGATTCCAGCTCAGGCACCGATGGGATGAGGGGGACTCATTCTCCATAATTTAACATCCATCTATCAATCTCTACCATTACTTATGGCTCAAGGACCTTGGGAGTCTTCTTGCACTCGTCGGTTGAACAGTTTGCTGCACGAGCTCAGTAACAAGAACACTTATTTTCCTCTAAATATTAAAAACCTATACAGATCGGTGAACACACGTACGGAACACCGCCAACCCCTCTGTTGTGCATTCTGCCCAGTCATGCATGAGGACAGAGACTGGTATGCTGGAATGCATTCAGATCCAGCTCTTCTGAATAAACGGCTCGATGAATGAGTAAAGCTATGCATGAAGACAATCCAAGGAAAAGTGTCCATGCGCTACGCTCAATATGCATTCAAACATTTGCTCCCTAGTAGTTACACTTTCAACATGCTTTAAATGTCATCACATTCATTAACGTTTGTCAGTTTTACTCATTGCATACAAAATTGCAATGAAGCTTTTATAATACAATGTTGTGAATTCTTCCATGATTAAGGTGTTGTTATAATGCGACTTACACATTCTGACTAGCATGTAATTATTATATTTGTATATTATTTGTGCAGTTTCAGTTGTAATACTATGTTTTAGTTTTGTATGTGATTAATCTCATCATGTAGGCCTAAATGGCGCGTTTAGGCGAGTTAATTAACCTGTTAGCAAAACACTTGTTTACTGGTGTTCATTCAGTCATAATGCAGGGCAATCGTCGATAATATTGATCATATTCTTTCTAGATTTTTGTCTATGGTATATGTTTACATCTTTCATTTATCACCATGATGGGCATTATCGTCTTTAGTTTCTTTTTTATCATTGACTTTGCTTCAGTATTTTTATTGGCAAAAACAAAATGGTTATGAAATATTTTGAAATATGGACCCTTTTCACATTTCTAGGGTTATCAGAAGCAGAGGTCATCATAGTTGGCTAAACTTCTATAGTGGTGAACACGAGACAACAGCAAATGTAAGTTTTGTATTCCCATTTGCTCCAATAGCAAAAAAAATTCCATGATACTGTTTCCAAGACTTTCTAAAAGAGCCAATAATATAGAGATTGATTACAGCAGTCAGATTAGAAGAAAGATAATATTTGCCGTCACGCCCTCAGCAGTTGCATTAGAAACACCCTCATAGCAGTGTTAATTAGTTTTTATGTAATTTAGTACCAAGTATAATATAATAAATGTAAATTAAAGATTTTAATTAAAATATGAAAAACTTTATTAGATTTGTGATGCTGATAATTGTGGAAATGCATCATCACAGTATGTGAAGAATGTGAAATGTGTATGTGAAGTATTTTTTCAAACCACGCTGAGATAGGGGACATCTTAGCATTTGGACAAACTGCTTCCTGCACACACAAATGACATTACTGCTAATAGGCTAATTTCCTCATTCCATTTTTTCTACGCAGATATTTCGAGGTGGGAGTCTTTGCGTCACATGAAAAGTGAGCTGCCTTACAAAGCAAGTAAGGTTGGTGAAATGTTCCACTTAAGGACTGGAATCTTGTTTTTTTATCAAGGCACAACTGAGACAACGATGAAAAGGCTGTTTTTGACAGGAGATTTGTTTATCTCTGTAAACAGCAACTCTTTTTGATGTGCACTTTTGATTTCATTTTCTGTTCGGTGTCTCAGCGCTGTGGCATTCCCCTGTGATTTTAAATGACAGAGAACTGACTGTCTGCCAGCAAATACTCAGAGTCAAAGAGCCGTGCTGATGCTGATGCACATTAGTATGAAACCTTCGGTCAAAGACCTCCTCTGTTGTATGCTCTGGAAAATGAGAGGTTGCACACAACAGAAAGTCTGAACGCTTAATAACAGAGCCGTGATTGCAGGGAACATGAGGAAAACAAGCCATGATGGACGTATGACAGGTTTACAGCATTTTCCATTTCAGGAGCACTCCCAAACCTTCCCAGCCATTGAAACATCAAACTGGAACACAGGAAGAGACACCTGGATCTCTTTCCCTCCCATTCTGATGAAAGCACACCATTTCTCAGGATTCCCACACTAACAGACGTGACGTTTTACTTTAAGATGATGTAGTTATGCATGTAACATGTACTTACTATAGTAATTAGCATAATTACAAGTAACTAACCCTAAAACAAACCCAAACACTAACCCTAATGCACATGTAGTTCATTAATATTTCTTAGTACCGATTTGTGTAATTACACTGTAACAACGTCATCTTAGTACATTTGGACTACCGTGGTTTGTTGGAAATGTGTAGACATTATAAATTAATGATTGAATTATTACCATCAAAGTGGCATATCACATTAGTAGTTGATCAATATCGCTTTTTCAGTGACAGATTACATTTTTTTTCAAATTGCTTTTTTTCCTGTGATCCCCCAAACTACTATAGTTTAGTATATGAAGTATATACACACTTTAGAATTGGAATATACATTTTTTCCTACCTGTTTTGAATTTATCCACATGTCTAAAGTGCCAGATTGACTTTACTCTGGTAGTGCGGTGACTGCTGGTAAGGCTGGCCTGGGTTTTCTTCTTGCTGTTGGAGTTCCCCATGGCATTGATCTCAGGCCCCAGCAGCTCTAGACTCCTCAAACCCACTAGAGTTCCACATATGCTTCCCTGCTCTCTCCCTCCTGCTCCCAATGCCTGTATATTCCTCCTCCCGCTTAGCGCTCCAGCTGCCGCATCAGGGACAGATATGTCCCCCTCTCTGCTGTGCTTGTGATCCCGTGTGTGTGTGCAGAGCGCGTGTGTACGAGACCCTCCCTCCTCGCCTCTGTTTTTTCAGACCACACCGCTTTCAGCGATGATCAGTCACAGCTCACTCCAGCCACTTGGAATGTGAGAAAGGAGGAATATGTGCTTGCTTCAGCCACTCATGCTTGTATACACACACAAACGCATATTAAAGCACATTTGTAATGGATGCAGTTTAACTATCAGTGTTCACATGCTTGACTATATCCTCTATTGTTTCTCACTCTTTCCTCAGTCAGTTTTATAGACCTCACCTTAGGCAGTTAATGCCTCCGTTTGCAAAGATGCCTGCTTTTATTGCCTTCATCCACTAAATCCCAATGACTCCATCCAAGAAATGTTTTCCTAACCCGTAGGTCGGTGAATCTTATGAAAGCTGTTAAGAACTGTCAGCAGAAAAAAATAAATTATATTTTGCAGAAAGGAAATGAAGTTTTTATTTGTCTAATGGGGAGATTTAACTGTTTAAATAGTATTACACTTTACCTGTATTCTTGGTAGTATTTATTGTCCTGCCTTTAACTTATAATAATATTTTTATAATTTGATTTAATTTAATATAATTACTGCGATTGATTGATTGGTTGATTGATTCTTAATGGTCCTAAAATAGATATAACTGAAAATAAATACATTTTATGTATAATCATAATACATTTTATTTTGATTTCGGAGTAAAACTTGACCTGGATTTTCCCCCAAGCACATACCAACCTCCCATTTTCCCAATCTGGACTGGTTGTGCACTGTAAGTCATGACTTAAACATCTTATATTCCACATATATATGGAATATATTATATCAAATATTAGATCTCTTGATACTGCTGTAGGCATGTAATTCAAGTTTACACCAGACAAAAACAACTTCTTATTCGACTGCTGCTCTTTGCGAGCCTCAAACCCTCATCCCATCTCAACCACGGAGAACCCTGCATATTTTATCCATTATTCTTTCTTCCATCAGCATCGCTTTCTTTGTCCTATTTCTGGTGAGGTCCTCTTGTGTCACACTCTTCTTGTGTTTCCAACTTTCTCTCCCCCTAGCTTACTGTCTTTCACTCTGTCTTTTATTGTTTCTCTCCATCAGGTAACCTAATATTTCATTTGACTCTGATCTATACCAAGAACTGCATTAACAGCTGGGTAGGATCAGGCCTGTTTCAACTGCTGCAACTAACTGTACATTTCAAAGTAAACATTTATAAGGAAGTGTACAATTAACATACTATGCTATAAAAAATATGGTCTTGGAGACAGAATTATTATAGTTAAAAAAAACATTTTCATTACTTGAAATAAAAAAAAACATATAAAAAATGACAAAGGGAATGTTTTTTATTTCAATTTACTTTAACTTCATGTAATAATATATATATATATATATATATAAAATATACACATATATATATTTATATATATATATATATATATATATATATATTTTTTTTTTTTTTTTTTTTTTTTGCTTACTAAAATTAAAATGAAAAAAAAAATTCTAAAAGAAAAAATCTAAAAAACATATAATCCAAAATATTATTAAAATTATAATAGTTCAATCATTGTTGGGGAATCATTGAAAGTTACTCTGAAAAGTTCTGCATTACAATATGGTGTTACTTAGTTTGTTACTTAGTGTGTTACTTAGTTACTTTTAATGAAAAGTAATGTGTTACGTTACTTTTTCGTTACTTTTTCTCACCTCGGCTGCGTTACGTGTTCACTGCCCAGCGGGCAACTTGATATCAATTTGACATCAAATATAGTCAAGACTTGATCAAGAAGGTGTATAATATCATTTTAAGGTCAGTTTGGATGGCAATTTCTTCTAGTGGCAATTGACCGTTGGCAAAGACCCGTCCCCTTTAGTTACTGTTGCTATGTCCGACAAGCCATGCCGCTCTCACGCCACACATCATGTTCTCACAGTGAAAAATACATCCCGGAGCAAAGAGGACACTGACAACGTTTCGACAGACATATGAAACAGTTTCATATTTAATATATCGTAATCTTTTAAAGAAGTTTAAATGCCGTATAGTGGCTCTTTATACACGTAGTGTATAAAAAAAACCTGTATGAGCTTAAGTTACAGCCGTGTCACACACAAATGCAAAATAAGTTTGCAATGATCTGGAAGAAAAGCAATGCCCAATGGAGATTTAAGTAGGGGAACACAGTGCCTCTGGAATGTTGTTGACCTTTTCCAGGTACCAGTTGGGCCTCTCCTTCCCTTGTTTCCTCCCCTACATCCTCCTCTCGCTGTAATCAAGAGTCCAGGCTTTACAAATGCTGAAAGCTTTGCGAATCATTGTTAATTTAAAACAGACAAAAAACACAGGAGGCCCCAGCATAAGCAGATGCAAACATAATGGAATCCCGGGAATTACGTTATCCTCTTGTAACTTGGCAGGGGAAACACTTGGATCATGCAAAAGAAAAGGGTTGTAACAAAAACTATGACGACTATTTCAATCTGAGTTCAATCGCCTTCCTCATACCAGATTCATGGCTTATACATTGCATTTCAAACTGATCTTTGCATACATATCTCTCCACATCTCTCCTCTTTGAAACATTAATTTCATCATTTGCTACTCGCACAAACAACTGAAGTAAGGACACTACCACAACTGGTTCTGCCAAATGATCATCATTCCAAATATCAACACAAAGGTACTACCGTTTAACATCACTCTTACGTCAGTCCATAGGCCAGCTCCAGGTTTAAAGACATATTAAGTACCAGATTTGACAAGTACATTATACAACAGTTTACAGACACTTAGATGTAGTCCGAATACCGCAAGAAGCTTTCAGAAGGCAAGATCACAGACTAATGGATAATAATGCCTTATAAATCAATGTCACCGTGATTTGGCTCCACATTAGGCTCTTTGTACAGTCACACTCCATCATTTTCCCATACAGTCCAGCTCATCTGAATTCTGTTGATTCTTCTCTCTCTAGAACCCGTGAATGTGCTCTAGAACACACTATGATATTTCAGAGGCTTGTGATCTGAAGGAGGGAATTTCAGCTGACAGGAATATAATGCCCTGAAGGTGTAGCGATATTACTAGCTTCCTATGCTGCCTGCTTCGTTCATCATTGCTCAGAGAGATAAAAGTGTGTCAGTTGTTTTCATGTCATACTGTGGCTCCTCGTAAGAAAAACTTTTTCTTTGCTAGAAACTCGCTTTTCTCTGTTTTTCACATTGCGATCGTGAATATACTATATTACTGAGTTTACTGCTTTATTTATAGACCTGTCAAAATAGATGCCACATGCCATAGTATAACAAAAATACAAACTAGAACATATATTTTGGTAACACTAAAACAGTAACACTTTATTTGACATTTTTCATGTAGTTACTATATTACTAACAGTCAACTATGCATCGTTACATGCAATTAACCTTAAGCCAAATCTTAATCTGTAGTTAATTATTATTACTCATTACTTAATTGTATTATTACACTGTAACAAGGACACCTTAAAATAAAGTGTAACCAAAAACACTTCTAAAGCATTTATTAATCTTAGTTCATGTTAATTTCAACATTTACTAATACATTATTAAAAATAAAAGTTGTGTCTGTTATGATATTTTAATGGACCTGATCTGATGTAAATAAACACTGATCGGTTGTATTGTTATTGACTAACCTTTACAAAGATTAATAAATCTGGTAACAAATGTATTGCTAATTGTTAGTTAATGTTAGTTAATGCATTAACTAATATTAATTAATGGGACCATTATTATAATGTGTTACCCATATTTTCATGAATAAAGCCCTAAATTTAAAAAAAAATACAATCGGTTGTAAAACCAAACAGTGAAATTAATTAAATGAAATGAGTTTATTTCTCTCAATAATGAAACATCATTGTATTTAGTTGAAGAAAAGTTGTGTGAACTGAAAATTTCATTGAAGTAAGCTGAACTTAATATGATTAAATTGAGTTGCAGCAGATTTCTAATTCCCAGCATTTTGGGTTTGGGTCAGACTATATAAATAAATAAAAGTGTTATTTTGTGTGCTTTGCTCAAGATTAACAGGGAGACATAAGTTTAATGTTTAATGTTGTGTTATGTTTGGATTTACAGGGGATTTTGTTATGTTAATTTTCTGGGGTTATCATTGTGGTGAAGAGTAGGGCCTGTGGTTCGGTTGAGGATGGGCTGCTTTTAAGACCACATATATGTATGCTGTTTGATTATATACATACGCAATGTTATTATGTGTATATTTGCTATCTAACATTTAACCAAGATCTGAATGTGATGTTTATGTAAATGAACTCTATGTAATTAACTTTATGATGAGTTGGGTGAGGCTAAGAACTGTGGAAGTGAAAGGATGCTGGTGGCGTGATTGTTAATGAGAGACACCTGTGTCCCACACTGGCCTCGCTCCGCTTCCAAGGCTCTCGGCCCTGCCCCTTGTCACAAAGATGTTAAGTTCTACTAACTTAAAAAATTAGTTTGTTTACTTAAATGTTTTGAGTATTCTGAACTTATTGAGTTTTACAGTGTGTTGTCAGTGTACTAAGCCTAAACAAAATATTAAAATATGATCTGGAAAATGTTTACTTAGTACTGCATTTTCTGCCCAATTTTAGAGTAATTACACATTTCAAATTCAATATATCTATATTATATTTCAAAATAAATTCTATAAAACAATTCTAAAGCAGTTATATATTAATATCTTAATATTTGACAGTCCTAAAAATACTTTTTGTTTTGTTTTCCCTCTCTGCTTTTCTGAACCATGTAGCGCCCCCTTTTGGCCCTCCTGAAACAAAATACTGGTCCACCAGCTACTTTGTGTATCACTGCACAGCACACACTGAGCTATTGTTTACATGTCAGGAATTATTTCTTTTAGCAGAATAATGCCTTTTTGATTTCGGATCTTGAACAACAAATATTCATAAATATCTGAATGCTGTGATTGACCAGTCAGGATCAAGTATCCCACAAAAGCCCTTTAACCTTGAGTGTATTGACCTTTCAGCATGGTTTCTAATACCTTAAACTTACCTCCAGCCATCCTGCTAATTGCTAATATAACAGCTTGCTCACTGCTGTTTCGAGTTAGTCATACAGTTAGCTCCTATTCAAATTAGTTAGCTCCTGTTGTCAAGGTGAACTCTCTTTTTCTTGCACCTCTAGAAAATGTAACCCCCATCTGTGCATGTCTAAGCGTATATGTGTGAGATCCCTTTATACGCTTGTGTTAGACAGAAGTGTGTTCAGGTGCATGTTAGAACTCATGACTCCACTGAACTAATAGCTTCCAGGCAGAAGCTGAGAGCGTTTTAAATATGTACGTTGTATGAAATACTGCCAAGCCTGATGTTACAGATTAATGTAGAGTATTACACAAATATGGTGACCAGACATCCTGGTTTAAGGCCCATTCACAGCAAGAATGATAACTATACAGATAACTTTAACAATAACTATGTTAGGATGATAACGTTCTTTTTATTATAAGAGCGATCTGCAGTTATGCCATTTGCCACTTTAAATGCTCAAGCTCGTTAACACTGGGTGGGTTCTGATTGGCTGTTATGTTTTATTATGTTTTATCGGCTTTAGCTGGGATGGTGCCATTTTCACAAGATGTTTCATGGTGTCCCAAAGATGCCCTGCTTTCTGTAAACATATTAATTGTGGGGGAAAAATGTTTAAAAAAATAAATAAATAAACACAAAAAGCAAATGCAATTGGCAATTTAAAAGGGGTAGATAACATTTAAATATATGACTATGTAAAACGATTCAAATGTACCCAAATGATGGCCTCTAGTGGCTGAAGGTGAACATAGCTTGGCAAGCATTGCTGGTTTATCATTATTAGACCACTGAGCAGTAACTCAAACCTGCTGTCCTCACTATTCTTAAGAACACAAAACAGCACCAGAAAGCAAAACCATATAACATTTTGCTAAAGTTAACAGATTTCTCTTGCACAAATCTGCAATTGTTCTGGATTTTCTGGAATATTGCCATTCTGGAATGAGGGGTGAAATCCAAGCGGCATCAAGCTGAATTCCATCCACCTGCATTCCACCAGATCCAACACTTGGCAGACGCGCCAACAGTTTATTTGGTGCCAGCCTACAAATGTAATTCACCTGCTCTCAGGAGGAACTGCTTGTCCTTTTCAAACATTGTTTAACATTGTTTCCTCCATTTTGAATCGTTCAAGGCCACTGCTCTTTACAAGTAATAAAGGAAGGAAAAGCAAATCTTAAAAGTTGCACAGCCTGAATATTCTGTATCTATGTGTTCTTTGTTCCCTGTCTTCATTCCTAGCATGCCTGCTCACAGTGCCAGAGTTATGAAGAGGCTAGAAGGGGTAGAAGAGACTCAAGGTCAAGGTGAGATGATGAGTCATGAGCCATTATAAGAACTGAAAAAAGATTCAGCAGAATTTTATCTCTGCGTCAACCAGGTGGAAGGAGACAAAGCAAGGTGTGAGAGACCTGTCAATGGAGAGAGAAAGTGTTGCACTTAACAACAAAAGCAGACAGAATTCTTTCCTTTTCTTTCATGCCCTAGCGTGATGTTTTTTTCTGAGTGATGACGCACAGCTTTTTGGCATGCCGAAATATATACTTCCTTAATGCTTCTGGATATCCAGCATGGTTAGCGGTCATTTTAACTTTCGCAAGGGTATAAACAAATTCCATCATTTTTTAGGAGAGCTTTGGCTATCAGCCTATTTTATTAGATCAAAATGGTTTCAAACAAGTTATCCTATTTACTTTATTAATACACTTTCTCTCTGTCATTGTTCATGATTATTCAGTGCACATTATTCCAAATGACAAAAAAATGTCTTGGTAATAGTTCATGAAATATACCTTGTCCTACATTTGAAATAACGTCCTTTGTTTTGAGTAAAAGGCCTGTACACACCAAAATAAATGTTTGATATTAAAATTCGGCCCGATTTTCGCATACAATTGCAAAAAATGGCAGAAAGGCTGAATGGAAATGAAAATTCACTCTGAATCTTGTAGCATAGCAGAAATGCAGCGGTTACCCTGGTTACTACGGTACACAAAGCAACTTTCTGTTTCTAACTCACTTTTCATGGAGAAGAAAGAAAATCAAACAGTATTTCAGATTTTTTAATTTGCTATATGGTGTTTATCAAATAACAGCAAATATAAGAGTACAGGTACAAGAAAGCAACGCTACAGACACTGGTAGGTCGCATGATAAGGACAAAATGGTGAATATGTTGAATATAGTACATGAATTACTTTCTGATTTCTGGCTGTATTTTGAGCTTAATGTACGTTTTGTTGATACTTTTGGGTGCTTTAGTAAGTGCTAAATTCACAATGTAGTGTCACTGTAATGAATTCACCCAACCGGATATTCATTAAATTATCTATCTTTGTTTTGACATACTTTCATTTTTGTGTGAACTATCCCTTTAAAGCCAAGGTACTAAAGGTTTGAGCAATTATTATTGTTATTTTTTTTTAACAAAAATTGAGATATATTGAGATTAATTTGATGAAAAAAATAAAACCAAGTGTCGTCCACATTACAGAAGTAAAATGACTTATGGATGCCATTTCACTGCTGTATATGTACTGCTGTGCAAAGAATACATTGATTGACACAGCGAATGGATTATTCTATCTCCAATGTTATTAATAGAACTAAAAAAAAGAGATCAAAAAGGTCAAAAGGTCATGGGCTGTCTGCCATGACAACAGGAAATGTCACCATACTGTTATCTGGCTTCACTGCAGCAAAGTGTGGGTGTGTCAGGACCCCTTGTTGAGGTTGTGCTTGTTTGTCGGACAGTTGGGTGTAACCATCATGAACCAGACTGAGGTCAGAAAACTTGTTCATGACCTTGGAAGCTTCTTTTAGACTCTCCTCATTCCTGTACTTTCTCTCTAGAGCTATAAAAACTCCCATTTCATCTATTAGCGCTGTCTGAGTGTCCTTGTTTCACCACACCAACATTACGGCCACAGCTGAAATTAAACAGTCCAGCTAAGAGGTTCAGTTCTCAGATAATGTATTAAAGCTATGTACAATCTTACTACAAAGGGATTAGAGACTTTTTATCCCACGATTTACCCCACTTATCTTGACTTTAAAAGAGGTGTGTGAGAGGTTTGTGGTAAGAAGAATTATACTTAATGCTTTCTTATGTAAATGGAAAACGCAGTGAGTGGCTGTTCATAAGCTATCAGTGAGCTGGCTGGATGTTCTCATGCACAGGACGGCAGAGGGTGAGAGAGTTTTTGTTGGAGTAAACGGCGAAACGAATATGTCAGCAGGTGTATCGTTTACTGTGAGTTACATAATGAAAACTACAAACACTGAGACACATGAGACGAGTTGGCTGATTGACTCGTAGGCTAAAGATGCACAGAAAATGTGGAAATTTGCATTTCACAGAGTTAATATATGGAAGGAAGAGTTAATGAAATTAACTTCTTATGTTTCAAACATTGGTTATAATAAGAAATGTTTCTTGAGCAGTAAATCAACATATTAGAATGATTTCTGAAGGACACTGGAGTAATGATCACAGGAATAAATTATATTTTAAAATATATTCAAATGGAAAACAGTTTTTTTTGTTACATTGCAAAGCCATTTCAAAATATTCCTGTTTTTGCTGTATTAATAACATAAATGCAGTCTTAAGCGAGCAAGCCCAAACCTTTGAACTGTAATCGACATAAATGTATCTGTGCATGTCATGGTTGCTGAAACAGTGCACAGCTAAAACAGAATGACAAGTTTCAAGAAATTCAAGCTACTATTTTCTGTACTCATTTATCATCAGACCCACATGGAATCTGCACACATTTGGATTTAGATCTAGAAAATGTGTTGACCAGAGCTGATGATACTAGACTCTTATTGGTAGTTGAAAGCACTATCAAATTAGTTCTAATTCATTGTTAAAAATGAATGCACACTTGATTTGGTAATGCAGCCATGACACAAAGCAGAGTGCATTAATATTCAACAAATTCAGCAGTCCATAATCAATTATCCTGCACCTGTTTCTCTCAAGATATTTTTCTGCACTAAAATGATAAGTCTTCCTTACAATACTGATGACAATACTGATGGCCTTGCTTATAAATAGTGCAAGCTGCTGTTACTTATTTTAAAAAAAAAATACTGGAACTACTTTATAGCCACTTCAAAATCTTTGGAATGCATGTCAACAAATCAGAATCAGGAATTTATTTAGTGGTCATTATATAAAAATATTTGATTGCATAATGCTTAGATTGACCAATCAGAATCAAGTACTGCAGAGAACTAATCTATTTATTAAATGATCGTGTAGAACTTTGTGAATGACAAGTTCCAATGACAATGTTCCAATTCTGTGGAAATCTGTGGTTACAAATTCTGTAGAGGCCTACTTATCGCAATCTTCTCAGAAAAATTAAACACTCTTCTTAAGAAAATGTCATCATGTTCCTTTATCAAGACTTTTTTATATACAGTTTTAACCCTATCACAGTTTCTCATTCTGACCTTCTGTTCTTTAACAGTTCTCTGAATTCTCTGGGCAGGGAAGTGGTCGGAACATTAAATTGCAGTCTTTTGTCACTCTGTTCTTTCGTGTTTCTGTGACGTGCGCTGGGACATATATCAGTGTCGCCAAACGTCATTAAACATTCAGATGTTCTTTATTTCACAGCTATTACAGTAAGCTCACGTTTCATTCAACCCTTCTCTGACCACAAGCCATCATTCTACGTTGGCATTTGAGATCAGTGTTAACAGATGTCTGGCCTTCACTATATGAATGACCAGATGAGTAAAATCAGCCCTTTTCTTCATTTGTTTTCTCCACTATGCTTGTAATATGAGTCCCACCTGTTTTTCAACTACATAAACTTTTGATATAAATTAAAACTAACATTTAATTTTACAGTATACAGTATGAAAGTCACATTAAGTTTTTTTTTTTTTTAATATTTTATTGCTTTACACTTGTCGCAGGCCCAAACTTTCAGCCTTAAAATATGGAAATAATTGGAAAAAATAAATACTGAAAAAATAAAATTAAATTAAATTATATTTTAAAAGCCATGACAATACAGTAAATCTAAATTAGCATTAGCTAGACAAATGAGTTGAACCTTTGAGTTCTTTGAAATTACATTTAAAGTCAATATGAACTTCATCATCGCAAATGTATAAATTATATATTTAAATACATGACATACAAGTTTCAATAGAAATAACATTAAAGTATATATATTTTGGTTTACCATTAATGCTTGACATTCAGCAGTACACTTCAGCCATATTTCAATGAAGTAATTATGAAATTACATATAAATAGGTATATACGTCCTATGCTTTTAGGTGATTCAAAAAACACTCTTAAGTTAAACTAATTGAATTTATTATAAATGTAAACATGCATTTACATATCAACAGCGGGACAAAATGCCCATACAGTTGAAGTAGCACAAAGCTTTCTTTGACTTTGGTCAAAGTGAGACACAGTGATTCCCCTTTCTCACTCCTGTGATAAGGGATAAATGATTAATGTGTCTATGTTTTGAGTTAGATGGAATCCCATGCACAGTGATCTCACCCTTTAAAAACCTTCCGGAACTGATGAGCACTCTGGGTGGAGGATGGTGGTGGACAGAGGCTGAGCTCAGTCAAACAGGGATGACGCAAGGAGTTAGTGCTGCACTGTTGAGCCCCTATAAGCCCAGAAATGTCCTGAATCAGGACAGCCCAACTTGTTTGGGGAAGGGCCCACAAGAAGCAGCCTGTCCCAAATCCCAAAAACTTACATTGAAAGAGGAACCTGAACCATATATAGACCAGAATGTCTTGGGAGTTCTTTTTTCCAAGAAATCACCCACAGCACAAAGAAACTGCCGAGTAACGCACATTGATGTAGTTTCAATTAAGTACATTTAAAATATATTAACTTTAAATGTAATATCAAATAACACACTACAGTTAAAAAAACTTTAGTACATTAGTCAACATATCACAATAAGTGTACTTTAAAGCATTAACATGAGAAAAGATTAACATGATTTAAAATGTACTTTTAATCAAAAAGCGTGAAAGCGTGTTATTTTATTATATTATCATTATATTAGTTTTTTTAAAAATATACTTTTAAGATTGGAAGTACACTACAAGAGCACATTCATTACAATTAAGTGCGCTTTTTTCACAAGGGGTTGGAGCGCAGAGATTAAAAAAAGATTGTGAGGCAAAGTAATTAAAAAAAGAAGCATTTCAGAAAACTACCCTCAGTCATCTTTCAATAACACAGCATGTGTCTCATCTTTCAGACCTTTACACACTTTGGCTTTGTCTCCCTCCTGTGAAGACTTGAAAAAGCTATAAATCGTAGAGTCTAAAGACTAGAAGACTCTGAATGACATGTTATTCACAGTGTATGTCCAGCTAAAGTCCCAAGTGTCTGTTAACTCAGACTCTGGCAACTCACAGTCTACATGCTTTTTCGGTGTAACAGAGGGAGTGTGAGACTTGTGGGGGCAGGAAAAGAAAAATCTAGAATCCAAGTCTTTTTAAACAATCTTCTGCTCTTCCACATAAAAGTGGTCCAGCAGGTTTTAAAGAGTCAGTGTCCAAGAGGACCTCAGGGACTGGCTTTGCAAACTTTCCCAAGACCTCTTAGCATAAAATTTGGGGATATAATCCTGAATGTAATGTCCACTATTGTTCATGCAATCTTATATTCCACACCGGGTTTTGTAAGCAGATGTCACATGGCAAAGATCCTCAGTTCTCCTCCTGGAATTCTTTATGCAGAGTCTAGTTCCAGCACATTCTCTGTAACTTTCAATTTATTTTTAAGGCAGCTCACATGGAATTCTTGTGATTGCCAGGGATTTTCAAATGAGTTTCTGTGGGTGGTTGCTAAGGTGTTGCAAGGTCTGTACTAGGGTGTTGCTAGATTGTTGTGGGTGGCTACCAGGTGATTGCGAGGGCATTGCTAGGGTCCTCCCAGAAAGTTCTGGATCCCAGAGTGTTTCTAAGTGGTTTTCAGGTTTTTACTTAAGTGTAAGGTGTTAGGGTGTTGGTAGCTTGTTGTTGACAGTTGCTTGTGTGATAATAGGATGTTGCTAGGGAATTGCTGGGATGCTAGGGTGTTGCAAGGTGATTGCTAGGGTATTCTCAGGAAGTTCTGAGTGGTTGCTAGTAGTGGCTGAGTGGTTGCTAAAAGTAGATTATTGCTAGCTTGGGTGTTAATTGGGTTTCTGCTGGGGCATTTGAAAAAAGTTTTGGATGGTTGCTAGGGTGTTGCTAGGTGATTGTTATATTGTTCCCAGGAACAACTGGTTTGTTGCCAGGGTGCTGCTTAAGTTAGAATTATGATAACTTGTTGTGGTTGTTTGCTTGGGCAATGATATCGTGTTGCTAGGGCATAGCAAGGAAGTTCTGGGTGGTTGCTGGGGTGTTGCTAGGTGATCGCCGTGTTCCAGCTAGGGTGGTGCGAGTGGCTAGTTAGGTGTTGATAAAAGAATTCCTATTGCTCAATATATATATATGACGGATGATACAGTACTGAATATCAATAACAAATCATTTACCCATGACAACACCCCACAATGCCTCTGATGTTAACGCTGTCTTTGCAGTGGAAAAGCCCAAAATGCAACAACAATAAACAGATAAGCCATTCCAGAGAAGACTTGTCCTTGTTATTGTAGCCTAATCCTGCTTGAATACGTGATGTCACAGCGATAACCATTCAAATAGTACAAAAAAAAAAAAGAACAAATAAATAAATTCCACATTCAAGGTTTGGACAGACTGGCACCAGAGAGCTTGGCTAAAATCAAACTGCATGGTATTTTGAATCCTTTTAATCTATGGTATCAGCTTCACACATCTTTGATTGCCATCAACTAATCCAAATCTTCAAAAACAAACCGATAATATGCATTCCAAAAGATTATGAATACCCTTCATTTACAGGTACTGAAGCATGGAAAGAGTTTTTGCTTACCTTTCGAGGCTTCACTACTGGCATGAATCTGTTTGGCTGTAGCGCTCTCTCCAGACCGTCCACATTGACCTCCTGACCTACTTTGGCCATTGCTGAGACTCCTCTTGCGTTTGCTGCTCTTGAACCAACTAAAAGCCCGACCCAAGGATGAACCCCGTTTCTTCTTACTGGCCTGCAGGGCCAGGATCTCAGTAATGTCCTTAGGCACCAGATCCCCTGTAGAGCTGCTCCTGGACATCCTGAGACCAGTGACCACCGATCTCTGACCAAACTGCTCTTGTATTCCACCCAAAACACCTGCCTTAACATCAAAAGTGAGAGAAGCAGTTTAACATTTAAATCTCTTAAAAGAAGAAAAGCATGAGAAAACAGTATGTTGCTCAATGACACATAAGAGTGAGTTTAAACAAGATTTTTTAAAATCATGTTCTTAGAAATGTGTTTCATATGGTTTTGAAAAACTTTATGACCTATTCAGTTGTCTCCAAAAATGTAATAAGATGCAGATGCATATATATATTTTCATTTAAATTACTGTCATGAATTACTATTAAATAAACATCTGTAAGTTTTTGGGTAGTTGCACCACATGACATTTTACAACCTGAACAAATCTTACCATGCCATAAATTTGACAAATTATCTGCTATTTCAAGAGACACATTGATCTTGACACAGTCATGAGAGTCCTAATGATATAAGTTCCTGGTTTTATGCTTTTTTTGTATGTTGGTTGCACCGAATGACTTTTGGTTTTGGTGGACAAAAGTTTAAAAAAAAAAAGTATCAATAAGCAACGAAGGAATTTTATTAAAATATTTTTTTCTGGCAAATAAACCTTATTCCTAACCCTTACTATTAACTACCCATAAAATCAGACAGTTTTAAAATAATGTTTAATTTCTAATCTCATTCCTAACCCAAAAGTCTGTTTGGTTGTTTGGAATGTTGTTCCAGGAACATGCCACACTGATCCAGGAACATGCCCTACTTGGGAAAACCACACAAAACTCTCTTTTTAGTACGTAATTATCAAAATCAAAAAGCAGTACACTTGTTACAGGTCCAATTCCTCCCGAGCAAACTGGGGTTAAGGGCACAATACAGTGATTGAACCCAATGTTTTGATTATCAGCCCAGATCTTTAACCATTACACCACATTTCTGCGTAGTAAAAGAAATGACGAAAGTCAGCAGCAACTTCAGCTACTGTGTCTATATCAAGTGTACCCATAGAATCTGAGAAAAGTTACAATTACTCCCTCTTCAAAGATGCCTGACATGTGTTTTGCATCAGGTACTTGCAAGTCCCGTTTCAGCATTTACGTGCAAATGTAGCGTCTACACCCTCATTCCCTGAAAACATTTATTCTCGCTAAGCCTTCTAATCTTAGTCATGGTGCGACAACTGGAGGTATGAGAGACAAAACAAAAGTAGAAGAGAGTGTGAAGGGGGAAAACACGCTATCTCATGCAAACGCAGGCAGTGAAGAGTTCCTCTCTCTCTCTCTCTCTGAGCAAATATGCAGAAGTAAACTCCACTATATCCAACTCACCCAAAAGAGCTTCAGGTTGCTATAACTAACCATGTATGTTTTTCTTTCTCAGTTATTTCCTTATTCTTATACTCTTTGTATTGCAGAGCAGAAAGATACATCCTTCAGACACCTCAGTGTTGTAATTTGACCAGCAACAAAATCTCTGGATGCAGTAACACACCGACACACACCCAAATACACATGTAAGGAGACACTCACAAACTCAAATACATCATCACAACTTTTCAACTTACAAAACTTGAACTTGCAACTAAAAACAGTTGTTACATTCACACACATTTTTATGTAGCTACAGGCACACAAAAACACCAGAGGGTACCTTGCCTTCCTTTCTTGCGTCCTTTTGTCCGTGTTTCTCAGTGTGTGTCTTGTCTTTGCTGCAGTGCTGTATTGTACTGTTTATTCAGCTCTTTTTGGGTGAGTGGAGCTCCATGCTGGTCAGTCCTCCCCCTCCTGTCTGTTTGAGTCGCTGGTCACCATTCAGCGCAGTGCGGAGAGGAACTGCAGTTCACACGTGTATTCCACCCAACTATTTCACAGTGACAAACTGGCTCCTTCCCTCCCTGACTCTCTCCTCCTCTTATCTCTCTCTCTTTCTCACGCTCTCACCACAATATACACGCCGTTTCACTCCTCTTATCGCACTTAGACATCGTCTATCCACTCCTCCTGTTTCTCTTCCCTATGCACTGTTGGTTTTGTTAACGACCTCGTCCTAATCAGAGGTGATGGAGAGACACCATCCTGTCCCGTCTTTGGTTTAGAAGCACTGAACCAAAGGGCTGATCATTGAGTCCGACATATGAAAAACAGACAAGCGCTGCACATACCACATGTTCATTATGAGCTACAGGTGATTTATGGACTCTGAAACCTGAGATGTAGCATGTCTTCTGACATGACTGACATCCATAGAGGCATGTAGACTCTGCAGAGTGAGTCTAAAAGTAAAGGAAGAAACCAAAATAAGGGAAAATGTCTCATTTTTGGTCTGTCGCATGCATTGTATACCTATATTAGATCATGAAAGTATTTGGAGATTTCATCCGCACTTATGAAAGAATGGATTTCATTACATCAGATAAAAAAAAAAGAACAAATCAAGTGCCATTTATTGTAAATACAGATAGCACAAGTATATCTTGCTGTCCAAAAAGAAGACAAAAGTATCTGGAGGCTTTGTGGTTGTGAAAAATCAATAATACATAAGATGAACTACAAAATCACTATCTGGTTTGAAAATGTCGAAGACTGTTTACAGGTCCCATATTATTTTATTTTATTTTATTTTAAATAGTAATTTAAGTTTCCAAATACTTTTGAGGAGCATGGTCTATCTTAATGAGGTATTGTAATGAATGTCAACAGTTAGATGATGGTATGTGCAGGGACTTGTCTACTTATTGTACTGAGTAGCTCTTTAACCTCTAACGGTGCTTATCCCTCTTTTAGGAATTCTCTCTTGAACTTTGAGGGCTTGGTTGTGGTGAATTCGCTATTCTCGTTCTTTCACAGCACAGAGAAGCCACAGAAAGAAGGCTAAGAATAGCGGAGCTAATAGTGATGTCATGTCCCGTGGGAATCGGTGGCAAGGGATCTGTTACCAGGCTCATCTGGTTTCATTTTGAATCCTGGCTGACGGTGAGCTAACTCAAGAGACGTGAGTGCTGCCGCTCTGACAACAATACTCTGAGGTACCATTGCTAAAGGTTTCATGTTCATTGTACAGGCTAACTATGGACTAGTAGCCTATTTATTAACTCATCATAATGTTTAAGGATATATATTCTTTGGAATTGGAGTCAACAAATGAAAATGTATGAACAGTACCAAAAAAAAAAAAATATTTCAGCAAAGATGCATAATATTGATCAAAAGTGACATTAAAGACATTTATAATACAAAAATGATAAATTCCGTTCTTTTGAGCATCAAAGAATCCTGAAAAAAATGCATCACTGTGCAATGCATCAAAAATATTAAGCAGCACAACTATTTTCAACACTGGTAATAATTAGAAGCACCAAATTAGTATATTAGAATGATTTCTAAAGGATCTTGCAACACTGAAGACTAGAGGAAGGAATAATTACATTTTAAAATACATAATTTTAAAGTATTTTACAATGTTACTCTTCTTATCAATACAAAAAAAAAAATCGTATTAGTATTTGTATTTAGTACCACAATCAGATTGTGTATTTACAACTATTATAAATTTGATAATTTGCTACATTTGAATGAGGTTTGAATGAGGTACATTTGAATCTACCATTAGATGTTTGAGTTTTTTGGGTTTTTTTTTAATTTGCTCTACCTGATTCATTCATACTGTATGCAGTGAGGCTTTTGATTTGTCCTGTGGGATTCTTCAGAGATGTGTCAAATTGTTCTGTCAATATTTACTTGAGAGTCTCGCAAACGATTCGATTTTAAGTTCCTTTTATCTAAAACCTAAAGAGAGACAACAAACTATCACTGTCTTGGAAATGACAATATCTACTTACAACTTCTGCAAGGAATTACAACCTCATTGTCTGGTACTACTGTTCATGAATTTTGTTTAATGTGTTGTCAATATATTTTCCACCACGCCATTGCCATTTACAAGAAAATTTAGTGACTTATAATGTAAACAGAGATAAGGGAGACATGTGTGTCAGGATACCAGGACGACTCAATATGCTCTGTAAACACAAGACTGCTTATTCTCAGAGCTTGTTTGACTTTCTTTCTGCTTTGAAAAGCACAGATGGAGAACCTCGGCCCCTGGCCTCTTTCCTCGCACTGGGTTGGACCAGATATGGTCCAGTAAATCAGCACTATCTAGGGATCACAATCTGGATCTCTTTTTTTTAGGGTCATGGGGTGAAGATACATGAACACATTTTTTCCACAGATTGCAATAAGACATGATCACCATCCATTGCAGGACCACAGAGTTCATGGGTCGCTTAGAACAAGGCTAAAAGATTACATGGATGTTCTGACCTCCACCTCTGTATTGTATGAGAGAGAAGACTTGTGGGGTATTCAGTGGGGTTACTGTGACTCAGACTTAAAGTCAGTCCCTCCGAACACATTGAAATGTTTAAATGTTGCTATAGCAACTATGGAGAAAACAGTCATTCACTTGCCTTCACAAAAGCCTCAGTGTTTTGTTGTGAAAGTATGGAGCTCAAGCAGCGGGTATATTTCGAGTAGTACTGTACACAATCATTTACCACTAGAAGAAACTCAGCCTTGCCAGATCTTTTGATCATTGGATTGCATTGGGGAAATGGAACATTTCCTCATTCCCAACTAGATAAATGTCACCAAGAATTAGCTTTGTGAAAAACATTTATATTTAGCTTTAACCAAAGCAACTTAGAAGTGAAGAAAGTACAACCAAATTATCATACAGAAGGCAACAATATTAGTAACTTGAGTTAGTTTTGCTTCATGCCGTGTAGCTAGCTTCCATTGTAGACATATGCCTTCATTTACATCCATCAGTTTCAAAACATGGACTGGAAAAAAGTATATTAACTGTAGCTCAAACTGTAGAGCATACTGTAGTGCTTGCAACGCCAATGTCATGGGTTTGATTCCCAGGTAATACAATATAAATAACTTTGGATAAAAGTGTCTACCAAATGCATAAATGTAAATGTTAACAAACGAACAGTGACAGGAGTTTCGAGTTAATGTAGCTGCAGTTCAGTTATAATCTGGGAAAGCTCTTTCCACCACATAAGAACAGTGAGAATGAAGGTTGAGGTACGGGTTGTTAAGGTTTAACTAGTCATCAAACACTACCCTTAGGTTCCTGATGTGATGAATATCCTAACAGTTGGTCTATCTATGCTGTCTGCCAGCCAGCAAGCATTCATGGTTGTCATGGATTTTTAAAGGTCTTTTCCTCCTTCCGTGTATTCTCATTCTTTGAAGCTCTAACTTCAAAACTTTAACCTGTGCTTGTTTAACAGTGCTTCTCTCAGATATATAGCTCTGAAGAACATGCTCGTGTTCAAGTAAGCCAGTTAATTTTCACAAGGTAGGAAGAGATTTGTTTTTTTTGTTTTTTTTTTTTACATGGAACAAACACCATCCACAGAAATTTTTTTGTAGCATGTATCCAAAAGTACACAGACTGAAAAAAATGGTTGTAGACAATAAAAAGATTTAGACAACTTTTCAGCTCAATAAGTTTTTGCTGAAGAATTCATGTAAACGCTTTGAAAAAAAATATTAGCTTTACACATAGCAGTAATTCATCAAAAATAAAACTGCCAGCAGTTGTAGCTTATCACAAACAGAATCAAAATGAATTCCTAAATCCATAAAACTTCTATTTGGCATCCGTTTTCTCTTGTAATATTATTTGTAAATCCCTGTAGCATATAAGCAGTATAACAACTCCAAAACAAGCCTCCTTTACACAGGTGCTTTACGTAAATCTCCGACCACTCTCATGGATGGGAGCTGAGGCAACAGCCAGGAAATCCCGCCTGTCGACTGGGTTAAGCCCTCTTCTCCCAGCATTGTATTATCCCTCTCTCCCTCTCTTTGTCCTCTGCAGACTGGATTTCCTTCTGTACCATCGAGCTGCACAGTCAGTGACACAATCACAAATGCACACAATCAGACAAACCATCCACAAATGAATGGACACAACATACAAACACACAATTCACAATTCAAGCTGTACAATTTTTGAGAATTCCCAAAATGAGATATTTTGAATAATGTTCATGCTACCCTTTTCCATATACGGTGACTAAAGGCTGAAGAGGCATGAAAATTTTATTAATATTACAACAATATTTTATTATTTCAAATATTATTCTAAAATATTCCACAATTCTTTGTTGTTCAACTGAAAAAAAGAAGTTCTGACGACAGAAGTTTAATTTTGGGATGAACTGTCTCTTTAAGACATAAACTACAGTAAAGGTACAGAAGCTAACACACAAAGGACTAATACATTGTGATCTTTTGTTATACTCATGCGGTCCCAGCCAAACCCCAGCAGGCACCAGACGGGTGCTCTAGCACCACAGCTTTAGCCCTAATGAGACTCACATAGTTTCAGTGCACTCTCATTACAGTGTTATAAGAAACATGGAGAAAGTACATCTTGGCAAGTGTCCCCATTTTTTTAATCTCCTTCATTAAGCCAGAGTTCCAGAATGAAACGCATGGAGAGTTTCAATTAGAGATTCTGGCCTGTGATGAGACACCTTGATTTAGAGGCTTCCGTGCCTTCATGCCTCTGTCTTTAATAAGGCAATGATGTGCCAAGCTCCCAGAGCATCACAGATTAACACTTTAATACCAGAACTCAATTAATTCACCAGTCTTACAGTGGCTAGTCAAATCAGGTTTCCTAAACAGTCAAACATGCATAATCTATCCTTATTAAAGCTGAAGTGTGTAATTTTTTAGACTGAAATACTTTACACAGAGAAAACTAAAAGCATTAATAGACTGACATTCTGAAGACTGTAAAAACTATGGCTATGTAAATGTGTAAAATCACAATTATCATATTTTATAACGCAAGCTATAAATGGTCAAATGAGATATTTGTTGCTTTATCAGTTAGCTTGCAAGCTAACAAGATAGCTGACTAGCTTTGCACACGGCTAGCCTGCCAGCTTTACAAACAAGTAACTGATTAGCCTTATATTTTAGCTCATACTGCTAGCTTACATTTACATTTATGCAAGTAGCAGACAATTTTATCCAAAGCAACTTACAATAGATAGAAGAACAAATTACCACTACAAAGAAGATATGATAATTTTATGTTTTTGAACAGACATGTTCAAATAAACATCTATAGTGACTTTAACCATGTCTCTTTTAACAATGAATGGGGAAATCAATATTTTTCCAATATTTTTGTAATAGCCCTACTTTAAAAAAAAAAAAACCTAATAACTGATACTCTTGTCAAAACGGGTATAATTTTAATACAGCATAATACATTAATCTGACCAAATCTGTGATAGAATAATGATCTGCAAACCATATAGGGAACAAATTCCATGTTCACAAGCATGTGTAAGAAAGATTTTAAGCCATGCGACCACTTCGGAGGAGCACATCTGGCTGGATGCTCTGGGTCTGAGGCGGTATATGCCTACAGAGCCAAACCAATGACTCACAGAAATGTGGCTCTGACAAGAAACCACTGCTTGAAGGCAGGACACAAAAGAGCTCCATAACCCCACCCAATACATAACATCTGCTACAGACAGACAATCAGACAGATGCGGCTGAAATCACTGTTTACGAAAGACAATAAAATGGAATTGCACAGATAGGCCCTACCTTCAGATGTGATACTATTACAGAGCGATTATTGTCAATAAATAGCCTTTTTTGTCTTGCTTTTGGCTCTTTGCTGAGTTTATGGTCTTTGACAGAGGTCAGACAGACAGACAAGCTAATTCATTATACTTTCGTTCTGTTTGCTCTGTTCAGAAACAGGCACGTGTCCAGGCATGGTGTTTGGTCTCTCTTTTTTTCCCTATTCTATTTAGGAGACATGCCGAGAGGCCAAATGTCCTGAAATTCCTGGACGATGCCTTTGCCCTGCTTGCACAACAAAAAAGGAACATGAAAAGATAGAAATCATTGTTTTTATGTCGGATTTCCATCCCGGGCTTAAAAATAAAAGCCTGAAAAAGTGTACAGAGATTTTGGAGGATTTAATTAGAGGCTTCAAGAATCTTGAACATACAATAGGTTCTTTTAGGTACTGGAGATCTACAATAACTCAGCTTGGAGTTGTCAGTATACAGATCCATAAAACCTGGGGAGAAAATGGACAGAATATTCCCAGGCTTTGGCTTTTCAGTGCTCCTCTGAGCATTATGTGGTTGAGCATCCCAGTAAACACATGGACGCTTTTGTGTGTCACTCTTTCCATTCTGTTATTCATTTATGCTTTACTGGATCCATATTTAAATGCTGCTGAAAGAGTCCCATAAATTGGTCATTCTGTACATCATCTCCTCTTAACAAATAAATACATTGATTTACATGTATGTTTTTTTTTTTTTTTTTTGGTCTGTAAAGAATTTTTAAAAGCCTTTTACACTAGTTGTGAGGATATAGTTGAAAAAAGGACAACAGCTAGATTTTGTCTTAGGAACAAATTTGCAGTACAGTTATCCAATCTTTGGAAGTTACACATCATGTCCATTCAGAGGTCAGGCGTCTGAGAGGACAGTTTGCATCATCTGCTAATCCTATGTTTATGCTATTACCTTAACAGCAGGTTACAACACAAAATGAAAGGCCACTTTTGTAGACTAAATCCTCTTGTTAGCTAGTGGGCATCCTTCAGTGTGTATATATACTTGTCAGAGAATGAGGCAACAGTCTCACAGTTAATGTTTGAGCCTTTAAAGGAGCAATTCGTTTTTATTTAGTTTGTTATTTTAACTTCAGCTGTATTTGTAGCCACATATTGAACTGAAAACTATACATGTAAAAGGAGATGTATGCATGTTATAGACCTTGCATTTATCACACTTCCTATCCAGTAAATACACAGCTCACTGTGAATTCAAGACCTTTTATAGCTTTTCAGGGATATCAGAAGCTATTGGGGAAAACTGTCAACAAACAGGGGTCTAACCGAGGCTTTTATTTGTTCACTCGGTTGTTTGATTGCCATCACTGTCAGAGGTATGGTTTGTTTGACCATGCTGTTTATGTGCATTTGCTATCTAATGGATTGCCGGGTGTATATTTCAAATTCTTTAAATTTATTCAGCTCACTTTGTCTACACACTGATAAGAAGTATTAGACACATTTACACATTATATATATTGTGGCAAGCAGGGCAGGGTCGGTGGCATGAGTGCTAGTTTTGTTGTTTTATTAATAAAGTTATGTTAGCCGGTTCCCTAATCCTTCTTCCCTAAATGTGTTATATAGTCCCGTTCAAATAATTTAAAGTTAAAAAATAAAATATTATCAACATAACATCTTTCATATAAAGTGTGGAATGTTAAGTGTCCGCTGTTTCGAAAATCCTATCAACTCTAATCTCTCTTTTCAATTTTAGTTTAAATCTTCAATCTCATTTTATACTCCTCTCTCTGAATTAGGTGTCAGGGGGCTGATCCGACTGACCCATCCTCTAGAATTCCCTTTTACACAATCACCATCAAACATCAGCTGTCATGAATCATTTTATTACTCCAGTGAAAATGGCTGCACTAAAATCCCAGCAGATAGTTTTTGATCATGCTAGCTGACCGTCGGGAGTGTTGACCTCATCCACGTCCACTGAAATAAATTGAGGAGAGATAGAGAACATAATTCTCTCCAGATCGCATTGATCTGTTCATCTCCAACATTCCTTGACGTCCAAGAACTCCATTTATGGTTAACTTACCAACCATCTTCGCTTTTTATCCTGATCCACTTTCCATTATTACTGGAACCCATTTTAGAATACATTTTATGTCTGCAGTTAAAGTACTACAGTTTCAACATCATATCACCCAGTACACTTGCAGGTGTTGTTGTGAGAAACTTGTGGGTTGTTTAAATCAAAAATGATATGTGAAGCTTAAAAGAAACACTACGGAGTGTCATATACTTGGCAGGTTGATTTGCTTCAATTGTATCCTACACAAACAATATGATGGGAGAGTTATCTGATGTTTGAGAATGTTGTCATGGCAGTGCAGTTATTTTCAGACAGAAAAGGTTGTTTATCAGCCATCTTTCCTTTTCATGTGACACTCGCCTCAACTTTGAGCTGCAGAGTGATGTGCTTGTGAAAAGCATGCTTTGCCATAGAGTTAGACAATCTTAAAATGTTTGAGATAAGCAAGAATTTTCTTTCAAGATTGTCATTTTCGTATCTAGGAGGAGAGTGGAGTCCAAAGGTCTTAGACCAGAATTTTAAGATTATAATGATTTTTATTTTAAGATATACATAGAAAATGGACAAAGATTCTGGATTATGTCAAGGACACTAATTAATCCAGACTGGTGACACTGAACATGTGAACTTCTTTGTAACTCACTCCTGTTTGGTCTCAGACTTTTGAACCTCACTGTATGTATTTGGTTACACATATTGACGCAGCAAAGCCCTGTAGAGCAGGAGTGACCTTTTAGTCAAACACTGGACATGGAGCGGCATACCAAAATATTTAACTTTCCGCACCCCTAGACCAGAGGCTTACAGACATCCTTTCCGGCTATACAGAAATAGAGGGAAGGAAATTATTGATGGAAAACAGGTGAGGAGTCACAATCGCCTATACAGTACAATTAAAACAATTCATATAGTTTAGGGAAATTATGCGTTTAGTCTTTTTCATTACTCTCTGTGTAAGTGTTTAATTATAAGAATGGCAGAATCCATTCAATGTCTCTTCTAGTATCTATGATAGTGTCTCTTGTTACAGTGTTTAATGCATCCACTTCTTTACTGAGCAATCTTGTAACTGAAGGTCCTAAGGTTAGCATCACTATTATGATTATTAACTACTATTATTATTACTATG
The DNA here is from genome assembly GCA_038088235.1 of Zacco platypus. Taxonomy (NCBI): domain Eukaryota; kingdom Metazoa; phylum Chordata; class Actinopteri; order Cypriniformes; family Xenocyprididae; genus Zacco; species Zacco platypus. The sequence continues at coordinate 22,372,967 of CM076071.1, forward strand.
CAATTACAGTTATACACTGTGACTTATAGGTATCTTATCAAAAAGCTATCATGATTGGATAATTATGATAAAATATAGAGGCAGACCCCACTACAACAACAAAACAAGTCTGATTTGTGAAGTGAAACAGCCTGTTTAAAATAAGACTGTACTGTTAGAGGGCATTTGTTGTTACCAATAAACTTAACAAGCTGATCTAATCAGAGTGAAGCTGTTGGACACCGTTTCGATTGGTCATTACCAAGTTCAGTCAGCTCAGGCATCACTCAACACTGCTTTATTACACAGCTCAAGTATCTCTGCATTCCAGAGCGAGGGCTTATTATTATCACCCCGTCTTTCTGTAAGAGAGAAAGCCTTGGGCAGATGTGCATCAAAATATTTAGAAAATTACATGCACACTTTAGAACTTAATGCTTAGAAATGTTTCTTTTAGGTCCCCATCAGAAGACCAATTACATTCAAAAAGAGAAACCAAATACACTGTATCTGGCACCATAGCTAGGTAAAGAAGTTGTATAGCGCCTCCATGTGGTTCTAGACGAAAGACAGCTGAGTAAATGTAGGAGTTCAATTACAGGAAAGCCCCAGACGTGTTGACCCCACAATGTTTGCATCCCATTTTACTGAGTCACTACAGAAAAAATCTAGGGGCTTTCACTTAAACCTGGGTTATCTTATTTAATCTCACATAGCCAATCATTAACACTCTCATACATTTTCCTTTTTTTTTTTAGTAGTTTTTAGTAGTTTAGTAGTTTTAGTAGTTTAGTTGTCTTTATGGCTTAGTTCAGACTGTCAGCCCAAGTCCATATTCAGCATATCCAATTGATCAGATTTAGCAAGTGTGAACGACCAAAAATCACATTAAATTATGTTTGTTTGGATTCTCCTGCATCGTGCTATTACTACAACCACCAGTACATGACAACTGGCAATATGGGTGTAAAACTCTGATGTATATGCAATAAAAACATGAAAAAAATGTTTGCAATTACGTGAATTGTTCGAAAAGCTATGTGACTAGAAGATGGGTTATGTGGTGTTTGCTTTTGCCAAAATCTTCAACACCCATAATGCACTTTTGATAGTTTTTTGACTTTTGACAACTGTCCGTGGGCGAGAACACAAAGAAGTTGGAGTTCGATCTGTTGTTTTATCTAAAGTCCAGCTTTCATAAGTTATGTGATGCAAAATGAAATGTTTTGTTGACAAATAAATGGAGAGGTGCTGGTAACACAGAATGAGTACATTTTGTTAATTTACTGTACATTCAACATTTTGAAGCAATAGCTGATTGAAAATCAGTGTTCGTATTGTTTTAAAAACTCCAGTAGATTAATTTGGGCAATTGTTGCTAAAGATAGATTTAGAAAATAGCACACTGATTTCTCATGTATTTAAAAATACTTCCAATATGTCGTTCACATTTCTATTACACATTGTATTTTGGCATCACATTGCTTATCTGGGTTTAAATATTTTGTTAAGCCTAGTTATCAGTACTAATTTATCAATTAGTTTAAACTATAGCTGCCTCAAAATATCTAACCTTTACCAACTTTACTGATCTGTGAAATGTCCATTTAGATCTGTGACATCTATTTAAAGCAGCTGGGAAAATGAGCAGGCATGGTGGGAATTTGGCACTGTTGGCCCTTCTAAACAAACACTCACTCCTTATATCTCACTGTCTAAAACAACTCACTTGTAGCTTTCAGTTACCACTTGATTTCAATCCTGTCCATGCTTGACGAGACCCCGACTTTCAGGTCAATCCTAAATGTAGGCCAGTGCTGTTTAAGAAACTACAAAAGTAATTACAATCTCCCGGTGGTCCCTATTGGTGACTGCAGCATGTCACTATTGTGTGCCCACTCCTCTTGAATTCTTTTGCTGTGTCATGTCCATGTGTGGACCCTACACTTGCCACCCATTGGATACTGATCCTGTTTATTTGCATAAAATTGGCTCTTTGCTGTCCTATTGGTTGGTGTGATCAGGTCACCTCCCAGAAGACCTCATGATTCCTGCTTAGCTCGAGTTAGTGCCCATATTGTGCTCATATTTCTTCCCCCTTCTGTTTATTAATAAATGTAAACAGATTACATGTTGCCTGGGAGACCTGTGGCATATGTTTAAACTCAATCAGAGAGCGTCCAGACTGCCTCTGTCCTATTTTCATGATCAGTTGGCTTCCAGCTCTTCAGTTGGGGTCTACTTCATGATTATTGTCCTGGAACTTTGTTAACTGAGGTGAGTTGATGAATTTATATATATAACATTTTTCTCAAAGGCTTTTGATGTTCGAATGTTTACATTGGCACAGTATCATAGCTCTAGCTACATCTTTAGACTTGTCATATCACTACCTACTCACTGCCTTCGTTGTTTTTCTTTCACACTTTGTTTCTATTCCTGGTGATGGTTCCAAAGTCTGGAAAACTGGGGCAAAGTATTAATTGACAGAAATGCACATCTACTTTGCCCCGATTACAGTTATTAGTCTCAAAACAACATGTAAAATGTCATATAGCATGCTCAAGTAAACATGTTGGAATGAGCAGTTGTTCGTGATGAGAATTTTGAGATCATTGCCACTGGTGGAATGCGCTGTCTTTTCCTACTGCCAGTTTCAACAGCAGCTGCTCTCTCTGTCCCACCGAGACTGGTATAAGAAATACCAGCCCTGTCTCATGGTGTATGGACATTTCTAGATAATAAAATCATACACTGAAAAACATTTGGCGAAGGGACTCCTCATTAATTTCCTCCACCTAATATATGTATATTTATTTATACTGTGCAGAGCCTGGGCAAAGCTAATGGGGAAAAAATCGTTTCCTCTTTTTGTTGATTGGCAGCATTTTGATAAAGATGTGTATTTGTAGAAATATTTACATTTGCCTTTCCTGATTATCACATCCGTCAGATGCAAGGGCATGTATATACCAATGTGTACATGTTCTTTACAACTGATCTAAGGTCCACTCACATATGTTAATCTAAGCTTTTCAAATGAACACTGTCTATAAGTGTATTCATGATCAGTCAGCTGTTCGACAAGTTTATGCAGCTGTCCCTCAATGACGCATTAGCTTCAGATTTCTTGTCACCATCCTTAGCATCACTCAAGAATCATAGTTCACAAAGCACATTGTACATACACTTAAAGGGTTAGTTCACCCAAAAATGAAATTTCTGTTATTAATTACTCACCCTCATGTTTTTTCAAACCCTAAGACTTTTGTTCATCTTCGGAGCACAAATTAAGATATTTTTGATGAAATTCGAGGGTTTCTGAACAACACATAGGTAGCAACGTCATTGCACCTTTTGAGGTCCAAAAAGTTAGTAAAGACATCTTTAAAATAATCAACGTGACAACAGTGAATACTTTTTGTGCACAAAAATAAAACAAAAACAATGATTTTATTTAACAATTTGAACTGTGTTCATCAGAATGCCGACTCGTTATTGGCCGGCTGCTGCGTCAGCATCACACGCATGCATTTTACTGCTTTCTGGACCTCAAAAGGTGTAATGACGTTGCTGCCTATGTGTGGTTCAGAAACCCTCAGATTTCATCAAAAATATCTTAATTTGTGCTCTGAAGATGAACAAAGGTCTTACGAGTACTTAATGACAGAAATTTCATTTTTGGTTGAACTAAACCTTTAAAATAGAAAATGAATTTAATGGCTAACCACAGGATTGTTCACTTCATGCATTTACAGAGGTCAACATATAAAATGGAGGATCAAGAAATGAACGTTGAGCAAGCTAATGGATCTCTATCAGAGACAGAGAGAACATTTGAACCTTTATTTATTGAAGAGGAAGATGAAGACTACTTTGAAGATTGCTTGGAAGAGATTGAGGCTGCTCTAACTCTTCCCGGAGAGTCCATGCCTTATTCACAAAAATGCAAAGAAGCTTTGCAAGCTGAGTTTAATGGACTTATGCAACAGATGTTGGCACAGTTAGATGTTTTCGATGCAGCCCACCCAACCACATCTGCAGCACTGGAGTTATTTTCAGAAACAGAGAACAAAATGGACAAGAACGGATTTACAAACACAATCAAGTTTGGAGAGACGTGCATTCCAGAGAAAGAGCAAACTGTATTGGAGGTTGAAGATGATGCTGCATGCATCCCTGTTGAGGGAAGGCCTGAGTTGTCTGCCGCCATGGAATTACAAAAGCTCAGGCCAGCATTTGAGAGCTGTATTGAGGAGGTGGGCCAGTTGGAGCGCAGAAGGAATGAGTTGGTTCAGGAGCTTCTGGAGCTGGAGGAGCCCATGGCCCAAGAGCTGCAGACTGTACGGGAAGCTCTGGGGGAGGAACAAGGCCTCCTGTCCAAAGTTAGACTGGAGAGACAGAGCCTGCAGGAAGAGACTCTTATGACTAAGAGACGCCTGTTCATAGCGGCTCGAGACTGTGCACAGAGACAAGTAGAGCTTGAATTACAACAAAAAGAGGTGGAGCAGCTCAACCAAGCTCAGGTAGTGTTCATTAAAACCAGACTGCTGCGAATACATTGAAACTGCTCCAAAAAAGATGTAGATTATTTTATTAAACTAAACCATGATTTTTACATCAACTACAAAGAGGACTTGCAAATGAAGTTTACAATTTGTAGCAAATTCCAACATGACACTTTAGTTTTAAAGGGGTCCTAGATCGATCCTGATTTCACTTTTTTTAACTTTAGTTAGTGTGTAATGTTGCATGAACAACATCTGCAAAGTTAAGACACTCACCCCCGGTTTCACAGAGAAGGATTAAGCTAGTTCCAGACTAAAATGCATGTTTGAGCCATTTTAACTGAAAGTAACTTGTACTGATATATCTTAAAATATGTCAGTGTCATTGTTTTGTCTCAAGTGAAAGTGAAAGTTAATAAAAGATTCTTAAATATCCTAATTGTACCAAGGGCTAATCCTGGTTTAGGCCAATCCATGTCTGTGAAACCGGGCCTCAAAGTTCAATGCAAAGGGAGATATTTTCTTTTAAAGAAATGTCTTTTTAAGGGCTGCAAACAGCTGGTAGGGATAAAAAATGAGCTCTTCCCAGATTGATGACATTACAAACACTAAATTTCAGTAGCTCTGACCACTGATTCGAGCACGACAAGTAGTAGTAAGTAAAAAACAGACGTGATGCTGACACTGGATAGAGCAACTAAGTGCCTTTGAACAGTGCAAAAGTGTGCAGTGCCAGGTTGTGGAAAAACACAGTAGCAGAGAACCTGAAATTAAAAAACGATGCTGTGTCTTTTATATTGGATCCAACAGGAACATCACAACTCACTTATGCGAGTAAACGTTTTTGCTGTGTCACGTTTGCTTTGTTACAGATCATTTGATATGTATGGATTATGTGTACATGCCTAATCAAAATCACCCGTGACCAGCGATTTTTGATATGTTATGAATCATGTAGGCCTACAGTCAGAGGTATTTGTCTCAAAATCGCTAATTGTCAGTAAATCAAACCAGTGACTAAACGTTCAACTTCAAATTATTTCTCTTAGTGGGATGATTATTTGAACTGTGATTATATTATATATAGAAGACAATCAAAAAACGCTCCCTGGAACTGTCAATCAAACAGCGCTAGTGTTCTGGACTTTCGCTAAAACTCCCGTTAGAATCAACAAATCTCTTATTTACATTTTGTTTGCTCTGTTGGTTATAATGAAAGCATTTGTTACTGTGCAGAAATCGAGTTACAATGATGAGATCACTGCATTCATGCATTCAACATGTCTGTGAACAGCTGCATCTTCATCACTGCAACCTTTCATGCCACAATCTAAATATAATGCTATAATCAACACTTTTCACAATTAGTAAACCTTGAGAAATGTAATAGTAAAAACGTGCTAAATGTTTTTGAGGGAATTCCACGTGTACATCCATATGCAAAATACATACCTTATGTTAGCCAATCACAGCAGTGGGGGTTTACACTGAAGTCTCACAGCAGACATGCCCTTTAAAACGTTCAAATCAGAGGACCAAAAAAAAAAAAAAGCCTTTTATTTCTAAATAAAATGTTCAAGATATGGTTATGGCTATATATAAAATTTTGTAATGGTATTTATTTAGAAAAAAAATATTCAGTATATTCAAGTTAAGGTGTTCAATCCTGCATTCACAAAATCAGGAGGAGCTGAAGTCCCTTGCTGTTAAGCTGACTGAGGAGATTACCAAGATTCATTCAGATCACCAAAGCAACCTGCAGGAAATACAGAAACAGCAGGAAATCACTCAAGAATCCAGCAAGAAGAAGACCCGCTCTTATGTGAGTCAAGGAAGACGGGCCTCTTGTGACCTACAGCAGTACCTGCAGGGTGGAATAAAAGCTTTGGAGGAGTTTTACGAACCCCGGTTAGTGTCCCTGCTAAAGAGACGTGAGGCCACCATGGATGCTCTCAGTAAGGCTAAAGAGCAGTGCCTGGAGATGAAAACCCAGTTAGAACCACTGAGAGAAGAAGAGCAGATGCTGAGACTCCAGAGAACTTGTCTGGAGGAGAGGATCCGACTAATGGAGAAACAGAGAAGGGAAAATGTAGAACAATATCGGGTGCGTAATTTTCATTGATTTTACACGTCATTTTAGATTGCAGACTGATGGTTTAATGTTCTTCATTCAGGAGACAGTTGACGTCTTAGAGGAGAACATCAGAGAACTGAAAATTCAGCTCAAGATCCAGATAAAGAAGAGTGAAGAATTGGAGATGCTGAAGAGAAGCATGGTCAAAGAGCTGATCTTCTACAGGTAAGTACAGCCATTTTTCAAAGGACTGTTCCTCGTTGCACACTGCAAAGTAATTTAACGGGAAACTAATATTACGCCATGTACAAATCAAGTGACAAAAACTAGGCCATCTCTCCCATGTTAATGCATTTTTTTCCAAACCAAATGCTAGATTCTTGCTGGATAGCCTCACCCATACAATTTTTGGTCCAAAAGCATACTCTACCATATATTAAAATGTTCTGACTGGCTGTAATTGTGTATTGCATTTTCCAGTATTGACAGACAATTACTTTTACTTATTTCTGGAAACATGTTGCGTTGCACCCAGTTAGGATGTGGTGTTTGATGGCATATCTATATTTTATATTTTTATATCTATATTTTATATATCCTTTGTTTTACAGAGACAGTGTAGAGGGTCCTCGCAAGCAAGAGAACAGTGTGGTGGTAGAAAAAACCTAATGAACTAATATTTGTGTAATTTAATTATCTCATTAGTTGTTAAATGCTTTTGATATTTTTTCATAGTTTAACCTGAATGGCATGTCTCCTCTAACATAAACAATCACCAAAACAATAAGCACAATTTGCTGAAGACACAAGGGAATGTTCTCCGTAAACCTATTTTAAAAAACTCTCTGAACACCAGGACCAAGCACGTCAGATATCCAGATCTTTATCTGACAAGCTCAGAATGTTCTTAAAACAGTGTTTTTGTTCTGTGTCAGTTGTGTTTAAGAGGGAATAAATTTTATATCCAGTGGTGTCTGTGAATTAAGTGCTTTCTCTTATGAGCAAGTGAATTTGGCAAAACAAGGACTTATTTGGGCACCGTAAAAAAGCTCTCTAAATATACCTTCAGCATGATGGTGAGAACATGAAGATGGACAATGAGAAGATGAATTAAGAGCTTTGTCGATTTAATGTGTCTTGTTAAGTTCTAAAATAAACGTACGAAGTAGAAATTGTTTATATGACTCATACTTAGTCGTGCATAGAGTACAAACTCTGTCATAGTGACAGGGAGCATGTTTTTTTTAATATGATTAAGTGGCTATTCTAAGAATTTTTGATAATTAAAATGCAGAAAATACAAACCATACAATCTGGACACTGACAAAAATAAAAGGTATTTTGTTGAGTCTTTTTTTGTTGGCTTTTGTGTGTGAAATAGAAATTAGCCTACTCCTAGAAAAGTAATTTTGTGTTTTCACTTCAATGTAAATATGGCACAGTTCACACCTCGAGGGACCCGATTACAATCTTTTAGATTGATGTTTACACCTGGTAGTAATATCAGTCTCAAATGAATCTTCTTAAGGTCACTTATGAGAAGAGCAGCAAGCTCAGGACATGAGGGAAGAGGAGTGTGTGCACTAGGCCTGTCCTGAAGTGCCTGCAATCTTTTTTCCGGTTATATATTTTATATCCTTAATCTTTTTTCCAAATTATTTAAATCTTAATTAACTTTAATATTTAATTTAAATTATTATTACTGAAGGCTGATTAACTTCATTTGATTATCAGTCTAAAAGCAAGCTCATATTCAAATGTCAAGCAACTTTACATACATAAATATAATTAAATGTGGCAAATGTTTTACTATTGTTTTTATATACTGACTTTTAAATAAGTAACAATATGACTACTCTTACAACTACAAATTCAGAGTATTTTTTTTCCATCCCTGTACCAACCTAAAACAATGCGTAGAACCTTTTTTTGTTACGTTGCTAGCACACGTAAGCCACTAAAAATCAGTTTTGTTGCAATAAACAAGCAGCCTGGTGCAATTTTGGTGCAAAATTTATCTAAAAGACATTCTGTATTTAAAAATAAATTTTGCAAAAACTATGCGCCAACATTTCAAATAAATTTTATCAACAAAACAGTTTATTCATAATGTTCTGTACAAAGGTATGGACATACAGGAGAAAGACACTGAAAAGTCACAATATTAAAAGACATTAAACACCACCTGACTGATACATGAAGCTCAAAGGGGGAAAAAAAGGAATAAAGTACACAAGAGCTTAATTTACCAATACATCTAGCCATGTAATTAAATGGATGCTTAAATGAAAAATAAATTTTGTAGGGCCAAGTTAAAAAATAATCTACAGAACATCACCATTGTACCACTGCACTCTGGCCACAATTTACTACACACCTGTATACACTTTTCTGATGTTAAGTAATACTTTAAGTATACTTAAACTGCAAGGAAATCCACGAGACACTGGTGGGAAAGGATGAGATGGGTCATTTGTCTCACATTCTGATATTGACCAATGATCAACATGACATTTTTTTATTAGAAAAATACTCTATTAACATAGTAAAAAATGCCTGGTGGGGAAAGTCAATTATTCCTTTTCCATTACTTAGGGGAGAGTTCTTCACTTGTGTGTAGAGAGTTTTTAGAAGAGCTTAGTCTTATGCCGAGAGTGGGTGATGTAACGAGCTGTTTTATCCCTGAACCTCAGTGTCTGCTGCCCCCTCTGGGTCTTCATCATTGTAGATGTTCTCCGCCTAAATAAATAAGAAATACAAATAACTGAACTACAATACAAAACTTTAAAAGGTTATGCTAAAAATTACAGAAGCAACTCTTTCTGTAATATCCACATTAAGAGGCGGCACAGGCTGCATCAAGACAGAACTAATTTATTGCAGAGGTGCTGATGCAAAATAAAGTTAAAAGAAATGGGCTTAAAAGCTAGTAGTGTCCTCACCATCTGCCAGACTTGCATGATGTTGTCCTCAGACACTGAGCAAATCACCCATGGTTCATTTGGATTCCAGGAGAAGTCTGAGATCTTGGCTGTATGGCCTCCATGGATAAACTGAATAATGGAAAAAGAGGCATCAATATGTGAATAACCTAAAAAAGCAGCATAACGATAACTTAACCTTATATATATAAAAACTGAACAGCATTACTACTCACCAGTAGCTCCGGAGGTCCATCCTCTGCATCTTCTGGTGACTGCTCCTCACCGATTTTACTGCAAGAACGAAAGAAAAAGAAAAAAAACCCAAGGAATTATTAACAGTGTGAAAAAAAAAGACTCAAAGAGTAATAATTTTTAGTGCTAGCCCTAAGTAAAAGGAAAGTGAGACAACCTACCTGAGATCCCAAACATTGAGTCTCCTGTCTGTTCCACTGGAGGCCAGGATGGTCTCATTATGAGGTGACCACTGAACCTGTGGACACATTTAAAGACTTCATGTTATGACACTTTTCGTCTTTAACAATTCCATCTGTAATCAAAGCAGGAAGGTAAACGATACCTGGAAGATTTCATCTTTGTGTGACTCAAATGAGTGAAGTTTCAGCTTGAGGTTCCGCAGATCCCACAATGCAACAGTCTGTGAGAGACAAATAAAAGCATAACCATAGGGGTTTAAATAGAGGAGCACATTTAAAGAGTATTCTCAAGTGCAACAGAACCAAATGCTGCATGTAGTTCTCACTTTGTCAGCTGAACCGGTGGCCAGAATGAACTCGCTGTAAGGGTTGAAGGACAAACAGTTGACTTCTGCAGTGTGGGCATCTACCGCATGACTGGGTTTGGATGTGTTATTGGACCGTGTGTCCCAGCTAAAGGAAGAGAAAATAGATTAAAACACTGCTCACATTTAACCACAGACTGAACAGTTACATAGCCACTTAAAAGTACATTTTGTGCTAAAAGACACTGAGATTACAGAAACAAACATAAACAAAGTACTTACATCATAAGCTTCTGGTCATCTGCAACAGACCCAAAGAGAGACTCGTGCAGCAGGTGCCAGGACACGTCCTCCACTACAGCAGTGTGACCAGTGAAAATGGTCTTGGCATCCACTATTTTCCCCTCCTTTGGCACTGTGCTGATGTCCCACAGACAGATGGTCTGCAGATAAACAGAAAAACTCATAGGAACATGCACACAAAGTATGATCTACGTCAGGTCACCAACCTTCCTTGTCAGTCAAACACTTGTGACCCAAAACATTTACTTGAAAATTGAGTAACCTTTTGAGAAATTCATCTCATCTATTTAGTCTTAATTATATTTTATTATACATGTTTACAATTTAATTTAACATTGGATGAATTTAGGGTATCTATCATAAAAGCACCGAGTAATACCTGAAAACCCTCAAGTGTTTGCACATATATAGCTTAAGTCACCATATAATCAAGTCAATGAAAGTGATAGTACAAATGTCTTACGTGATCATCAGACGCACTCAGCAGACAGCCACTCAGGTTGGGATTCCAGGACAGACCATAACCTTCTTTCTGATGCCCCCTCAGACGCAGGTCAGGAGTGCACTCTCCAGAGGGATCTTCAGGGGCACAGGATGAGAACACACATTTAGAGGAAAAACTCCCAATAATAATGATAAAAAAAAACTCAATATTGACATCTGACGCCTTCACACAACTGGCTCGACAAAAAAAAAAAAAAAAAACTAAGGCATGAGTCATAATGATATCCAACGGCTAACTGATTTGTGTGATTGGAAATTAAGAATTTATTCTCACATCTTAGTTTTGGTATTTTTAGTGTTTTGCTATACTCTAGCTGTTAAAAAGTTTGCATTTTTGCATGGCGTCTTCAAACCAACCCAAAGCATTGCTCCTAGATACATTCAGTTGGACATCTTTGTGTCACACTGTGCACTTTTTTAAAAACGTGAACAAAATGTTACCAGCTCATACCAGGTTTGGAGGGGTGTTTGGTGTAGTCAAAGACAAGCACATCACTAGTGGGAGTCTTGGTGGCAATGATGCAGGGGTTCTGTGGCATATAGCGAGCCCTGTTCACCTCTCCCTCATGATTAATCTTGATCTCAATCTCTATTTTTCCACTCACTGAGCCAAAACCACCAAATTCTGTAAATAGAAAAAAAATGTGATAACTTGTCATACGTTCATCGGAGAAGATTATTCATTCACAATTTACAGTTCATGATCTACAAATCTTCATACACGATAAGCCACTCACCTCCTTTTTCACTGTCATAATGTGAGGCATCAAACTGGGCATCATCATTGGGCAGCTGGACGCTGGCAATAACCAGGTGATTCTGCTCATCAGAGGTATGTGTGCCGAGAACCAGGCGGTGCACGCTAAAATCCTTCCCTTCAGGTCTGTGAAACACGACAAGTATGTTTGTTATTTACACTGACCTTTATAAAAATGTATACACAATATTCATTATCTGCTATTCTTAAAGCAGTGGACTTTGCAAGAATGATCAATATTATAATGATAACATCACTGAGAAAAAACAAAAAAACATCAAACATTAAAAAGACAATTAGGAGATCCACCTACTCAACCAATTGAGAATGATTCACAGTAAGGTTGCACAGTAAGGTTCGTTGATTAATCAGCACACTGAAAACATCTTGTCAAATAACTTCCAAGCAGCGAATACAGTTATATGGACAAAACGCATTTGGAAAACAGCAGAGGATGTAGATTGAGTTGCTGCAGGAAAAGTGCTTGACCCCAAATTGTCCTAAACATAAAATGTGTCATTAAGCACTTCAACACTACAACTAAAGTAAAGTTTAAAGTCCATGTTGTTGCGACCGACTCAAGTATTGTGACGTATTTTCTGAGTGAAATGGAATATTAAATGAGAAAAAGAGGGCGTGGCTTCTAGAAAAGTCGGCATTCCATTCAACTCGAAGCAGGCTGACAGTCGGAGGGGATGTTCTACCCATACAATCAAACTGACATTATCAGTGAAGGAAGTAAATGGGGTCAATTTTGATTTCATGGCAACTTTAATGTGGCTTGCTTTGTCATGTGCTTTGACAGATGCATGTGTGGTTTAATATGCTTGAGAAGTTTTTCTCTGCGCACTTTTTTTTTTTTTTAATTTTTTATAAAATTTACACTTCTGTGAATTTTATAAAGCCATGCCAGTACTTAAACATTTTGCATAAAGGCTTGCCCTGACAAAGGGAGTCTCCATTAAACTTCAGTAAATGTGCACCATTGCACGCATACGTGTCAAAAAAGTGCAATAATTCTTGTTAGACATTAAATGCAAGCTTAAAATTCTACAGGTAACAAGTAATTGTATTTGAGAGCAGTAAGCATAAATTAATTATTGCAATGGAGTAATAAATGTAATGTTCAGATGAGTGAACATGTTTTCCTCTGACCTCCGTTCATTCTAGTAAATATTTAGTCTGTACTTTTTTGTTATTCTTAATTATAATTTTTAAATTTAGATATTTTTACTTTAAAATGGTTTCAATCCGTTTAAATTAACTGTACATTGCCTACATAAATACATCCACCATATTTTTATTCATTGCCTTCAAATTGTACACTGCTTGAAGACAAGATTGGGCAGACTGTAAAAACAGTTATGAATAATTGATTCATTTATTTAAAATTAACCATCCGAAACAAAAATGCGATCGCTTGATTTCATGCATAATCAGCCAAAGTCCGCACATTTATGCGGGGTGCAAAATATGCAGGGCTAGCATGATTTCATAATCCCTGTATTTTCGTGGCAAAAAAGTCACATATATCTTAGCAGAAAGTTGAAAAATGTTGTGTTTACTTCACACAAGCGCCACTATTTCCCCCCTATTGCCATGGGAACCTTTTGAAGTGACGTACTTACGCAACGTGAACATCATCTGCAAACCCCGCGGTGAAACCATGATGAAGCACGCAGATCATTCTCATTTGCCAACAAAAATAAGCGCAAAAGACCGCGCGAAGCAGTTTCATGACAGTGTAATAGTGTCATGTTACATGACAGTGGGAGCAAATTATTTAGCACTCCGTGCAACTGCGTGTTGGACCACAGACGACGCTGTATATTAGTAGTATGTAAAATTATTTACGTTGCAGTAAGAGATTTCACTTTGTGCTTTGGAAGCACTTAATTTAACATAAGATGTCTGTTTTGTATAGCTACCTCTGTAAAACAGGAAGCACACATTTTATTTTATTATATTTTACTCATTGAATATTCCTTTTGTAAAGCTACAGAACTTGTTTGACTCAATGTTTTGTAAGTTTGAGCCATGTGTTAATTAAGGTCTGAAATAAAACAGAATGAGAACTTCAACATTCTGTGATTTAGTATGCTTGCTCATCATAGGAATAAGAATTGACTCTCGCATAAAATTGCAAAAATATCCCGCATATTCCATCGTATTTTTTAAGAAAACGTGCCGCATAATCAAGGATTTTTGCCCGCAACAATCACAAAAAAAAAATCCGCGTTTTTCTGGAGGGACAGATAATTCAGCTGGTGACAGAAGGTGTGAATGTGTTACCTGGTGACATCTGGCAACCATTGAGCGGTAAGACTGGGCCACTCCAGCGCGTGGGTCATGACCAGATCGTACAGAAACGGAGTGTTTTTCTTCCATATTTTATATTCTTCATTTATCACCCTCTCCTCCACCGCGTCATCAAATGCAGCTGGAACAAGAAGGGGCGGGAAAACAAGATCTGTCAAAATGTCTTTAACAGAGGAACTCTTTAAAAGCATCTTGAATATGTAAGGTCATAAAGTCCCGACAAATGACTTGCAATCTATTAGCTTCACCATTGTAAGATGATGCAATTAATATTGTCCTATTTGTTATAGACAAACTATGAAAAACCACTTAAATTAATAACATAGCCCAATATTATACATTTAACATAACTCAGAAGAGCAAACAATAATAATAAAAACATCAAAATCAATACTGAAAGCTTCCAGTAATGTAGCAAAGCATTCCATGAATTTACATACCTCAACTTAAAAACCAAACAAACTAGCCGGAGCTAATTCAGCGCTAATTTACCTAAACCATTAAGCTATTTGGTTACTTTCCAACATGTTTCCATCATAAAAGAATGAATTTAGGCCGAATAACAGGTCGTGTCCTCATAAAAAGCTTTAGAGTGTAAACTGTATTGATATAGCAAAGACTGTGTCGTTATGGCGGGATTCGGCCTGCGCAGAAATCACACCAACAAACACCTCAGCTGCCGCTACCGGCTTCATTTAACCAGCAGCCGCTAAAAGATTACACACCGAATGCACAAAACCATACTAACCTTCTTTATCAGCCATAGCGACTCGACAGACAGCTATAACTAGTAAACTTAACCGATAACAAGATACCGGTGTAGTTTCCACTGGAGTGCAGGATGCTCTTTGTCTCGCGCCGGCGTGCACGTTCGCGCCAACTCGGACATACACGGCACAGCACGCGCCACCAATGAGCGGAGAGGAGAAGAAGAGCGGCTTCTTCTGCAGAGGAGGGTGATTGTACATTACAACCACTGTACTGCCCTCTGTTGATACCACGCGACAATATGAAAAAAAAAAAAAAAAATGCATCGTGACATTTCCATGACAGAATCCCCTCACAGTTCTCATTACTGTAAAGCGCATGAATGCACAATTTGTTTTCATAAAATAGTACTATGCGACAGTATTGAGACTTAAATGAGAATAACAATTGTGAAACATGGTTAACACATAAAAAAACAGCAGCGCTGAGCTTTTTACAGTATGCATTTTACTATTTAACAGTATTGAGACTCAAACAAGAATAACAAACCAAAATAATACAAAAAAAAGTGAACAACCCATCAAATTACAGTAATTAAACCATTAAAGGGAATGTGGTTACCTAAAAAAAAATGTCAAAATCTTAGTATCCTTCAGTTTCTTAATAATTAATTAAATTATAATATTCTTTAAAATTGGTGTGAATTTTACGCAGTTATTGAGGATTACTCGGAAACATTATTTTAAAAAGCAATTAATTTTAAGGCAATTGACCCTTCGCAGTTTGATTGACAGGCGATCTAAACAATCATAACCCCGAATCTGCCATTTTGTCCGACAAAGCAATCAAGGGAGTTAGTAGATTAACGTTGGTGAACTTGAAAAATTGCGTGCACACATGTCTTTCCACGCTTGAAACAACATTTCTTCTGATGTCCATTCATACGATCTTTCACGACACATTAAAGAGCCACTATAGGATATTTATTGTTTAAACTTCTTTAAAAAAATTACAATATTTTAAATATTAAACTGTTTCATTTCAAAAGTAACCTGCTCTGTCTTGTCTGTCAATGTGTTGTCAGTGTCCTCTTTGCTCAGCGATATATTTTTCACTGTGTGAGAACATGATGCGTGAGAGCGCATGGCTTGTTGGACATAGCAACAATAACTAAAGGGTTGCTTCTTCAATTAAAAAGTCATCTTCTGTGAGTTGATTTTAGTTGAAGTCTATAAAGTCAATTAAATCAGATAATTATCAAATGTATAATACTTCTCTCCACATTAATGTTGAAAACAAATTATACTTGTCATCATTAGCAGGAATTAAGGAAGTAATTAATAAAACTCCTAATCAATATGCAAGTTTGTAAAGACATTCACGTTTATTCAATTGGCAGATGTTTTTATCCAAAATGACTTACAAATGAGATAAAGAGAAATCAGAAAAAATAAAAGACAAATTCTAGAAATAGAGTACATATAAAACACCTTTTATTCATAAAAAGATTCAAAGCAGTCTCATACGACATATACACGTGTCTTTTCAAACGGAAATCAATTGCAGGAAACTGATGTGCGCACCTGAACGGAAATATATAAAATGTGTTTGTTATTAAAGGCTGTTAATATGTAGCTCCCTGCACTCTTTTCCTAGTGCTCAGAAGCTTTTCCCTGGATTGGGCAGTGTATGTGACTTTCTCTCTCTGGACACAAATGTAATGACATGGAGCCTAAATATGCACTAAAAAGCTGGTCACAGAGAGTTGACTGTGTAAAACCATTCAATCTTCAGGATCCTCAAGATTATTCGTCTTCTTCCCCCTCTGACTCCGACTCTGTGGAAGAGAATTAAGAAATAATGTGATTGAGATTCACATTTTGTACGGCAGAGGCTATTTTTTTTAAAAATCTAATATAATTCCTCACCTTCCTCCGCATTCTGAAGCCACTCCACAAATTTCTTCATTTGCTCCAGAAATATACTTTTTCCTTTGGCAGCATGGGCGTCTTTGTACCATTTCAAAATGGCCTCCTCACTAAGGACATCAGCTATGGAATGAGAAAAAGACGCCATTACATGTCAATAATATCTCATTGAATCACTGATCAGGTAGGACATGGGTACCTTTGTAGAAGAGCACCACTATTTTGGAGAAGGATTTCATGAAGTGGATGTTGTCATAGCAGTACTCCTGAATCTTGAGCAGTAAGACCAGCTCTGATTGGCCCTGAGTACTGAACACAGCCAGGAGAGGTGCATAGTGCTATAATAGAAACAATAATGAATATGTTAATATTATATTATCCCATAGCTCTATTTAAAGTTGGATATATATAGCAAATCTCAACTGTTTGAATTTTTTTTTATTTCATCACAAAATTTAACTATATAATTGTCAAGCTCGTAGGGCAATATATACTAAATAGCATATTTCCTTTATTACTATAGAAAATTATCATTGTTAATAATATTATAAACATTAACAGCATTGAAACAATGTAGTGTTACGAATTACGAAGTTCTCCAGTGCATATAAATATGAGTAATTCACAGTTACTAGTGAATGAGAGTCTAAAGTTGACAGATTTCTATTTTCGCTGCAATTACTGAAAAGAATAAAAATTGTTTCATTGCAATGTGTGTAAGGATATGAGCATTACAAATAGGAGTGTGGCTTTAGAAAGTCTGCGTGCTGATACTGTGCCTTCAGGTGTTTGAGGGCCTGCTCGGTGACCAGCTCTTCTTTCTTGTTCCATTCAACATCATTCATGAGGCAGGTCCACAGTAAGCCAATCACAGCCTGCTCCTGAAGATCATTCTTTTTCATTTCCTCTTTCACATACACCACGATCTGAACACATTTGGGACATTTTAAAGAGATTATTTTATGCTTTTTAACATTTCCAACTTTCTTAAATGTGTTATGTGTTTTGTTTGAGAATGAAAAGGTTTGCAAAGTTAAAGCATAAAGTCCACCCTAAAGGGAATTGTTCAAAGTGTTTAACCAAGCACAACAAACTGGTCCAGCTGACCAATCAGAGCACATTGCGCTTTTTAGAAGGACGGGCTTCATAGAGACAGGTGCGTATCCAATATGATGTATTATTGGAGAAACTAACCAACTAGTCACAACAGTTTCCTAAAACCGTAGTAACATGGCTGCACCTCTGTCATTTGAACAACATTGGTTCAGGAATATAGGACTGTCATTAATGATGCCACACACAGATGAAGGAGTAATAACTTTTTCAAATTAATCTATTTGAGAGCTGTAACGAACATGGCACCAGGTTTGATTCGTCGCAGGTTCCCTCTTACGTCATACTCCGGGGTTCCCTTGCGCATTCACGCACATGCGTACTCTTCAAAAACAGAGTTGATACGCTAAAATATACAGACTGACATGCAGTAGAGGCTCTTGACCATAAATTTAGGTAGGGAAGATTCTGGGTCTTAGCGCCAGTTTATGATAAACGTTTTGTAAGATTTATATTGTAATCGTTGAACACTTTTGGCAAAGGTTGCGTTATTCAGTCGAAGGATGGCGTTCTAAAGTTGATTGATAGGCGTTAAGTAAACACGCCACACGCAGAACGCTTAGAATTGCTTTAATGTAGTAGCCTATTTATTTCCTCCAAATATTGTTTTAAATATTACAAGTTGTAGAGGAATTCCAATGAGGAAAAGTCAGGCATGTCTATTCTCAAACAGAAAACAAACACAACATAACTATATAAAGGCAATTCACATCACTGAAGCAGACTAATATACACACAGCTGAAGTGGATTGATGTCGTCTTGGTCTGGAGCGAGGCAAGGTGAAAATAAGCCGGGCAGTCTGAAATCTGCCCAAATAGATTTACATTGGAAAATTGTGGGGCTCTGTAGGGCTGGGGGGACTCAGGCACCCGCTGCCCTGCTTAGTATCATTATACATGCCTGCCGAAGCCACAAGTTCAATTTTAATATATCCTGCTCACTATTCGTCTTAAAATGGTATAGAAAATCAGAAAAATATTTGTTGCAGAATTCTGAGCACATTTACAATTTATTGATTCAGTTTATAAAGAGGTCTAATGTTTTGGACGAATATTTTGGTCCTTACAGACCAGCTGCGGCTGCTGAAACGTAAATGTATTCAAATTGAATGAACAATAGAGAATGAACTGCATGTTAGCTGGCTTATTGTGCCCATGAGCATGATCTACTGATAATCTAAGTCCACAACAAGAAACTATGTTTCTAACCACAGGTTGAGAGCTGTAGCTTCAACCGTGTAAATGTTTGCGAAAGTTTAGTGGAACTTTGGTTTCGGGAAAAACTGAATTGATGAACTATGTTGGCAATGACAGAATTTGCAACCATGGTTGGCTAACGATGCTTTTCGGAAACCACAGAGAATTACTGACAGACTGGGAAGAGAGGTACTGCATGTAAAATATGAAAAATAATGCTTTTTTTTTAATGGTAAAGCATGAAATAGACCCCAAAATAAAATCAAGACTTTGCAAAAGGGCATAATATGGCCCATTTAAGGTTTTTTTGTGCCCTTGATGTCCAATTAATATCTGGGTCCTGAAGCCAATGCAGCACAGTTGAGAAGCACTGCTCTATAATGTTTAATGTGTGTGAATATGAGGATCAGGACACACCTCTCTGATGGGACACTGCTGTGACAGGCGCTCCTGCAGCTCTTTCTGAAGTTCCTTGCGTGTGCCCAGAGACTGTTGGACACGCAGGAAGTCTGACAGCTCTTTCAATCCTGCCTCAGTGAAGTACTTTGAGAAGTGCTCCACATTCTGCTTATTGGCAGGGAAGAGTTCCTGGAGTCAGAGCAGATTACACAATCAGATTAATTACAGGAGGAACCTTTAACTTACTAAGATTCAAAGGTGAAGGGTGTCATTTTTCCAATGTTAAAATACTCTCTCATTTTTTCCGTTTGATTTTGTTGGAAGTTGAGGGAAGTGATTGAGAAAACATGTTTGAAAACATTGTTGTTTTTAATATTCTGTTTGGTGGCACAGAAATTTCACACTTCACCTCTAAGCATCAGCACTGTGGGAAACAAAATAAATTGAATTAAAATAAAATATTTTATACTGTAATAATATATCAGAATATTACTGTTTACTATAATAATTTTGATCAAATAAATGCAGCCTTGTTTTATTGAGCATAAACACTTCTGTCAAAAACATTATAAAAATCTTAATGCCCCAAACTTTTGAAAGTTAGTGTGTGTGTGTGTGCGCTTGTTTTCATGATTTATGAGGACACAAATTTGTAAGATGGCATGTAAGATTACTCTAGAATGTTTTTGAAGCCATTTTAAATATGAGGACTCATAAAACATCTTTACATTGAAATACCAAACAATGTTTTATTATTATTAAATATTATTAAAAATGTAAAAATGCGGAATGTTTTCGGTGATGGGTAGGTTTAGGAGGAGGGTTAGTGTAGGGTGATAAAATTTTGCTTGTGCAGTATAAAAAAACAAACTATACCTACAGTAACGTCTAGAATTATGCCTATGGAATGTCCTCACTAAGATAGCAAAACAAACGTATGTGTGTGTGTGTGGTGTGTGTGTGGTACTGTGCGCATCAAGGTCATGAGTGAGTTTAGAGACATGTCTTCCAGGTGATTAATATCTCCATGGAAACAATTTCTCTGCATAATAGTTCATTATCTCCTAATAATTTTCAGAGGTTAATGAATTCAGTATCAAAACTAATGAGAGAAACACAGATGAGCAGCAAGCATCATACCAGGAGTTTCTTATCCAGGTTGGCTTTTCTAAGGGCAGATGTCACAGCATTGGCATCCTTCTCTGCTATCCAAGCTTTAAACACCTTCACTGCAAAAGAGGCTGATATTCCTACAAAGTAGAGAGTGTGGGGGGAAAAGCACAGACTCCGTAATTAATTTCTTAAAAAGTCACATGAAGAATTTGCTACTTACGCAAATCAATTCCCAATTCTCTTTAAGAGGATGAAGACAAAACCAAAGAACAAACCTTCTTTGACAAGGTTATCACTGAAGAGGCTGGTGAGGATAGGTGGTGGCAGTGTGCCATTGGCCAACAGGATGCCTGTTAGCATGGCTAGTTTGGTCTGCTCGGACTCAGTGAAGGCCTTCAGGAAGAGAAGAAGCTATGTAGGGATAAGAAATATGGATCAGAACATAGCAACACCATTTAATGAATATTAAACTACACTAGCATCATGTTTGATGCGAGACATCCTCTTCAGTAAAACACTTTACTAAAAATAGTTACCTTTTTGATTTCCTCTTCAAAGGTCTTCTCCAAATATTTGTACCTTCTGATAAGTTTATTGAACACCTGTATATAGACAAAATCATCCATTAGTAGCTGTTTTTGAAGTATTCATTTAATACTTTTTTAGGGCTGCCCTCAACTAAATGTCAACTTTCATTTAAGCAATCAGTCGGCTAATCGCATGTTTATATTAATAAACCATATAAATAATAATGAGCCTTTAATTGCCTAATATAATGCAAAGCCTAATCAGTGCTGAAGCACATACATAAAGCTTGCCACAATGCATCAGCAAAAGTAATGAAAAAAAAATAAAAATAGCAAGGAGACCGTCTAATCATTTTAAGAATTTTAAGAAACTAGTGTTTTTTGTGTTTTCGGCTGTGTTTTCTGCTGACACGTCATCTCTGCAGTAGTGGACGTGCCTAGATGCATATGTTTCATACGGATTACATAATCTAAGAATGTTTGTTTTTCATTTGAATTGGTTCATTTATAAGTAGACATTTCAAGCTTTCTATAGAAGTACAGTATTTCTGATGTCGGTGAGGTATGTATATACTGAGTTTTGGTTTATTTTTTGACACACTCAAGTTCACAGAGACTGGCTCATTCTGTTTGTTTTCATTATTTTACAAAAGCACAACGTTTTGTTGTTATTGTGAGTGCACACAAATAAAATGATCAAATGATGTATTACTCTTACCTGTATGACCAATATTGCACCGGTGCCTCAATGTCATACAGTACTATTCAGCTTTCACACTCCACACAAACAATTGGAAATGTACCAAATAATTAGGAGTAGTGAGTAGTGAACACACACACACCCAGGGCAGTGGGCAGCCATTTTTTTGCTGTGGTTCCCGGGTAGCAATTGGGGTTAGGTGCCTTGCTCAAGTACAATATAGTCATTTCCTGCCAGTAGTCATTTCCTGCCAGTACTGAGACTCATATCTGCAGTCTTCGGTTTACTAGCCTGACACTCTAACTATGTTTTTGATCTGCCTGCATTGACACCAATGTATGGGAACTGAACTGAGCTGGATGATTACATCACTCTTTTCTCTAGTACTGACATACTTTAAATTAACTAAATTAATAACTATAGTTTTTTTTTTTTTTTTTTACAACCGAATGAATCAATAGTGAATTTATTTAAGCAATGAAACCATTTTCTTTAAGAGCTGACTATTTGCCAATTATTACTGTAAAGCTGCTTCGACACAATTTGAATTGTAAAAAGCAGTGACTTGACTTAGGTCACAACTGCAAATGTTTGGATTTGCTTTTCTGACATACTGTAATTATCACAGGACCAGCTGTTAACGATCTGTCCCTCACAGACTTGCGTGACTTTGCCTCTTCCTGTGGAGTTTTTTTCTAACCCACTAATAAAAGTTTGGTTGACTAAGCCTCTTCTCTTCGACTATTAAGGGGCAGCCCTAACATTTATGTATAATATTTATATTAATAGTAATATATTTTAATAAAAATAATAATAACATTATTCCTATTCAAAAAATATTTTATGTATTATTGTGAAAAATTTTATTTATCTAAAATTATTAGTCTTATTGTATTTGATATTATATATTTGATCAAAGTTTTTTTTTTTTTTTTTTTTAAGTAGATATATAGTGAAGACAGACAGGTCTGATCGATTTTAAAAATTCAATTGATTGACATTGTTATACCAAAATTAAATTTGATTCCAGACGAAAACAAAATGCGGGAAACAAGAACACACTTTCAAGCTCACAGTGGCTGATGATGGAGAGACATTGTAATCCAAGGGATTATTTTGAAATGACACAGTATAAGTGACATACTGGTTCTACCAAGGGGATTTGGGGAATAAGTACATCTAATGCAATTTTGACACAGGTTTCCCCCGCCTCCCTACCACCTTGGTATGGGCTGCTCATTTTTCATATACAAAAAAAGGAAAAAAAGCATCTCACTGAACACGGTGAAAAGAGGTGTTCACCTGAGCATAGCTGCGAACAGCAGTGTGGTTTTCCTCTGTCTTGAACACACAGTGCTCCGTCACCTTGGTCTTGTCCACGTCGTCAATGCGCGTTCCCCCGGGAGCTGAGAGAGGGAAAGTGAGGTCATAGGTTAATGCTGTAAATCCTTTGAGAGCACTGTGCTGTCATTGTTAACCCCTTCTGAGAAAATGTCACTGTCTACTGCACACATATAATTAAGATAGGCGGACGCCACAGCAAACAGTTATGCAACAAGTATGCCAGAATGCATCATTCATCCAGTATCATATGCTACATTTGCAATGTTTACAGTTTGTTCATTATGTGTAATGTACTTTATACTGTACAGCTTTATTTATAAAGGAAGTGATGTATTGTAGATCAAGCTCATGAAGCATTAGCCTCTGTAGTACAGAGTTGGGTGCATTTCAAAATCATTTAATCAAATTAGGAAAGAAATTGAATCACAACATTGCTTCCACTCCAAAATAGGACATGGTTTCTCAATGTGCTTTGCACACAAAACAATGCTATCTCTAATGGTGTAATCCACTGGTATAAGGGTTAATACCACACAATAGTTAACTTCAGATCCCCTAGAGAGATTTGCTACGGATTACAGTGTTGATCCACTGATCCACTGATTGGTCAATGTACCATATCTTACCATATTAAAAAGTACACTAAACTGGCTCTTCTCTGGAGCAGCAAATGGGACACGATGGAAAAATGAATTGTTTTGCATTCGCTCACAAAACTTTGGCCTTCTCCCAAGAAGCTTTGCATTGGCTTTTAAAAGCACTCAAATTATATATTTCATTTTGCGTCCTTTCTTGCAAATGAAAAGTTCTCTGAAAAACACAAGTTTTGTGAGCAAACGTAAAGGCATTGAAACATAATTCTTCCTCCCACCTCATATTATCACCAGTTCTGCTAGCAAAAGCATTACGTTTCCCTGAGAAACTGCATTTTTTTTGCAAATTCGGCCATCACTAGAAATTGTTGAAAAGTTGTTATTTTGTTTTTGTGGCGCACAAAAAAATATTCTCGTTGCTTTATAATATTAAGGTGGAACCACTGTACTCACACAAACTGTTTTAACTGTCTTTAGTTGCTTTCTGGATCTTGAGAGGTTCAGTGACATCGCTGGCAATAGAGGCCTCGCTGAACCATCAGATTTCATCAAAAAATCTTAATTTGTGTTCTGAAGATGAACGAAGGTTTTACGGGTGTAGAACGACATGAGGGTGAGTGCTTAATGACATAATTTTTATTTTTGGGTGAACTAACCCTTTGAAAACTTGATTTTCACCACAGGGGGTCTATACTAAGGACGCTTTACTATGCAAGAACATTTCTTACAACATATATTTTACTTAATGAGACATTTCTGAGTGGACAGGATATTTTAAAAAAAGTAGGTCGGTGTAACAATTTAATTAATCAGGAATTAACTGGATTCTTTGAAAAAAGTTCTTTAGGACAGAGGTTTAAGAAGAGTGGTTGTCAAATTAATGAATAATGTGCACAAATGAACTGTTGTTCATGACTGTTCTGTTCAAGAAACATGCATTAAGAAAGTAAACAGTTAGTTTTCATTTCATGTCAACTTGAAAGTAGTACAATTATCACACGTGCATAAAATATCCCACTCTATTTTCACAGTTCACTCTGAATTCAGGGAAATCAGTCTTTGTTATGGACTTATAAGGGCAAAGGTCACCTTAAGGAAGTCCAGTGAAGCATAACAGAGGATTTGGAATTAATCTCTATTTTCACAGAGTTAAAGTCAGCCTTCTGTTCATCAGGGCTCTGTACTGTACCATAGATGGAGTAATCTGACTGCTGACTGGATGTTTGACCAGGCTGTTCTCCTTCCTCTCTCTGCTCTGTGAGCTTATATAGATCTAGTGTAAGCCATTTAGCTGTAATTGGGTTGACAGAGACAGTCCTTCCTGGAGACATCTATGTCAGTACCTGAAACTGAACTAATTCTACAAGGAATGGATGGAATACATGTAGTGTGTAAGAGGAAGAATATAAACTCACACTGAAATGAAGCTCTTCTCGCACAGAGGATTCCACTAGCTAATGTTCCGCAGTAGTCTAAAGGTGAGAGCTACATACAAATAGTTATTATAATTAACCGAAACCTAAACTAAAATTTAACCACCAAAAAACCCCAAAACAAAACAAAACAAAAAAAATTAAGTTGCATTAAATAAAATAAATGTTAACTGATCAAATTTAAATTTAAACTTAACTAGCTGTCAATCAGAGCAGAGTTGGCTCTCAGAAAGGAGCGGTTCAGAAGGAAGGAATCTTCCAACAAATGGTTTTCGGACTCTTTAAGAAATGAGGTGATGCACAATGTATATTATGAACAAATTAAAGTGTTTTTTGACCTTGTAATCCTATTATAGGAGACCGCCAAAACAAAATTAGCATCCCTTAAAATAGCTTCATAGGGGCACTTTAAAGTTAAATTGCTATAACCTAATTATGTGCGGTCTGATCTGCCAGTATGTGTGCATCATGCATCCAATTCTAACACATATTCAACCTTGAAAATATCCTATAATATGCCTTCGTGCTGTTCTCTACACTGGCTTTCCATATCTGCACAAACCAAATTCAACACTCTGCTTCTGTCCCACAGAGAAGCCGCCCACTCACTCTCTCAGCCTGCTTATGTGCAAAAGATCTGAAGATTTCCAACTGGCTCTGAAAGCTCCAAGGAGACAACTAAGACAGGGTAAAATCATGTTGTGTATTCCCTGCTGTCCTCATCTTTAACCATCAATGGGATTTGTAAGTTGATGGGCTGGAGGTACTTCACTAAACACTTTGATCCAAAGATGTGCTGCAAGTGTTGGAGCAACAGCCTTCTGCCACAGGGGAATGAGCTAATGACCTCTTATTCTGTTAATCCGCTAAAGACGGCAGTGTCTTTGGTACAAAAGATGGTTCAGTCGGACCTAGGCTCTACAAGTGCGATTTGCTGTCCTGTATGATTGTTGCTTGTTAGATTGTACAATATTACACCAGTCCCATCTAGGGTAAAAGACAAGGCATCAATGGTCTTTTATGCCAAATTGTTAGATATACGTGACACAAAATTTATGTCAACAACTGATGTCACACTATTGAGTGCCATTTTGCCTAACAAATCAATCCCAAAAAATTGCTCAAGATGCAAATTTACATGCAATTTACATACACTATACAAAACAAAACATGTATTTGGGACAACAACAACAGGCTAATGGATGTTCTCAGGATCTGAATGCTGAGTAATGAGCTTCCAAGCCAAAGACTTGGTGATTCAATTGGATTTTTACATTTATTGGCCATTCTTTGTAGAAATACACCATAGAATTAAATCATAAGAATGTTTGCATGGGCCCTGGGTATTCCCAGAGACAATAAACAATAAGAGATGGACCACTTGAAGAAAAATCTGTAGGAATAAACTGAGCAATTCCAAGAGGGTCCTCGCATAATCGGTGCTCAGGCCCTAAAAATAAAATAAAGCTTAATATGACGCTTTAGACTACATTCACACTGTCAGTTTTTGGAATTGACAACTGCATTTACTTACAGGTCACCAAATGTCCAGTTCACACAGAAACTTACAGCAGCGTCTCGAATACTGTCTGTATGGACGTGTAATGAGAGTCAAGACCAGATTCCCTTACTAGTAGCCATAGCGACAGTGACCAAAGTCACATCAAAGA
This sequence comes from Zacco platypus, assembly GCA_038088235.1. Taxonomy (NCBI): domain Eukaryota; kingdom Metazoa; phylum Chordata; class Actinopteri; order Cypriniformes; family Xenocyprididae; genus Zacco; species Zacco platypus. The sequence continues at coordinate 22,399,799 of CM076071.1, forward strand.
TAGCAACGTCCATAGTACTGAAAAGTCTTATCACTTTGACATGAGCCGATGCTTTGATGGGAGCAGCTCCGGTGGAGAATAGTGACTGTATCTAGAACCTTGAGATGACACACAGCTCATATTCTCCCTCGCTGGCTACCGAAAGTGAAACGAAATCCCTTAGCATAATGGCTTTCTCGCACTGTATGACGTGATAGACAACTAGTCCGGTTCTGTCAACAAAGCGCGATTTATCCGAGAATACGGTTGTGAGTCCTGGAAATTCACGGGTGGGAATTTGGTTATAGAATGGGGTTGAATGGTGAATGTAACCTTATTAAGGACTCAAATACAGGACTGACAACCGTATTCTGTTGCTGTGTGAACATGGCCTTAAAAATGGATCCTACATTTAATTAAAAAGAGCTTTTTATTGCCAGTTTGAAATATCATTGAAACATAATTATGGCAGTTCAGGAGACTATTAAATGCATCTCTGTATCATGAAAAAGCAACTGTAATGAGGCATCACCAAAGTCAAATTGGATCTATAAAACAGTATCTATGCAAATTAGAGACAGAATGAAACACTTGTCTTTTTTTCCTTATTGTGACGTATAGCTTCGTGAAATGATATAATGATGCACAAGCTTTTGGACCTTCTCACCAAGCATGCTCCCAGCAATGAGGATGTCAAACAGGGTGTCGGCATAGCGACGGTAGTCTAGTCTCGACCCACTGACATCCAGAAACTTGGCTACAGCATCAAGATCACCACCTGCTTCGTTGAGGCCTTGAACAATTGTGTCTCGGAAAACCGTAGGCTCAAACTTCTCCTTTTCATCTGGAAGAGAGAAAACACAAGAAAGTCAGGGTTACCACAGCACAGCAGAGATTCAGGATTTGCAAAGTAGGCACTTACAGATGTAGAATATAATGCTTTAAATGATTTTAAGTTGATCCTTCATTTGTATCCTTCTGTATAACGAAGCAGGTGGTCACACAGAAATATGCAAGCCGCACTTATACCGACCATTATGTAAATGAGTTCCCTCGCCTCGCTGCTGGCTAGGATTTCTGATTATAGCACACGCTAAAGAACATGTTGAGTGTCTTCCTGTGAGATCTCACATTTGAAGAGCCAGTTACACCTACAATGCAAGCCAGTGAAGCATAACACTCATACCCTGCTGAAAACGCCCTCACATTTGTCACAGTCAAAAGCTGTCTGTAATGTCTAACGGTCTTCACCTTTCACCCAATCATACACCTACATGGAAAATTCAATTTAGAATTGTATGGCAAACACTGTACAATTTCTTTCTATGTAATATACTTGTGCAGTCAAATCAATCACACGTCACATAACATGTTTACATAATATATGTGCATTTACACACATATATATGTGTATAAATACACACACACACACACAACATACATTCATTCAAACACTATATATACACACATAATGTAAATATTACTGTTCTACATATTACTGTTTTTACTGTATTTTTGCCACATAAATGCAGCCTTGGTGAGCATTTAAAAAAAAAAATCTTACCAACCCCAAACTTTTGAACGTATATGTATTTTATTTTTAAATGTCTGAAACCAATATAAACCAATTTTTAGTTATTGTTTTTATTTAGCTTTTTTATAATAACAAAATGATCAGTACACCACAACAACAACAAAAAACTATAATAATAATAATAATAATAATAATAATATTCCTATGAATTTGTGACTGGAGCTGCAGAAATTAGACATTTCATCCAAACAGAAATGATAAGACGTTCGGTTCCTAGAGCAAACAATGCAGCTACTGCAACAGGTGATTTACTTCTGTGACTCTGAGATTGCAGAACTAAAATAAGGGTGTTTTTACACTTGGTCCTCTTCAGGAGTCTGAGTTTGGTTCTTTTGAAGAGAACTCAAGTGTGAAAACACCCTAAAAGAGCAAAATGCACTGGTCCTAATGTTGAGCAAGACATGAAATATACAGTAGCACACAAACAAGCTATTAATGGAACATGAATTGAAACCCTCGCCACTGCATTGCTGAGTGAGTGTCTGCAACAAGTGTGTGTGTGTGTGTGTGTGTATGTACGAATATTAAAAACAATTATAGTACACTTGCCCCAAAGACTTTCCTTGTAAGCGCATAACTGACAAGTTTTTGTTTGTTAGATTATAAGGTAAAATTATTTTGTGGTAATCAACATCATGCCACTTATATTTGACCTGGAATACTACAAAAATAGTGACATAACAATGGTAAAAAGGTCTTTGCTTAAGATGAAGATCCTTTGTAAAACCCATGATTAATTTCTGAGGAAGAACGTGAAATATTGGGATAAAAAGAGACTCACCCCTTTTCCTGGTCTTAAACCGCTGGCCTGTAAGCACTGGCTTCTGTTGCTTACCGGTATTCATAAAAGTCCTTCAAAAAGAGGAAGACATGAAAATACATTCAAATCAGCAACAAAAACACAGATGACCCATTTTTGTGCAATGACAAATCCATTATTGAAAAAGCCAGATGCCCCACAAGACAAAACAATGAAACAACTCCTGATGCAGTAATCTGTGCTTTACACATCTCCAAACACTACACCCTCCTATCATCACACACCTTGTTTATAATAGTGCACCGTACTAGGAGGAAAAAAAGCTAGCGATCTAAAAGCTCATCAGTTGAGAGGTCCTCTCCAGTGCGCAGTGAGTGCTCCAGCAGAAAGTGAGTGCTCCGGCAAGCCTTTCGCTGCCCTGTTCTAAATATAGAGGGGCTCATCCCCGACAGTGTAAACTTCAGTCACCCAGGCCTGGGACACGTGTCGTATTACAGCAAGGACATGTCTGATCACAGCTTACAGGCAGGTGTGTGTGTGTGTGTGTGTGTGTGTGTGTGTGTGTGTATAAGCAAACATATACACAAAAAAATCATCATTTTCCATCAGCTGTCTCAACAACTTATTGACGCTCAAACTATGCAGGTCTGCAAAACAATGTGGGGTAAATAAAGGTACTTGTTATAAGCTCTGAATCACCAGTGCATTACCAGCAAAACCAAAAAAAAATGCATTTGATGTCCATTAGATCCAACTGGAAGTTGTGAATTGTTCACAATAAGATATATAACCTGCATTTTTTTGTTTTGTTTTTTTGTGTTGCATTGAACATTGTTATTTTCATTTGCAAATTCTGCTGATTTGAATATTTCACCGTGATATAGTTTTATCACCAAGGTACCAAGGTCAGAATTGCGAAAATTATTTGTGATGGTCTTAGAAACATTAGTTACAATCAATATAATATAATATAATATTAAACTGATTTAACTAATTAATATTAGTTAAATAAATCCAATTGTAAACATATATTAAGAGTAATAAGGTTTAATTTTGATATTCAGTTTAAAAAAAGATCTTTTCATTAACTACCATTCAAAAGTTTGGGGTCAATTTTTTGAAAATTAAAACTTATTTTTGCAAGGATGCATTAAATTGACTACAGGTGACAGTAAAGACTAATTACAATGTTATAAAAATGTTACAATATTTCAAATAAATGCTGCTCATTTGTACTTTCTATTCATCAAAAATATAAATGTATCAGTTTCCACAAAAATGTATTTGTACTTGTATTTAACATTGATAACAAGATATGTTTCTTGAGCACCAAATCAGCATATTAAATTAATATATTAAAAATGCAGCCTTAGGTAGTAAAATACACTTCTTTTAAAAATAATAATAATTTTACTGACCCTAAATGTTAACTCTTGTAAAAGTATTACCGTTTTATACATATAAAACAAGTTCTACAAAAAAAAAAAAAAAGCAGCAAGAGGCGAGTCTTCACACCAAAGTCCCTGCTTTGGAACAATGTGTATTTTATAATCTATAAAAATCCATTTAAATAATAGATTTTGTAGATATAAAAGGCTCTTCCAAATTAAACAGAGCCAATATTTCTCTCTTCATACTGCATAAAGAATACCCTTGATTTGTCCTCAAAGCTGCAGCTGCATGAACTCAGTGATTTTTCATTTAAATCAGAACAATAGTTTTTAAACAGCATTGTGCACCACGACTCACTGTCTTTCTAACATGGAGTCCTTTCACGCAGCTCTGAACAATATGTACTCATGTGCAAGTCCCGTGTGATTTATAAATGATATCCACAGCCATGCTCACCAGGGATGAGCCCACAAAGGGGGTGATTTAGCTGATTGTCACCCAACCTTAATCCATTACAAGAGACAACGCAGTAAACAGCACCTAGATCAGCTCAAGGAACTCCTCCCAGGACCAGTTAGTAAAAACTAGAAAACTAGAAACACAGAAAGAAACTCCGGAGAGAGAGAGAGAGAGTCAGAAGTCAGAGTCTAGTCTTAATTAGATTACAACAGTTCCTGAGAAGTGAGTCAGAATCACTCAAAATCATTCTCCAGTTGATGTATCGGTTTCATTCAACCCAGCTCTTTGATGTTTTCCGTTATTTCACTAGTTTTCTATCTAACAAGTGACATTCCTATAAAACAAATTAACGAGGGACAAATATCACACTGGACGTTCTAGCAGAAATGTGTGTGTTGATATGGATGAATGTTTATGTTCCATGACACACACTCTTTAGCTAGTGTCGCCGGTCCCAATTTATAAGTGTTCCAGTGCCAGGAATAACTCAGGCTATGGCATTCCTGGAAGAGAATGGAACCTGGTTTCAAAGTCGGAATAAGGTGCTAGGGACAAAGCACATGATGGAAGTTTTGATAGGATATAAATATGATATACTGTAAATATTACTATAAATATTGCACAATACTAATCGGACCATGAATTGATTCATGGACGTTCATATTTTAAAAGATGAAAAGATGTTTTATATATTATTTAAATAAATATATTTTCTTAATAATACTTAGATTTTATTTAAATAATAAAATTAATATAAATAAATATTAAACATGCATATATAAAACTGGAACACTGAGCTCAACAAGTATTGTATAGGTTATAATTACTTTATTATAGTTATTAAATTATAGTTATAAAGTATTATTATACTTTATTATAGTTATAAAGTAGGTAACCCCTTCATAATATAGATTAGTCTGAGACAATGGCAGAAATACATATACATGTTTGATATATATATATATATATATATATATATATGTCATGATCGTGTCTGTTTAATGTCTTAATCGTGTTTCTGTTCATTTGTTTATTCTGTTCCCCAGTCCTGTCTTGTCACATGTTCCTTGTTTTCATTTAGTTCTGTTTAGTCATATGATCTTTGTTTTGCTTTACCATGTGCTTCTTGTCATTATTAGTTCACCGTCGTCACCTGTGTCTGTTAATTAGTCATGTCTATCACCTGTGTAACCCTCATTATCCTCTTGTGCCAGTCTGTATAAATTCCCTCTGTGTCAGTCCTGTCCTTGTTCTTCGTTGAATGTAGAGTAACGTTTCATGTCCCGCTTAATCGGTCTTTGTAATTCTGTTCTGTTTAAATAAATCGTGTAAATATTCCTTCTGTCCTGAGTCTCCGTGCTTCCGTGCACCCACCGCAAGCGAGGCCGTTACAGAACGAAGAACCGTCAACAAGAGGCAAAACATCATGGATGTCTCTCCCGAAAGCCATCTCTGGAGCATCCGGCAGCGGGGACGCCCGCTGGAGAGGTATGTGGGGGAATTCGTGGAGTTCTCTCATCTGGTGGGCTGGTCGGATGCTTCCCTTAACACCGTGTTTTGGTTGGGACTGGATGAAAATATGATTCGCCCGAACGAACCGATGTGCAATTACACACTAGCTGAATTAGTTAATTTAATTCTAGAGCTAAACGGTTCTGAGTTCGTGGTTGAGGAATGTGATCTCCGTCCAGTCTCATCCAAAACACCCGCTCCGCCAGCCCTGCCTTCTCCGAGTCCCCCCGCATATCTCTGCAGCGGTGTGTTTCCTGTCTGGTCGCCTAACCCGTTCTCGGACGAGGAGGAGGAGCTTCCTGATCCCCTCGATCCGCACCATCACACGCTGCCATATGAAACCATCCTCAATCCTGCCGTTTTTCGGACCGCCGACCAGAAATCTCCTCGCGGGCCGCCGCCGAAAGGGGCTGCACGCAAGCCACGCCCCCGAAAGGCCGCGAGGGATCGGAAGCCACGCCCCCGAGAGGCCGCGAGGGATCGCGAGCACGATCCAGCTCACCACGAACCGTCTCCGGTGCTCGCCGCCCGCGAGCCGTCTCCGGTGCTCGCCGCCCGTGAGCACTATCCTGAGCCGCCCGAGTTCCCTGAGCCGCCCGAGTTCCCTGAGCCGCCCGAGTTCCCTGAGCCGCCCGAGTTCCCTGAGCCGCCCGAGTTCCCTGAGCCGCCCGAGTTCCCTGAGCCGCCCGAGTTCCCTGAGCCGCCCGAGTTCCCTGAGCCGCCCGAGTTCCCTGAGCCGCCCGAGTTCCCTGAGCCGCCCGAGTTCCCTGAGCCGCCCGAGTTCCCTGAGCCGCCCGAGTTCCCTGAGCCGCCCGAGTTCCCTGAGCCGCCTGAGCTCCCTGAGCCTCCAGAGCTCCCTGAGCCTCCAGAGCTCCCAGAGCCTCCAGAGCTCCCAGAGCCTCCAGAGCTCCCAGAGCCTCCAGAGCTCCCAGAGCCTCCAGAGCTCCCAGAGCCTCCAGAGCTCCCAGAGCCTCCAGAGCTCCCAGAGCCTCCAGAGCTCCCAGAGCCTCCAGAGCTCCCAGAGCCTCCAGAGCTCCCAGAGCCTCCAGAGCTCCCAGAGCCTCCAGAGCTCCCAGAGCCGCCCGAGCTCCCCGACTGGCCCGAGCTCCCCGACTGGCCCGAGCTCCCCGACTGGCCCGAGCTCCCCGACTGGCCCGAGCTCCCCGACTGGCCCGAGCTCCCCGACTGGCCCGAGCTCCCCGACTGGCCCGAGCTCCCCGACTGGCCCGAGCTCCCCGACTGGCCCGAGCTCCCCGACTGGCCCGAGCTCCCCGACTGGCCCGAGCTCCCCGACTGGCCCGAGCTCCCCGACTGGCCCGAGCTCCCCGACTGGCCCGAGCTCCCCGACTGGCCCGAGCTCCCCGACTGGCCCGAGCTCCCCGACTGGCCCGAGCTCCCCGACTGGCCCGAGCTCCCCGACTGGCCCGAGCTCCCCGACTGGCCCGAGCTCCCCGACTGGCCCGAGCTCCCCGACTGGCCCGAGCTCCCCGACTGGCCCGAGCTCCCCGACTGGCCCGAGCTCCCCGACTGGCCCGAGCTCCCCGACTGGCCCGAGCTCCCCGACTGGCCCGAGCTCCCCGACTGGCCCGAGCTCCCCGACTGGCCCGAGCTCCCCGACTGGCCCGAGCTCCCCGACTGGCCCGAGCTCCCCGACTGGCCCGAGCTCCCCGACTGGCCCGAGCTCCCCGACTGGCCCGAGCCTCCTGAGCTCCCCGACTGGCCCGAGCTCCCCGACTGGCCCGAGCCTCCTGAGCTCCCCGACTGGCCCGAGCTCCCCGACTGGCCCGAGCCTCCTGAGCTCCCCGACTGGCCCGAGCTCCCCGACTGGCCCGAGCCTCCTGAGCTCCCCGACTGGCCCGAGCCTCCTGAGCTCCCCGACTGGCCCGAGCCTCCTGAGCTCCCCGACTGGCCCGAGCCTCCTGAGCTCCCCGACTGGCCCGAGCCTCCTGAGCTCCCCGACTGGCCCGAGCCTCCTGAGCTCCCCGACTGGCCCGAGCCTCCTGAGCTCCCCGACTGGCCCGAGCCTCCTGAGCTCCCAGACTTTCCTCCACCTGGGCTCCCAGACTTTCCTCCACCTGGGCTCCCAGACTTTCCTCCACCTGGGCTCCCAGACTTTCCTCCACCTGGGCTCCCAGACTTTCCTCCACCTGGGCTCCCTGACCCGCCAGAGCCGCCTGGGCTCCCTGACCCGCCAGAGCCGCCTGGGCTCCCTGACCCGCCAGACCCGCCTGGGCTTCCTGACCCGCCAGACCTCCCAGACCTCCCAGACCTCCCAGACCTCCCAGACCTTCCTCCGCCGGGGCCTGTGACTGTTCCTCAGCCACCCAGCCCGCTGATATGGGGGACTCCGCCATGGCCGCCTGACCCCCTCGCATCTGCCGTGACACGGCCCTGGACTCCGCCATGGCCGCCTGACCCCCTTGCATCTGCCGTGACACGGCCCTGGACTCCGCCATGGCCGCCTGACCCCCAGGAGGTCCAGGAGACACCCTGGAGGCCACCTGAACTGTCTAAGCCTGACCACGGCCTCCAGGGTGCCCACCCCCCCCTCCCGAATCTGTTCCTTCACGGCGCGAGGTCGCGCCTTCCGGGAGGGGGGAGTACTGTCATGATCGTGTCTGTTTAATGTCTTAATCGTGTTTCTGTTCATTTGTTTATTCTGTTCCCCAGTCCTGTCTTGTCACATGTTCCTTGTTTTCATTTAGTTCTGTTTAGTCATATGATCTTTGTTTTGCTTTACCATGTGCTTCTTGTCATTATTAGTTCACCGTCGTCACCTGTGTCTGTTAATTAGTCATGTCTATCACCTGTGTAACCCTCATTATCCTCTTGTGCCAGTCTGTATAAATTCCCTCTGTGTCAGTCCTGTCCTTGTTCTTCGTTGAATGTAGAGTAACGTTTCATGTCCCGCTTAATCGGTCTTTGTAATTCTGTTCTGTTTAAATAAATCGTGTAAATATTCCTTCTGTCCTGAGTCTCCGTGCTTCCGTGCACCCACCGCAAGCGAGGCCGTTACAATATATTTGTGTGTGTGTGTGTGTGTGTGTGTATGTTTACACAAAATTATATACAATATATAAGTGCACTTGTTTCACTGCTGCTACTTAAATGAAGCAATTTACCAATAAAGATATACATTCTTGGATAATACCAGCAAGTGCTAAAAAATCATTAAAATAAGTAATCCGACTTGATCAGTAGTTATGCCTCCGTCTGTTTACAAATGTAGCATTACACGTACTTAACAATCATCTGAAATTAATCAGTTTTTCCAGGACCAGGTAACCATTTAAAACCCATATCTCACTGCTCAGACGAAGCTCGAGAGAACGAATCAGACTTGTTATATTTAGGCAAATTGTAACATTTTGCATCATGTAATTGTCTTTACCTGTCTGTGTTTCTGCCTGCTGTGATGAGGTCGAGCACCGCTTCGCGCAGTATCTCACGCGACAGTTTGAGCAACCAAGTTAAGTACAGCTGGACTGATCTATTCCTGACAGGGGGAGATATCACGACGACATGAAGTGATAATGCAATTAATCATCAAAATATTTTGAATTAAAAAGTAATAACATTTATTTTAAATACATTTTGAATAATATAGATGTTTATATGGTAAAATATTCACCATGACTCGTTCGCATCGTGTCACTCGGATTTCCAGCCCCCTCCTTTTAATTTCCCTTGTGGTATGATCCGAGGATGCTTTCTCTTTTTTTCCATTTGAGTACTGTATTATAAGGTCAGTGTTCAAAGGAAGAAATTTTCACATCTATATAGTATTTATCGCTAAATTAATAACAATTGACTGGTATCAATATGATGACGAGTTTGACCCCTGCAAGGAAAGGTGATTTGACACCTGAAGAGAGACTGATGTTACAAGTTGCTGCTGCAGGTACTAGAAAATCACTTTTTTTTAAGTTTAATGCTGTTTTTGTTGTTGTTTTTACATTCAGTGTATCTTAATGCACTACAAATCTATGAACAAACGTTCTATAAAATTCTGTGGATGTTTATGTATCTGTTCAGCAGAACTGTGTTCAACACTGATGATAAGAAATGACTCTTGAGCACCAAATCAGCATATTAGAATGATTTCTATATTTTTATATACTGTGTATATTCTTTCAAAAATCCCAAAACTTGAACAGTATAGTGTTAAAGTTCCAGTTTCATGATAAACATACTTTGATATTGTAAAGAGAAAGGTGTAAGATTTGTTCACATAATCCTCTTCTTCTATAAACTATAAACCAGTTTAGTTAACTCTTTAAACCCTAAGGGTATTTTCAGAGTTCTTTTTTCTGAGTGACACAAAAAAGCAAAGGCTCGTAACTCCAAAACTATAACTACAATTTTTTACATTTTTAAATCTAAAAAAAATTTTAAATTTGGACATTCTCATGCTGAGAAACTGCAAATAAACAGCAAAAAAAGTTTTGGAAAAAATGACAAAAATTCATATATTTTTAATTCAAAAAGGAATTTAAAATGAAGGAAATACGGTAGCGAGTTCATTTTTTTTATGATGTTCCTCTATATGTGAGCTGTATCTGGATCAAATTTTGTGATGATCGGATAAAGTTTTCAAAAGTTACAGCATTGGGAACAAATTGTTAATTTTTATTTTATTTTTTATCTTACTTTCTGCTAGTCTTTGAACTGTATTTTACTGAATCATAATTAGCATAATTAGGAAAGGGTAGATATTAAAACAACCATCAATATACTTTAAGTGTGTTTATAGACACTATAACTACAGTTGGATATGTAGACTGTCTAAGGGAATAAAATGGTGGGTCATCATGAAATGTTCATGATGCCTAATGTTTAGTTTTTAAACTCTAGACTGTGTTCTCTCAAAAGGTGATGTGCAAGAGGCCACCCAGCTTCTCAGCAATCCAAATGTGCGTGTTAACTGTCTGGATGAGGTAAGAAAAAAAGATGACAAATATGGGTAGTAATTTACTGGCCATTAAGCACCGTTTATGGCTCATTTGGATTCACCAACTGGAACCCAACAAAACATAGGGTTGCTGGCCAAACACAACCCAGACTTAATGTTACTTATGTTTATGTTATTTTACTGTAGCCTTATTTCTTAAACACAGACCTTACACTGTAAATAGTGGCATTATGTAATTGTTTTCTAATGATCAGCCGTTATGTAAACAAGTGCAGTGGCTGGTGGGCTGGTGAGGTGACGGCATATGTTCCGCATTGTAATTCAGGCATATGGCAGAGACTCTTGAGTGGCGGATATATGGTACTTAAGGAGGTAAGAATATACTTAAAGAGGTGTGATAAAGGAGATGTGCCACTAGATGTAACCTACAGACAACTTGAGGTGCTTTGGGGACCAAAATGATTAGAAACAGCAGTTGATAAGTGTTTCTCACCTGTCAAAATCAGATGTGCTGCATGTTCACTGTGCCACCAACGCAGTCTTTCGACTTCATCCAAGGAGCTACAAAGATTATGACTCACCCTGCTCATGTCACTCTCAAGAAGTGCCAGTGTTTTGTCAGAATCACCATACTGCAGACACATTTCCTGGATTCTCACAATTTGTGATAGGCTAAATGTCATTTGCTTTTGAGTCATGCAGATAAAAATATTGGTAAAAGCTATTTTTTAAGCCTTTTCCTTCATATCGTTTCAGTATGGCATGACCCCTCTAATGCATGTGGCCTATAAGGGTAAAGCAGACATGTGCAGGTTGCTGCTGCAGCACGGAGCTGATGTCAACTTTAATGAGCATGAGTATGGTTACACTGCCCTCATGTTCGCTGGCCTCTCAGGTAAACTTTCTCATTTAGATAGTAATACTAACAAGTTTCATTTTATCTAACATTTATTTAACCAGCAAAGTCATTTAATGAATTTTTAGGGTAGTCCTGGCATTAGGTTGCACAGATAGCAGAAACGAATAAACCACAGACGTAAGAAATGTGTTTAAGCGTTAGTCATAGTCATAGTATGTGTGTGTGTGTGTGTGTGTGTGTGTATATATATATATATATATATATATATATATACAGTGTTGGGGGTAAAGCATTGCAAGTATAGTCACATAATCAGATTAATTTTTTCATGTAACTCGCTACTTTTAAATTTAGCAATATATCTCACTTTTTCAGGTAAAAGTATTTTAGTTTTTCCATTTATTGACTGACATCTCTCCAGTCCCCATGTTGAGAGAAATTGTGAATAAGGGGCAGAGGCGCTGTGTGAACATGATGGAGTAGTATTGTATATTGTATTATTGTGTCCAACTGTATCAAACTATACAAATAAGCAACAATGACTTTGAATAAACTTCACATTTGTGTTTCATTTTTTTGTTTTTATTGCTGAAGTAATCACATTAAACTGCGCCCTCTACTGTATAGGCTTGACTTTGCATTTCCTTTAGCCTGAGGCTTATTCACCTTTGGTGTGAAAGGGCCTTAAGATTAGCCAAAAACTTTATAACTAAATAAACTTACATTACATTTACATTTAGTCATTTGGCAGACGCTTTTATCCAAAGCTACTTACAAGTGAGGAAAACTTTTAGTTTAGTAAACTTTTTTTTGTTATTAAAAAACAAACAAACAAGCTCTGCCTTGGTGAGAAATAGCAACTCAAACGTAATGTTACATATATCTATAGATCAATAGATAGATAGATATACCATATATATAGATTTTTTTCACATAATCCTTCAGAAATCATTCTAATATGCTGATTTGGTGTTCAAGAAACATTTCTTATTATTATCAATATTGAAAACAGTAGTGCTGCTTAGTATTTTTGTGGAAACTGATACATTTTTTAGGATTCTTTGAAAAGAAAGTTCAAAAGAGCGGCATTTATATGAAATGAAAATCTTTTATAATGATATAAATGTCTTTACTGCCACTTTTGATAAATTTAATGCATCCTTGCTGAATAAAAGTATTAATTTCTTTCAAAAAAAATCTTGACCCCAAACTTTTGAATGGTAGCGTATACGGAACTACAATTTATTGAATTTTCCCTGCTCATCTGAAATAATCCCACAGGTAATGCTGAAATTACAGAGATGATATTAGATGCTGGAGCAGAGACAGATCTGGTCAACTCAGTGGGACGGACTGCTGCTCAGATGGCCGCCTTTGTGGGTGAGAGATTCATATACACATGTGCATGCCTACTACTTATTAATGAATAAATCGCTTGAAGACCTAAATGCTTTCTTTTCCACCCTGTGCAGGTCAGCATGACTGTGTGACAGTGATCAACAATTTCTTTTCTCGTGCGAGGCTGGAATACTACACCAGACCCCAGGGCTCAGAGAGTGAACCTAAACTACCCCCCAAACTAGCAGGACCCCTACACAAAATCATCATGACTACTAACCTCAATCCTGTCAAGGTAGAAAGTGCCAAGTGCATTTATGTAACTCAGAATTCAAGCATCGGTAAACTGCCATGCTCACACAAACCGAACAATGTTAGTAGAACACAGCAATCTATGCTTTCATAACACTGACACATAAGAATGCCATACAAGGTCACATGATTGAGGGAAGCATCAGTTTGCACTAACCAACACCCCTCCTGCTTTTATTCCATCTAAAAATATCCTTGTGATATTACAGAGCAACAACAGGTCATTTCAACACAGGCCTGGATTTCTGCATATCTTTCATTTCTGATAAACAATCTTCATTGCATATTATATAAAAATAGCATGACTGAAATATAAAAATAATCACAGGTGAGGTTAGGTTTTATTTTTGTTTACAAATTGCTAGGACCCATTTCTCAAAATGGGAACACAATCATTGTCCTTCGCTTTGGCACAAAATACACTCAAATTGCATGAATTCTTTTCACACTCAAACAAAACCATCATCAAAATTCTTTGTACCTACAGGACAGTTTACACGTAGTTTACACACTCTTTTCAAATCTTAAGTTCAAACCTATAATACCATATTCAACCATAATAGCATATTGAAATATATTCTATATTAAAAAAATGAAATACTACAAAACAGTTAGATGTAACCGAATGCCTACACAGGTGTCAACCTTTCAGTTTCTTTACCATCTATACAAATGAGGATGAATTCAGCATGAATTCTGTGTTGGTCCAGGCTGGTTTATGCTGGTCTAGCTGGTGGACCAGCATAGTCATGCTGTTCTCAAGCAAAATTGAGCTGGTGTAGCTGGACCACAGGCACTCCCTCTTCCCCGCTTCCCCGGGGACCAGCAAACCAACATCCCATGCTGGTCCCAGTATGCAAAACATACCCTGCATGACCAACAATGCTGGATTTTTCACAGGGGAATTCTAAACGTCGGTTAAGTGCCATGCTCCAGGGCACCACAGTCATTTCCTCGCAGTATTGAGAATCGAACCCACAACCTTCGGGTTATTTGTCTGACTTTCTTACCGTTAGGCCACAACTTCTTAACTTCTGTGCCAAGCTGAAGGACGGTAAGAATAATTGTGTAAAGAGTTTTGATAAGTATTGAGGGTCCCAGTGATTATAAAAACAAAACTGTAAAGGGCGCAAAGTAGTATAAAACACAGTCGGTCTAATATAGACTTGCGTGTGTGCTTTGCAGTCTCGGATGGCATCCGTGTGTGATATCTCAGCTGTCTCACATCCAGTGATTTCTGATGAGTAAGGTGTCTCATCGGCACACTCAGCAGGGATCAGTTAACAGAATCGTGTAGTGTGAGAACAGAATTGTAAGTGAGGCTAGTGTTTCTCTGCCATATTCACTTCCCATATTTTGGGGCACATTTTTCCATCATGCTTTTTCAGATGGTGATGCTGGTGAAGGAGAACCCCTTATTGGTGGACGTGATTGCCCTGGAGAAGTGCTACCGTGTGATGGATCTGCTGTGCGAGCAGTGCGTGAAACAGCAGGACATGAATGAGATTCTGGCCATGAAAATGCACTACATCAGCTGCGTACTGCAGAAGTGTCTGGCCTTCCTGCAGGAATGTGATGACAAACTGGACACCCTTCTGAAGAGGTGATATCAGCATTATGGTCATTGAATCTCAGATGGTCTTGCGAAGGAGTCAGATAATTATTTATTTTTCTTCTGCCCAAGACTTCTGAAAGGAAGAGATGGTGATGGCTTCCCTCAGTACCAGGAGAAATTCATCCGTGATTGTATCCGGAAGTTTCCCTATTGTGAGGCAACCCTTCTGCAGCAGCTGGTCCGAAGCATAGCACCTGTGGAAATTGTCAGTACACTTTTCTATCATAAAAAAACAACATCTTTTCATTTAACAAAGGTGTCATAAAATATGGAATCACTTATTAAATAATAAATATTTTATGCATAATTTTATTTATGAAATTATTGTTTTTATTATTATTATTATATTGTTGATAATATAATTTAATAAAATGTATTATAAAACAGTAATACTAATATAATATATAACATTTTAATATTTAATTATAATATTTGAGATTTAATCAGTATATTTTTAGCATATTACTGTATATACACTACCATATAAAAGTTTGGGGTCAGTAAATTAATAAACAGTTTCAGCAAGGATGCATTAAATTGATCAAAAGTGACATTAAAGACATTCATAGTGTTACAAAAGATTTCACAGTTTCCACAAAAATATTAAGCAGTACAACTGTTTTCAACATAATAATAAGAAATGTTTCTTGAGAATCAAATTAGCATATTAGAATGATTTCTGATGGATCATGTGACACTGAAGACTGGAGTAATGATGCTTAAAATTTAAAAAAAAAAAAAAAAAAATACTTTAACATCGCAGGAATAAATTACATTTTAAAATATATGAAATAGAAAACAGTTATTTTAAATTGTAATGATATTTTGCAATATTACTTTTTTGCTGTATTTTTGCTGAGACTTCTTTTTTTAAAATCTTACTAACCCCAAACTTTTGAACGGTAGTGTTGATGTACATAGCTTGTTGATGCTAAATTATAAAATTGTGCCAACATTATGTTTCACAACCTCACTCTTGTTTCCAGGGGAACGACCCCACAGCCTTCTCGGTTCTGACCCAGGCATTGATGGGCCAGATGGTGCTTATGGACACAGAGTACTGTGCTACTTGTGGGGAAAGGGGTGCCAACAAGAAGTGCTCCTTCTGTAAAATGGTATTATATGTTTCCTCTTTATGTCATAATCATGACATACCATCAACACTTATTCAATTAATGTTGACATTTTTGATCATATATAATAATATAATATAATGTATGTATAATATACTTACAAATGCAAGGTATAGGCCTACTAATGATTTTAGGCTGCTATTCAGCATGTAGTCTGTGTTGAGGCAAACATAAATTTCCACCTCCTATATCACAATTACCTTGGATTGAACCTTTAGCTTTTGAATTCCCATTATTTTGGATTCATAAGGAAGCTCTCTTGTGAATATGATGAGTGTTGCTGAAACTATCTTTTTTCCAATAATGATCTCATCTCTTTGCAGGTGGTCTACTGTGGACCGACTTGTCAGAGGCTGCACTGGTTCACCCATAAGAGGCAGTGCAAAACCCCTGTGCAACAAAGAGATGCTCAATTCAATAGCCAACCGCAACTGAGAGAACTCTCTAGCAATGGTATGTTTAGCAATTTTAGCATATTAGCACACCAGTGGTTAGTAAGTAAGAATTGTTTAATTTTCTGGAGGAAACAAAAAAGAAAAGACCAGGCAGACAGGAATCGAACTCAGGGTTTTTGGTGCACAATAGCACCAGACGTCAGCACACTAGTCTATCAATAACTGTGAATCCCAGCCAGTTTGATAAATATTAGAACTTCATTTTGTATTAAACATGGGGGGGGGACGGAATCCGACGGTAAAAATACAGCTGTTGAAATCCCCCCCACCCATCCCATATGGTGAGAGTTGTTGATGCATTGACTTAAAAGATATTGATTCTATCCTGTGTGTGGATGGAGTTTAAGCAGCATTAGTTTAAATGTTCATATGTTGCTTTTTTGCCATTTATTATGATATGAAATATGTTGTCAGTTAGATCTTACTAAATCTGTTTTAACTTGAGCTACAAAAGACACGAAACACACAGTGTCAAACATGTCCATGTATATATACTCAGAAAAAAAGATGTAAAAGTAGCGCAGTGGAATACAAAACACGTTATTGTTTTGTGGAATACAAAACTAATCCTTATAGTTGTGGTGTGGACTCAAAAACTTTTATATACAGAACGATTTTTAGAACTATATCTTTATCGTTATAGTTATCAACCTTGGTGTGAGCAGACCTTAAAAGGTTAGTTCACCCAAAAATTATAATTCTGTCATTATTTACTCACCCTCATGTTGTTCCAAAGCAATAAGACTTTTGTTCTTCTTCAGAACACAAATGAAGATCTTTTGGATGAAATCTGAGAGCTTTCTGTCCCTCCGTAGACTGTCTTCACAGCTGAAATTTTGACGCTTCAAAAAGTTCCTAAAGAGATTGTTAAACTAATCCATATGAATTGAGCGGTTTAGTCCAAATTTTCTGAAGTGACGTAATCGTTTTATAAGATGAACAGATTGAATTTAGGTTTATATTCACATATAAACATTCATCAACTCCATGCTTACTTGACATGCGAGAACCAATGAAGTTTTGAGCTTCCGTACGAGGTTTGTTCTTGCGCATCATTCATGTTCGGTCGAGCTTCTGTTTATTTTCGCTGATCAATGTTTATAAATAAAAGCCTTAATTCAATCTGTTCATCATATAAAGCGATTGTTAAATTTGGACTAAAACGCTCAATTAATATGGATTAGTTTTACAATCTCTTTATGAACTTTTTGAAGCATCAACATTTCAGCTCTCAGATTTCATCCAAAAGATCTTTATTGGCATTCTGATGATGAATGAAAGTCTTATGGGTTTGGAACGACATGAGGGTGAGTAATTAATGAAACCGAGGCCTATACTACAGTAGTTTTGTTGTTGTTGTAAATGTTCTCATTTAATGTGACTTTATAAGAGTTTTATTAGTGAACTATGAAGCCTATTTAAAGTGTTTTTCTGTTTCATTTCAGCTGACGACAGTGATGCAGAGAAGGCCGCTAGCTCGATGCTGGCTCTTTGTCTGGGATTTTCAGAATGTGCACTTCAGCGCAGTCCTTCTGATGAACACCATGAAACCTCTGAGGATGATCCTTGTGCTGGACAGGGCTAAGGAACAGAAATATGTTGGCTGTCGTTTCTTTGGCCAGGTCACCACCCTTGAGCTTCGAGTTCAGGCTGTGCATGCTGTGCTGTGATTGGTGCTCTGCATTCTATAGGACACTTAAACCATGATATAGAAATGTTGGATTGTATACTCATTCTGAGCTGTGTAAGTACCACACAGACGACAGCACATGTAGAATGCATGAAAACTACTTGCAAAAGGACGTCCTATTTGGACATCTGCTCTCAAGACACAAATAGAAAAGCTTTGACGATTTTCTCTACCACATTAAGTGCTATGTAATCTGTGGCCCTCTAGTGGTTAAAAACAAAACTGCATGCATTTTGTGGAAGAACATTGTTTTGGTTGTGCTTTGGCTCTGCGTGACTTTGGAGATGAATATGACCCTTCACAATAGATTATATGGCAATTTATCTGTTCACTAAAATATCTTACTCACCTGTTGAATAATGAAAACATCATCTCTGCATGGCTTTTACTTTCTCGCCATCTCTGAAAAGCCAAGCAAATGAGGTCTGTCACGTTCTCGTTTTTAAACAAGTGATTCCCCAGAGGTTTGAGATTTAGCATGTTCCATGGCAACCTTTCTCACTCGTGACAACTAACCTATCCCACACCATACACATGTCAAAGTAGCCGAAGAAACTTTTCTCCATATAGGAGACGCGTACGGCGAGTGACGTATGTACGCGATTTTCTCATGAAAAACATCCCTCCCAGTCTAAAATACAAACACTTCCAATAGATTTACTGTAGTGAATCAGGGTAAGACAAAAACTCAAAATTTGGAAGGATTGATGATGAATTGACTTGTTATTTAAATTTGTTAATTTTTTTAAAAAAAAGTTACATAGTATAAATTTGAGTCAGACCCTTTTCACCCTTATTTCTTATACACTAAAAAAATTGGCGTAGAGATAATTTTTACTCAGAAATTGCTTATAAAGTTCACAAACATTTACAAAGAATCAGCAAGTTGAATCAAATGTAAAATGTTGAGGTAGAAAACCTGAAATAGTATTTTCTGAATATGTACTGTAAGTAATCATTGTTTTATTTACAACTTTGAATTTTTTTGTGTTGTCGTTTGCAATATAGCTTTCCTATTTTTTTGCTGTTTCATAACATGAGTTTTTTTACTCTGCTTTTTAATTCTCAAATAATTTACTTACAGTACAACTATCTCTAAAGTAGTTCATATGGTTCTGAAAGCTCAATTTTATCTAAACATTGAGGAGCTTTTTTCCTTTATCAAATAAAGAAATGGATGTATTACATGCAGAATTCAATAGTTTTGTCACTAGAGGGCAGCATCAATCCTCTGAAGATCAAGTGTGATCTCAAATTTATCATCAATGTACTATTTACTACTTAGAATGTGCAGCACAATATCATACATGCTTTAATCTACCAGATTCACAGTGATTATTTATTTTATAAACAAACCTTTTTCAGGTGAAATTTTGATCACAGCAATGATTACCAAACGAAATGAGCTACTGACAATGTTTTTTAAACATTGTTTTTTTTTGTAATGTAAATGCATAATCATTTTTCATTATTAATCAGTATATACCAGCATATTTTCAGAAAAATGTTTGGAAAACTTCCAGTTTAAGCTGTAGCTGTAGTACAGTGAGTTTTGTGCGAGCAGGGATCTCCTCCATGGACTTTCCCACACTTGGTCCTGTTGCACACATCCTAAGGCACTCGCTCAGAATTCTATAGACGGCTCTGTCTGTTCCTGAGCGCTTTGTTCCCAGTCTCCACATCCCCTCATCCCAAGGGACTATCTCACCCTGTGGGCCAAACGAGGGTCTATTTAGCACACGCTTGTCACATCGCATGTCAATATACCCATAACTCAGTGCTGTAACCTCTCTGTTTCCCCTGAGATTCATCCCTCTCCTGTCTCCATCTATGAGCATGTCACGGTCATTACAGGTGCATGAAAGGACTATCTCAAATATCCGGTTTTCAGATGCAGAAATTAGCGAATGCCGCATCGTATCGCATGACTTTGATATTCCTCTTTCAAGCCCTGAGGTTGCATATTCAGTGATCCCCAATAAACCCCCCCTTACCAATATGACTAACAGTGCTTTTTAGGTAATAAGAGATCATTTTGACAGCAGTGGCTTTTGAAATACATTTTTTTTTTTAAAAATGCTGCATAATATTAAAGTGTTTTTCATCCAAATCAAAGAAGTGTACCTGTGGGCAAGTGCAATGAATTAATCGTAAATGCCTTAGGAGAGAGTGAAACTAGACACTTTTTGGGGAGCCACACATTTTCGGTGGAAGAAAGTGAGCATTGGGCTTTTGTGTTTCCTCCATGTCATTTGTGTAATGCACATTCATTTGGTGAGCTCATCGGAGGCACCTGTTTGGATAATTTTGGGGTAAAATAATCCAGGGCTATCCTGTTTCATGGGTTTTGTCATGCATGCCCGTACTTTACAGCACTCACCGGAGCTGAATGCATCAGGTTCACATGTAGAGGATCTAAATATGCTTGAAAACTCACACCTCTCTTTTAAAGAGAGCAACATCCTCAGCACAGTGTCTCTGTTTGAGAGTGTTGCAGTATAGAGTTTGCTCTGTTAAGCTTGCATTCATTTGCTTGGAAGGAATGTATCTTTTGAGGTAGACAATGGACATTTGCTATTTTCTAAAATCAGCATAAAAGACTAAAAGATTGTTTGCATCTAGTGGAAATTGCATGCTGCTAATTAAATAACTTTGTCAAAATTTAAGAATAAAAGAAAAATGGAAATTCAAAAAAATGTAATTCAAAAAAATCCATCCATCCTATCCACTTGTCCACTGTGGGGTAACAGGAATTCAAGAAAATATTGTCTAAAATGGATCTTTTTAAAGGTTAATTCACTTTTTTTAAAAGGTTAATTCACCCAAAAATGAGAATTTTGTCATCATTTGTGACACAAAACCAGTCATAAGAGTCAATTTTTTGAAATTGAGATTCATACATCATCTGAACGTTTGTTAGGACAGGACAATATTTGGCTGAGATACAACTGAAACTTGAAAATCTGGAATCTGAAGGTGCAATAAATCAAAATATTGAGATATTTGCCTTTAAAGTTGTCCAAATGAAGTCCTAAGCAATGCATATCCACTCACAAAAATATATTTTTGATATATTTACTGTAGGAAATATCTTAATGGAACACCATCTTTAATTAATATCCTAATGATTTTTGGCATAAAAGAAATATTGATAATTTTGACCCATATAATATATTGTTGGCTGGTTTGACTGGTTTTGTGGTCCAGGTTCATTCTGTTTTCAGTGTGTGGAGTGAAGTGTTCAAATCACTGAACGTTGAATTGTTTTTGAAATGCTGTCTTAGACGAATGTGTAAACTGTATTTTATTTTTTTTTATTTTTAATATTGTTGAAAGTAACATTTAACAGTAAGTCAGATGGAATAGGTCCTCAAAGTAAAAATGATACACATTCTTCACAGTAAGGGGGTTTTGGTTTGTAGTGTTACTCCCATTTAGTATGGCGGGTTTAGACCAAATGTAATGTAAAAATGTATTTTAATGGGTTTCATAACCATACATTTAAGTATTAATAAATAAACAGATAATAACAAATAAAATGGTCTTCATCTAAAACGTCCTCTCTCTCTCTTTTTTTTTGTTTGTAGATAAATTTAATAAAACTATTTCGTGTCATGTTTCTACGACGATTGGCTCACATTAAGATCATTTTTCATGTATATAGTGCAGAATAGTGTTGCTGTAGGTGGGCGTGCTCCTGCCGCGCGAGGAAACGCCCATTTTCAGCACTTCAATATTCCACTCGCTCCTGCTGCTGTTCAGAGAATGGGCGGGTATATAAACATGCACGAGTAAACAGGTAGGTATAATCATTCTCTGAATTTTCAAAGAGACACTGAACCGAACTCCTTTGCAATGCTCCTGAACACATGCGAATACCAGCTGCTGTTTCTTCTCTGTTTTCTGATGAAAAGCTGTCATGCTTTCAAAAATGATGCCACTGAAGAGTTTTTAGGGCACACGGTCGCATCATCCCCCGAGAGTCCGAACAACGCCTCTTTAAATCGAGCACGCAACGGAGGAAGACGAACGGAGAACCGAGACCAAAACGGTACGCATTTACTATTAAGTGTTTACTCTTGTGCTTAGAGTTGGGGAGTAACGAAATACAAGTAACTTACTTATTTAACTTACATATTTAAAATACAAAATTTGAGTAACTGTATTTCATTACAGTTACATTTGAAATGGGTGGTAATCAGATTACAGTTACATCTGAAAAGTATTTTAAATTATCAAAGTGATTACTTTGAATTTTAATGTCATTTAAAGAGCAATTGGTGATTCTCTGACTCTGACAGTCTGAAAAAAGTTAAGTTTCTTGTTTTCGACTGTTTTCATGTTTTGTGATAGTTTTTTGTGAATCATTTTATAATTGTAAAAAAGGTCACTGAAACTTTTTCTCTCAATTTGTTTTTTCCCCTCACAATTGTGAGTTTGCATTTCACAATTCTGACTTCTTTTTCCCAGAATTGCGAGATTTAAACTCACAATTGCAAGTTATAAAGTCAGAATTGGGAGATGTAAACTTGCAATGCTGACTTTTTTTTCTTGCAGTTGTGAATTTAGTATGTGAGTTAAATGTCATAATTCTGACTTTTCTCAATATTGTGAGTTTATATCTCATATTTTTGACTTTTCTCAATATTGCGAGTTTATATCTCATAATTCGGACTTTATAACTCACATTTGTAACTTTATATCACGCAATTCTGAGGGGAAAAAGTCAGAATTGTGCGATTAAAAACTTGCAATTACCTTTTTTTGTGTTTATCCCACACTTATTAGTATTCCAAAGTATTCTAAAGTATTTAGATTAAGTTACTAAACTTGAGTAATGTAACGAAATACGTTACAAATTACTTTTTAAAGCATGTTTTTGTAATCTGTGAAATACATTTTAAAAATAACCTACCCAGCCCTGCTTTATGATATACTTTTGTAGAAGCCATATCTATCTATCTATCTATCTATCTATCTATCTATCTATCTATCTATCTATCTATCTAACCTTAAAACTTAAAGCTTTTAAAACTATTTTAAACTTTCAGACAAGGCTATTATATTACTGTGGTGGTTATTTAGAGGGATAGTTCACCCAAAAATGAAAATGCTGTGATTAATTATTTACCCTCATGTTGTTCCAAAGCCATTAGACTTTTGTTCGTTCATAACACAAAAAAAGATCTTTTAGATGAAATCTGAGAGCTTTCAGTCCCTCCATAGACAGCTTCGCAACTGGCAAGTTCATAACGAGATTGTAAAATGAATTGAGCGGTTTAGTCAATTTTCTCAGGAGACACAATCGCTTTATATGTTGAACAGATTTATTTTAGACTTTTATTCGCATATAAGTGCGAGAACCAATGAGAATCATTTTCGTGTGTTACGCAACACATTTGAACTTTCTGAAGAGGTTTGTTCTTGCGCCAAACAGGTTCGGTTGAGCTTGTGTTTATGTTCACTGATCAATGTTAATATATGAATAAAAGCCTAAATTCAATCTGTTCATCATATAAAGTGATTGAGTCTTTTTGAGGTGTCAAAGTGTCAGTTGCATAGCTGTCTATGGAGGGAAAATATGAGGGTGAGTAATTAATTTTTGGGTGAACTAACCATTTAAAGTATTATGTAAAATGTTACCATAATCCCTTATCCATCCACTGATTTCTAAAGCATGACATTTCCTTTGCAGAACAGCACCAGGTCGGTTGCAGAGAGCTGAGGTCCACTAAATACATATCTGACGGCCAGTGCACAAGCCTGAATCCCGTGAAGGAGTTAGTGTGTGCCGGAGAATGTCTACCCACGCACCTGCTGCCCAACTGGATCGGTGGAGGTCACTACTGGAGCAGACGGGATGCCCAGGAGTGGCGCTGCGTCACTGACCGCACACGCACCCAACGCATTAAACTCCAGTGCCAGGACGGCAGCACGCGCACCTACAAAATCACCGCTGTCACATCCTGCACGTGCAAGAAATACACGCGCCAACACAACGAGTCCTCTCATGCACCTCAGAGTCCCTCAAAGGATCATCCACTGCAGAACCCCAAGAAGAAAAAAAGCAAAACTAAAAATGTAAAGGTTAGTTCTAAAAATGAATAGAGCCTCTCATTTATTGAGAATGCGCCATACTGGTGCAGATTTGACCAACGCAACCCTGCTCATGGAAGGAATGGGACTATAGTGTGAACTACAATGACACTGACTTGGATTGCAATGATGTACAGCTGTTTTCTTACTATTTTCAGATGTGGATGCTTTATGACTGTGCATAAATGTATGCATATGTGTGTGTGTATATGCACTTTTTGAGTGTAATATGGTTAATGTTTTGTACAAATAACCTGATTACATAAAGCAATTATGTATACGACTACATTTGACAGACAAAAGTTAAATATGAATTTATGAGTTTGCATTTCATATGTAGTAGTTTTTGAATCTATTTTTATATATAATAGTTTTATGAATATTTCAAGTTGACATTTACACAGTTAAATACACATTTATACAATAAATTAAGTAGTTTACATATGCTGTTTGTATCATTTTGAAGTGGAAAGCACTGATTGGTTTGGTTGTAGAATTACACAGAGAGTCAGAAACTGTAACAAATGAGGAATTAGTTCAAGAAGCGAGTTCGTTCTCACTGTGTTCGTAACTCTACGCTGCATTGTTGTGAAGGGCTGCCATCACCCGAAGGCACATCAGCTACTTTTTGGCGGCAACATGTTAAAGCTGCTTCATTGTATTCCGTATCCTTTCACTCTGCCATTCTGAAAGTCATGTTGCCGTGCCTGAGGTTATATTCCCAAGTTATGAATCAGATTCCTTGTGTTGTGAATCCAGGAATCCAGAGGAAGGTGACACTGCACAGGTAACATTGCAAGTCACTGGAGGATGAGAAACATTGTGGGTCCTTTAGAAACTGAATTTTGACAACAATAATAAAGAAGCATTAAGCATACAAACTATGTAATGTCAGCTTTCCAAATCAAGACAATGTTTTCCAGTTTTGTGTGTAAGATGCATCAGAATGTCATTGAACAGACTGGGCGGTCCATGGGGTGTGCCGAGAATAAAGCTGAGAAACTAAGTCAGGTAATATCAGGAGTCTAACGGAAGACGTCTTTAAAGGATGTCTGGTGTGTTGACAGGTGCAGTCAGAAACGGGTGCTTTTGTCACAGCAAGTACTAATTCTCCATCTCTATAATTATCCCTGACAACAGATTAGCCTCCAGAGAGTGTGAGGTGCAAAGACCACCTGCTGTTATTTATAAGCTCAATTACCAAATACATTCCCTAAAGAGAGGGTTGCTCTGAGCCACAAAACTCGGCATACTCCCACTTACCATGGTATTCAACACAGGCTTTTCCTTGGTAATATTCTATTTGTTTACTCAAGATTCTGAACTGAGAACACTTTGTTGGATTTCCCAAAGTTTTCAAGGTTAGTGGTATCAAATCTTTAAAGTTGTGATGAAACAGTTGTGATAGATCATTTCTTCCGTATTTTGACGTAAGAAACAATTAGGGTGGGGGCTTGGTTCTACTCTCTTAAAAATAAAAGCCCCAAAAGGGTGTTTTTGCAGTGATGCCATAGAAGCATTTTCGGTTCCACAAATAATCTTTCTACAGTTATTAAAAGAAAATTTTTCACTGAGTGAAGAACATTTTAATAATCTAAATAAGGGTCCAGGGGGGTGCAAGGGAGTGCTAGGAGGTCTGTGGAAATGTCTAAAGAAAAGCAGTTTAAAAAAAAAAAAAAAAAAAAAGCCAAATCCTACTGACCCCGTGAGGTATCAAAAATTAAATAATTTCAATAATGTAAAGGCACAATATGTAATATATTTGGATTAAAATATTCAAAAACCACTGGAACAGTGTTATATATTTTGTTGATTTCTGTACTTATCCCAGATGTTTCCAAGAATGTTTAAATCCAGAGAAAAAAGGTCATTTTAACCGGAACACGGACCATGTCTGTGCGTCGCCTATCAATGACATCATACCTGCGTTACCCTCTATTTACGGTTTTATTGTCTAAAAACCATGGCAATCAACACACTCAAATGTATCAAATATGATAAACAGTGCTGCGTTACCCAAAATACGCTTGACTGGAAGAAGAGGAAGCGGCCATCTGTGGCATAATAAAAGTTCCGCTGCTCTGTCGTGCTTGTATCTCATTAGCAATCGCTCCAGCTGCCTCGTTCAGCTCCCACAGCACTCGGCCCTGCTCTGTTTCATACAGTAACATTAATAATCTCATCTATGAACATGATTTCTGCCTGAGTACTTTTCGTCCCGATTCTTTTCCACCTGCTGTGAGATGAAAACGACATCTCTCTTGATTCCGAGCTCAATCATCAAGCTATGCCTTTGTTTCAAATAGGTGACCTCTAGCGGCGAAAAATTACAAATTGTGCTTTAAAGGTGCAATATGTAAAATTTTTGCAGTAAAATACCCAAAAACCACTAGGCCAGTGTTATATATTTTGTTCAGTTGAGTACTTACAATATCCCAAACGTTTACAACTCTTTGTAAAAAATAAATTGCGATTTTAACCAAGGCTCCCAGAAATGTGTGGGAATAGCCTGTCAATGATGTGATTACACATAACGTTATGTTATACATAAATATTAATCAGCCTTGTTGCAAATGATGTGGGTACGATCAACTGTAATTTTACTATGATAGTTTTGAACACATAAAACTGCGCAGCGTTATCACACCAATGAACTGGACAAATGCAGTAACATCTATGACAACCAATTTAGTGTTAAACCTTGCTTTACTTGCAGCTAATTATTATAATAAAATAATATCATGTCATCAAGCGCAACATTTATAAAACTACTACTTTACCTCATCCATGAACATGATATATGTTTCCCATACTGAGTGATTTAAATCAGTGGTGCAGTTGAAGACGACAGTTCCCATAATTCAAGCTATGCCGTTGTTGTTGTTGTTGTTGTTTTGAATGTACGCCCTCTAGCGGCCAAATATTTTACATATTGCACCTTTAACAACACATTTCCATGTTCATGGCTCTCTCAATGATGGTAAACAAATAAAATATTTAATTTTTAGTGTTTTATTTTGATTGATTGATTGATTAATTGAAATAATTAATTACTTTGTAGTTTTTCTCATCAACTCACAAACCCTAGTTTAAGAAACTCTGTACTGTGGTATTTCAGATAACACTACATTAACATCGACATTTAGCCTTATGCTGTGATCAGTGGACCTTGAAGATCCCATTAATGTACATGATGAATGATATACTGAAGCACATCGTTCTTATACTTGTGTCTCATTGGTTCATGTAATTCAACAGTTTACTTTACTCAAAGTAAGAAAAAAAAACATTAAATCCTCTTATGGTAATTTACATACCATTTCATTTATTTCTTCTCACATGGTTTCATCACTTCATATAGTTTTATGTTGCTGTGCATCATTTCACAACAATTGTCAATTCTCATCAAACTGTCATTTAAACTGTCACAAACCATACATTTATAATCATATACCATACAGCCCCGAGCAGAGCTTAACTTCAGTTATAACACACTCTGTCAACACACAATGTGCAAAAATAGCCTGCTGTACTGTAACTCCACCTCACCTACGGGTTGGACCGTTACCATAAACAACACAGCACCATTTTACTGCAAAAAAGCTAAAAAAAAATAAATATAATAAAATAAAAAAATTGTCAATGACATCTTAAAATTTTATGTTGTGTCAACTTGAGAAGGAAGCTGTTTAAACAGAACATGCAATGTTTCAACATGAAATCATAATGGACACTTTTTTAAATTTTTTTTAATGGAATACTGCAGTATTTATTATAAATAATTTATCAGTGCACATCATTATGCATCCTCAATAAACAAGCTACATTTAGTCCAAAATGCAGTTCTTACCATATCAAGAAAATATGATGATATAACACCAATTTTACCGTATCTACAGTGGTTACCAATCAAGTTCTGTAATGATTGCAAAAAACGAATCCATGTGAATTGAGTGGTTTGGTCCATATTTTCTGTAGAGACACAAATGCTTTATATGATGAACACATTTAATTTAGGCGTTTACTCACAAACAATGAATTAGTTTGACGATCTCTTTATGGACTTTTTGAAGCTTCAAAGTTTCAGTTGCGTAGCTGTGGGACAGAAAGCTCTCAGATTTTTCATTTGTGTTCCACAGATGAACGAAAGCTTTATGGGTTTGGAACGACATGACATAATGCCACATTCTTCAAAATAGTTTGTGAGATTACAAAACTCACAAGGCTGATGTTTTCATGATTTAACCCTGCAGAGCACACCTGTGAAATAGCTAAATATATTTGACTTCCTCTGGAAGTGTGGGTTAGTGCGGCTCTATGCATGTGGTAACAATTCTCACAGTAATGATGCACAGTTAATTATGATATACTCTCTAGTTATAACCAGGAAGAGGGCCAGGATGTCAGGCTAGGAAAGTTCACCTATGATGCTAATCCTTCAGGCCCGGTAAGTTCCAGACAAGAGGTCCAATAAAGTGTCAATTGTACTGTTTGTGAATGTGAGAAAATCTATTGTAGAAATGGACTGAATTAGACAAACACATTTGCTTAGTTTAAAATAACAACACAAACAGCTACAGCATAACCTCCAGGTTACCGCACTGTTGCCGTGATTGTTTGACTAGTCTGTGGGTTGAAGGCAAACACGATTGGGCTAGTTTTGCCTGCGATTGGGCAAGTTTTGATTTTGCCTCGCACAAAACAAAACAGTTTTCTGAGATGTCTCAAGGCCATTGTCAGGACTTTGTTCTGTTAAGTGTTTAATATGGATACTTTCTTGTTACCATAACATTCCACGTAACATCACACCACTATCTGCGAAGCCTTTCATGCGGAGGTTAAACTAGAATCACATTGAATGAGCCTATCCAGCTGATGCAGCTAAGCCCATCCACTCACAGACATGAGAGAAAATGCGCCCAATTGCCGTCACACCTGTTTTTCATTCAACCAAGATGCTCTCGAGAGATGGTTTCATCCTCCAGCTACAGCTCATCTTGTGTAAAACAAAGACCCTCAGTGTTTCTGGGGCCCCTGGTTCTTATGTTAATACATCCAATTATGAAACTGTTACTGTTATTTGAGTTTGGGCTTCGTAGGAAACAGAAACAGAATAAAGTAAAAATGACAGTTGGAATGTTAAGCACCAAGATGCGAAATCTGAGTAAACAATGAGCTGGAAACTGGAATGGTCTTAGAAATAAGCCTGCATTCAGTTTGTAATGAATGTAGCGAATGGCTAAGATGACCAAGGCAGGTAAGCTTGTTAATGAAAGAACAACATGAACTAAAGATTTAGTTGAGTATACAGTGATTTTATTTAATTTGGCAAGCAACGATGCCACATTCCACAGTGCGTTTCTGCCCTTTTCATGATGTTATTGACATTGATCTGTTTATATTATTTCAGACATGTCTCAGCCGATGACAGCAAGAGGATAAGCACAAACCTGCTGAGCGCTAATGTCTTAGCTGTGTGAAATGTTAAGTAAACAATTAATCTTTTTGGTTTTGTTTGATGGCTTTTTGAAACAGAATCCTAGACCAGATCATTGCTCTTTATTTTCTAATTTATTTAGTACTTTATGGCCTTTTAAATCTAGCCTGTTAGGCCTAAAAAAAGTAATCAAATTAATTACAGACATACTGATTAATCAGATTAATCACAATTAGTTCAGATGAATTAAAAGCCTCTTTGAAAACCTGCTGTAATTGGCTTGTGCCTATTTTCAGACCGGACTAATTTATTCCAGAGCTCTGGAATATTTGATTCTGATTGGTCTATCGCTCCATTCAGCGGTCTGATATTTCCTAATATTTGCTTTCGCTCTTAGCAACGCTGTGTATCAGGCCGCTCCATCCGGGTAACAGAAACCCGCGTAAACTGGCGCCATCTTGTGCCGCAGTTATCGATTATAGTGAAATTCACCTCAGTGGAATACTGTAAGATTTTGCAGTGTTGGATTTTATTTGTTTGTTTGTTTTTTTGGTTATACGTCGTAGTAGACTTTTTCTAAGCCGAAGCTTTAATATAATATAAGACAATTATTTCAACCAATGCTTCATGTGAACATTTATTTGTTTGGTAAGTAGCCAAAGGGGCACTTCGTTCACACTTTTTATTTAGGCCAGTGGTGGACATGTGGAGGCAAAGTTCCTTTTCGGGGTTTGTATTCTTCAATTCATGTTACCTTTGATGTTTACACAGTATAGGTGTAAAGTAGGAGTAGCTAAATGTTATTGGTTACGGTACTTGAGTATCTTTTTGGCTACTTTGAGTATCAAAGATGTTAGCAACTTTTACACTCTGCTGAACTACATACAAGTTGCTAATATCTTTGATATTAGTAAGATATTATTGATATCAAGATATTAGTAGCTTTACTCCAATACATTTGTAAAAGTAATGCAATTGCTCATTAGCATGGCAATGAGCACATCAGGTGCAAGTATTTGACAAATTAATTTTACTTACAATTATTTTTTTTCTCCGTTATTATGTAAAATACCTTTTTGAAGGATATTGGTTCACTTATGCCCTTTTAAGGCATAAGTTTATTGAGCTTATCTGAGACTTTAGTGTTTGTAGACTTTGAATTGACTGTTGTGTTGACCTTGATTTATTGTGATATTGGGGTGTACAGTTTTATTTTGATTTTAGATAAATTTCCTCACAAATCAACCGTTTCTTGTTTTTCACTGGCATGTTTCTTAAGATTTGAGGACTAGTGCATATTTGAACCTACATTCAGTAGATACTCTAAGTCTAAGACTTTTACTCAAGCGGTATTGGAGTCATTTTCTACTTTTACTTAAGTATGGTACTCTTTCAACCTCTGTTACACAGTTTTGGGGTTATAAACTTTGAAACACCACTTTTGGCCATGCAAAAAAGGAACAAAATATAATGAGTTGAGTCAACAAAAGATTTTTTTAGTGTACACTTGGACCATCAACAAGCAAATTGAATTAAAAAGTAATATACAAGCTTAGTCTGCTAATTATGAAAACTGCATCATCAAATAATTAAATAGTGAAAAGCATCTTGTGTATTATTTGATGTTATAGTCTCCTAGGTCAAGATGCTCCAGATGTAGGGCTATTTCTTCTTTGTCTGTGTTAACACATGCACTAAGAGTAATCCTTTATAATTTCTGTACCTGGCAATGAAGGTTTCTTATGTCTTAAGCCTTTTTAAGTCTTATATTAGTACTACCTGGCACTATAATCACAGTACTGTCTGCCCAACATCTACTTCTTTTCATTCATCAGCTTCATGACAGCAGAGACTGTGCGCACACTTAATCCTTGTTATTAATGCGGAGTTGATGATCAGTCCCTTCGATGCCTAGATTTAGGGTCTTCTGGCACAATGGTGTATTTTTCCATCATTAAAGGACGTGTTGGTTCTGTCACTTCATTTGAGAAATATGACTTGGAGTTTGGTATGGCAGCTGGCAGTAGTATTGAGGGATACACAGAATGCAGTGTTGTATGGCAGTTGGCAGTAATTTTGAGGGGAAAAGATATGACACATGAATATATTGCTTTCCTTTGAGACTATTTTGAGGTGGTGCTGTGTATTTCTTTCAACTGGCAATGAAAAGGAGTCCTTGGAACATTTGGGAAAATCCAAGCAAGGAACCAGAGCAGGATTTATAAGCCG
Organism: Zacco platypus; assembly: GCA_038088235.1. Lineage (NCBI taxonomy): Eukaryota > Metazoa > Chordata > Actinopteri > Cypriniformes > Xenocyprididae > Zacco > Zacco platypus. Next base: position 22,431,571 of record CM076071.1, read on the forward strand.
CTCATAGTTGTTAACAAATGAATATCAGACTCTGCTGTGGACGCAGGATTTATTGGGCAAAATAACCCGGCATATATCAGATTATTATTTATTTATTGTTGTTATTATTATTTTCGAAAATCACTGCAGAAGTAAACAAAGCAAATTCTTCCAGTGAGGACAACTCTTCTATTAGATTTGTGCCATATTTGTTTGTATACATAGCTTTGATTCTGTAATCATTCCAGTGGTAATTCCCACCAGAGAGTGAAATTCAAATATTGCTATACTTTGGAAATGACAAATTTGGAATAGAATGACAAAACAGGATATTCAGACATTTGTTTTTTTTTAATACAACAACATACAGCAAACATTTTGGTTGAGACAGAGAAAATGGATAAATAAACTGGTAAACTTGACCACCCATGAAAATATTGAAAACACTCTGGAAAAGATTATTTTGCTAAGAATGCAATTAAGCAAGTTCCAGCATTTCTCTTTAAATAGAAAAGTCCTCAAATTGAAGCATTTTCATTATTATTACCATACTAGTAACATATTTTGTTTGTATTTGTATTCTATATTTAGCATATTTGCATGTGTATTTATCATTTGTGTATTTGGCATTTGACCTTAAATGCCATGTTAAATTTAATGAAATACAAAAATGGTATACTATATTTGCATAATTATTCCATGCTACTTCAGGTAACAGTATCTGTTCATAACCTTCATTGAAGAACTTCATCTTAAAATGTAATGCTTTCTTAATTTAAAATTCATGGATCTCCTAGTTTTACCCAGAAAGCTTAACTGGTTGGTGATGAGTGTGGGCACATGTGTGTTTGTGTAAGTGCACACATATACAGTATGAGTGTGTGCTCACTTTACGCTTTGTTGCATCAGTGATGATAAGCTTTTTCCTCTTGTCTTCTGGCCTGAGCTCTTGTGACATCATCATTCATCACCATCAGAGATCACTGGGGCCAACGTGGGTGGGCCGGACTAGGCCAACATCTGCAGACTGAGAGCTTCCAGGACACTTTTCATCTTTTTTCTCTGTCTTATTCTCTCTTTTCTGTCTATTTCTCTTAATTTTCTCTCTTACTTGTTTTATAGGTTGAGATAAAACAACTTTCCTTAAAGTTTGATGTTCATATCATTTGATGTCCTCTGCATTTCATATATGGCATGAAAATGTCTGATGGTTTCCTCAGTTACAGTTTGTTTACTTGGTTTTGTATACTCAGCTTGTGTAATCGGTTAAAAACAGATTCCATTAAAAGGCAAAAATACCCCCCACACCATTACACCAGCAGCAGCCAGAACCATTGATACATGGCAGGATGGATCCATGCTTTCATGCTATTTATGCCAAATTCTGACCCTACCATCTGATTGTTGCAGCACAAATCACGACTCATTAGACTAAGCAACCTTTTTCCAATCTTCTATTGTCCAATATTGCTGAGCCCGTGTGAACTGACCCTTCGCAAACAGTTTGATTGACAGGCGATCTAACAGAATCCGCCATCTTATCCGACAAAGCCGTCAGGGAGTACTCTATAGTAGATTAACGTTGGTTAACTTGAAATATTGTGCGTACTCCTGTCTATCCATGCTTGAAACAACATTCCTTCTGATGTCCATTCATGTTTATTTGATGCTATAAATGAACTAGTATGAAGAGATGGTCGGTTCACGAGCTGTTTGAAGGATCTGTCATGATACATTAAGGAGCCACTATACAGTATTTAGTGTTTAAACTGCTTTAAAAAAATTACAATATTTTAAATATGAAACTGTTTCATACGTTGTCAGCGTCCTCTTTGCTCCACTATGTATTTTTCACTTCGTGAGAACATGATGTGTGGTGTGAGAGAGAATGTGGGTTGTCGGGCATTGTAACAGGGGGCGGGTTTTGGGTCAATTGTTACCTCAGTTTCCTGCTCTTAGCTGACAGGAGTGACATCCGGTGCGTTCTTCTGCTGCTGTAGCCAATCTGCTTCAAGGTTCGATGTGTTGTGAATTCAGAGATGCTCTTCTGCATATCTCGGTTGTAACGAGGGGTTATTTGGCTTACTGTTGCCTTTCTATCAGCTCGAACCATTCTGGCCATTCTCTTCTGACCTCTGGCATCTACAAGGCATTTTCAGCCACAGAACTGCCACTCACTGGATATTTTCTCTTTTTGCAGACAATTCTCTGTGAACCCTAGAGATGATTGGAAGTGAAAATTCCAGTACATCAGCAGATTCTGAAACACTCAGCTCATCTGGCACCATCAACCATGCCACACTCAAAGTTAAATCACCTTTTGTTCCCAATTCTGATGCCCAGCTTGAACTTGAGCTGATCGCCTTGACCAGGCTGGGTCCAAAAACTTAAAATTGCTGCCTTCAGAGGATGCATTTCAAGGTAGGACGGCATCAAAGCATGTCCAGATTTAGCTTCACTGTCTTCCTTAACTTCCTGTCTTCTGAGATATGATCATCTGATCAATTTTATAAATAGATAAAGTCCCTTTAAGGCAAGTCATTTCACTTGGCGGCCATCTTTGAAACTGCTTTTGGGAGCCATTTCAGAAAATTTGGACTAAACTGCTTGATTCATATGGATTAGTTTTATGAACTTTTTGATGGAACAAAGTGTTAGTTGCGTGGGCTGTCAATGGATGGACAGAAATCTCTGATTTCATTTAAAATATCTTCATTTGTGTTTCGAAGATGAACAAAAGTCTTACGAGTTTGGAGCGATACGAGGGTGAGTAGGCCTAATTGATTACTTCATGTCCGTAAGGGAATATCGATTCATACATTTTTACCTCCACTGCAGCTCTCATATCAAATATGAGCACAGATGTGATGTAATGATGTCACAAGATAAAAAGTGTAAAAAAACAAAAAAAACAATCCTAAAACCCCTCAAATGATAATCCCGTAATTTGAGACACACTGATACTTTAATGTTAATGTTCATTCATTTTTACACAAAATCATAAAAGAGGGAGTGGAGGAGGAAAGCTAAAACATAGGCATTATGTAGCACATCTGTTTGAAAAAAATGTGCACTTCCCATATTAAAGTCACAGTGCCCCACAGTCATTGCTGAAGTCTATAGGCTGCTTTTTGGGACCGCTTTTAAGTGCTGCGAATCCACTGATCCTCTGAATCTTGGGTAATGATGAGACTACTCATCACGACAAATACACGAGACTGTTTTTGTTGGTGGAGATATTTGATCCAGAAAGAGAGGAAATGCAGTTAAAAAAAAACAGCACTATTTGTTCCTCAGTATTATGTGTCAGGGCTGTGTATGGTACCACATGATACCACTGTTCTTCGCCCTGTGACCTCATGTTTGGAGCCATGCCTTTCTTTAGTTATCTGTATTGCATCACACTCTGAAACCTGCCTTAATGGGATCACGGCACAATGAGACTGTGGATCTTTTCTCTCGCCGCTCTTCTTTTTTGATAAAGATGTGTACATAACTTTGTCACACTTGCTCTGTAGAAGAGTGAGAAGAAATCTATCTCTCTTCCTCCTGTTAGTAACGGCATCTTGTGGCTTGACAGTAATGATTTTAGTCTTTGGTAGTCATGGTGACAGGATTTTGGCGGGATTTTTGATGAATGATTAACATCTAATTTTTGATTGTCAGATTAATCAGCCAATCAAAATGTTAATTTTGTACCTAGTGAGTGAAATTTTTGCAATTAAAATTCTTTGATATATTAAATATGGCTAATAAACACATGACTCTGACAAAAAAATAAATGAATAAAAAAACAATGCGTAATTGGAACATTTACTGCACAAGAGATTTTCTTCATGACCGTGTTTAGATGAATGTACTAAACACAGAAAAGAGGGATTTTCTGGGAATCTTGTTATTTGCTGATTGCTTACAGTAGGATTACTTCAGTTTAAACAAAGTCTGACTTAGAGCCTGTCCACGCATAGTGTTTCTTTTTTTTTCTTTTTTTTACACTGCACTGCTATTCCATTGTTTTTCTATGTAAATATTAAATGCTCTAAACAAACAAAGGCAGGGCTGGATTTATGCGTAGGCATTGTAGGCACGTATGCTAGCAGGTCCAGGGGGGCCCAATTACAAAGAGGAGAAATATTATAATTACTATTATTATATAATATTTTAATATTAGACTCTAATACTAAAACTCTATAAGAAAATTACTTTATAAATTGATAAAATTAAAAATGTTGTCGCTTTTGGGCAGAAACCTCGCATCTCACGTTACGTCATCATTTTTTTTCCCGTCACCTTTTACATCTGTCTGTGGGTTTCCGAAATATTTTAATGAAAAGTATTAAAAAGAGTTTGCGACTAAACCTCGTATCTCCATTGGATTCTCAAACTTTCAGTCAAACCTCAGTCATAACTCGGAGCTGCTTGCAGTTTTAGAGCATCTCTGCTTGTTTGCAATGCAAGGGTAAATAAAAATAAAAAAACTTTGTTTGAATAAATATTGTGTTTTCTTTTCTCAAGAAACACTATATATAAAGGCAAATGTTTTATGTATTTGAGGAGCAGAGAAGAGTGTTATTCTGGCTTTTGTCATCAAGTCATAACCAGTACTGTCTTCAATAGCATCTTTTATAACTGTTATAAAACCGAGTGCCCAAATAGCTACAATAATCTTAAATAAACTGTAAGTTGATGAAGATGTAACACGATGCACTTACTGCCTAGGATGCGACCATTCAGTGATGGATAAAACATGTATGTCTGACATTTGCTGGTCAAAAACTTTGGTAAAATAATAATATAATGACACATGCAAGTATATGACCATATAAAAAGCTACAATGTCAACTTTGACAACACAGTGTTTGATTCTTTAAAAAAATACAGTGCTTTTTCCATTATCTTTAGCCTTTGTCACAGTATGAGGTAAATCCAGCCCTGGACAAAGGTCCAGAATTAAAATGAACGGAGCACCACTATTAATTTCTGTTAGATACTCCATTAAAATACTGTTTTTTTTCATGCTTGCTTTCTTTACTTTTTTTCTCTTTAAAGCGCAAGATATAGTGATATGGTGAGTGATGTAGTCTAAACCAGAGACCGTCCTCCAGGATTCTGATCACAAGTGGTAACAGGACACGCTTTTAAAACACATGTTACTACCAGGTGTAAACAGTGATGTGTCTTGGCTGACCGCAAATCTATGTACCAGGTGTAAACAAGGCCTTTTTGAAGAGTTATTGAACTTGTTGAACCATGAAGTGAAAAGCTGTGATGTTTACATGCCCGACACTTCCACCTGGTCAAACGGTTAAGATAAAACACCTCAAACCTGATCTGTTAGAGTCTCTGGTTACAGACGGATCTGAGGTCAACTCACCCAACCTTGCTATCCATAGTGATATTCATGAAAAGACCCAGAAGGAGACTAAAGCTGCCCCCAGTGACCTCTACTGTGGTTTACATAGCAGTGAATCCTAACACTTCATTATAGTGTTTTGGAAGGGTTGGGAATGGATTCAAAGATTCACAGTGTGTGTTTTTGTAGATTTCAAAGCCAATCCTTATATTCAGATCTAGCCTACACATTATTTGAATTAATTAAACATAAAATTATGTAATATTAACAGCACTATAGGATGTTTAGATAAAATGCCTTTTTAAATTTTCTCAGCACATGTCATGGGCTGGGAGGTGAATGATTTCCAAACTTGTTTCCAAATGGGAAATCTTGGGAAAGCGTTTTGAATAATTTTGAAAACAAATCAAACTGAAAGGCCTGTAAATATGTGTTTGATTTCGTGCGGATTGTGTTTGTGTGCGTTCGCTACACACTTTGTGACCACTAAGTGATCACCTGGCTGTATCTCGTCTTGTCAAGCGCTGCGGCCACCCACAGAGGTCATGGATAGGATTTCTGTGTCTTGGTCCACTGCTCTCCTGGAAGCAGATGAGAAGAGATTGACGAGGACACGTTGGCTGATCTTTTTTTCATTTTATTTTCATGATGTGTCAATGATCTCATTGATGATTTTTTTTTTCTGTCTCTTTGAGAACATTAAATCACTTTCCATAAAGTAAATCATATTGATCATTTTCAAATGTCAAAGAGCATTAATTCCTGAAGTGCTCAATAAAGTTTGGCAACCATGCTGTTTGATACTCAATTATTTACATTTTTCTGTCATATTCACAAGCTATTGATGTGAAGACATTACAGAGACAGAGTAAAAAGAAAATAGAAGCAATTTCCCTCAGAATATTTCTGTTACAATATGTTTTCTTGTATGCTGTATGTTAACCTCCTATGGTAAAAGTATACCCTTGTGAAAAGCAAGTGTGCTTAATTTTAATGAACGTGAACATGTAGTGCACTTTAAATCTTAAAAGTATATTAAAAACTATACTTGCAGATAATATAATATTAATAAAGTGTACTTAAAGAGAATACCCTCTCATAATCGTTTCTTAACACAGTACACTTTTCAATAGTACACTTTGTAATAATGCCAAATTACAAGATTCATCGTTTTAATAACCTTTTTCCGTGCTTTAAAAAAGTGCACTTTTGTGATGTGCCGACTAACATACTAAAGCACACACAAACTCGATTATGGATTTAACTGTAGTGTTTGGATATTACACTTCCAGTTAATATATTTTAAATGTGCTTACTTGCAACTTCATCATCAAATGTGATCACAAATATTTAAATACAAGAAATGAAATATGTTTTAGTTTACCATGAATGCTTGTAACTGTCAGTACATTCGGCAGTAGACTTTAACCAAAAACATTAGAAGTAATTCTGAAATAAAGATGTACTTAAGTCCTATTTGAGTGGGTAAAAAAAATAAAAAATTGTTCAAAGGAAAGCTTATTGCATTTAATATCAATTTATACTACATTTATGGTACAAAAAGAATACATTTTCACTTAATTGCAATAAACGTGCAATTAAATGTTTGACAACATCACATTCAGTTTGCACTCAAGTATATTCTTTTATAGTATACTATTATTTCCGTGATACTCTTTTTAAAAAGCATGCCGAAGTGTTTTCTTTTTCACAAGGCTAAGGTCTTATTCGTGTTCAGATTTATTTATATAATACAAGAATTAGGGTAGTCCTTTACAAACAAGCCAAACCAGCCTTTTTCAAATGATTTTTTTTTTAAATTTATTGCTCAGAGCAACCAATCAAATTGACTATAAAAACACCTCCTAATCAAAACAAGCATGTCTGTGTCTTTTCGGATACAGTTAGTGGAAAAGAAATAAATCTCTGACATTTAAGAACCTTCCTTTCAGAGCATGTTATAATTATCTGTCTTTTAGATCTTCATGGTGTGCTTGAAGTTCAAAGCCATTGATTACGCCAGTGTTTTCTGAGCATGCTCAGTCCTGATGCCAGGATAAAGATGGTGATGTGTGTTTTTTGTAAATTGCTAGACTTGGTCAGAGCTTGTTGCTGTTTTGTGAGGTCCATTCCTGTATTCATAGCGTGGAACATTTTGTGTATGTATTGCTAAATTCTGTTTATCAAATCCAATCAGCTGATTATTGTGGATTGTGTTTTCCATTGTTTTGCTGAAAAGAAATGTACACGCTCTCTTTCCAAAATAAATTGGTAAAATGTTCTGGCAAAGTAATACACATATTTGTATTGCACTGTGCCTATGTACCCGAGCATGTTTGTGTGTGGTTGTCCCACTTTGTTTATTCCTCAAGGCGTCTTTAAACAGCCGGGTTAAAGCTGCGCCTTCTCCAAATTCTGTGTAAAGACACAATGACGCAAAAAAACTAAGTATCCCAACTCTGACCAACCTCATTGAGTAATATCAAAGGTCGTGTCAAATGCAGATCCACTTCCAATTCTTATATGTAAGGTTATATAAAATGAGAAGGCAATGTTGTCATTGCCAGACAGACTGTATATTTCATTCCCTTAACACCGTCATGGTTACTGTCAACACCTCAAGTGTGATGGAGCAATTTAATAAACATTCCTGTGCATTTCCAGCGGCATGAACATGTTGTGTGGCCCTAACTGTCCCCTGAAGCCAAACTTTACATCACTATTTAATCCTTATTATTAGAATTAATAATATTAATTGTATTACACTAGATAGTACTTAGGTCCTGGGGAGTTTTTAAGTTTTCTAAAAGGTCAAAGATGGATGAAAAGCATATAAATACTTGCAGTAGTAAATACATGCGGTACCAAGTTTCCCATCCATCTGAAATTTGCACATAAATGGAAGCCAAACCTAATTGCCGTACAAATGATATGTTTGATATCTCTGTTCGCTGCTGATATGTTCATATATGCCATCCGTCATATCAAAGCAGAACTGCGGAAAGATTGTTCGTTGCTATGTAATTAATGCCATTAGGTATACATGTTTCCTAGCAACTAAAGACCATTTTGCACAAACATTTGCAATAATTTCACTAGTGCGAGCAATAACAGGTGAGCACACGGGTGTTTCTGCAGACCTTGGATGTGTTTTAGTGTTGTTTACCAGGGCTATTTAAATTCCCTGGAACAGTGGGGTTGTTTAATGACCCAAACAGGTGATGATTTGTGATAACTGAATAATACAATCCATTAGTGCGCTGTTTCCTCACAGGCCCATCAGTAAGGGTTAAGTGATCCTTCATCAAAACCAAACCAGAAATGTGTTCATTTTAATTTATATAATGCTGGATATTATTCTACATTATCATTAATGTTATTAAAGTCACTAATATTATTAAGGTTAAAAAAATACAGATAGAAAACATAATGACCAAGATGAAAAACCATGAAACTGTATTCGCATTCGCATGTTTCAGTGGTACTTCCACAGCCAATCGATTACTACTTCCCTTTACCACAACTTTGGCTGGAACGACGCATTGACATAATTCATTTTTGTCGTGGAATGCTCGATTCATTGCGCTGTTTATGATAATCCCCAATGATGGCGGCTCTGACAAAAATATCAAGCCAGATTTAAAGTGTGAGAATTTTTAAAAACAGAGAACAAATATGGTGGTCTGTAAAACCGGAATGGCATACCACACAGCAGCACAACTTGTGCAGGAGCCTTTGAAAAGAAAACATCCCTTGGCTCACTTACCTCAAAACGACAAGTCGGCAGCACGGGTATTTGGACTGTTATAGTGATTCTTTTTTTTTTTTTTTTTTTTACACAGCACTATTGTCAGTTCCATATTTTGTGGTTATTACGGCTGGAATAACCGGGGGAAAAAATGGTTAAATTATTCGATTAATCAAAAAAAAAAAAAAAAAAATTGATAGATGAATCGATTGAAAATATAACTGTTAGTTCCAGACCTAACCACAACACATCCACAAATACACTAACTCTTCACGCAATGCAAATTCTTATTCTAGCCCTCCGCCTCCCCAGCACCACCTGCCTAGATCTGCATGTATGCATGTAAGCATGTTTGCCTTATTTTATGCTATTAGTATTTAGCAGAAGCAAGTCGTACTTGCTCCACAGCAGCAGCGGCGACTATAGCTCCAGCAACATCGTAGCAGATCTAGTCCGCCAAGACTAAACCTATGTACATTCCATTTACATTAATAAAATGTATTTATTATTGGAGTGAATATCGGTTCATTTGAATGAATACATTAAGGTTGAACCACTGTAGTCACGTTGACTATTATACTGATGTTTTTACTACTTTTCTGGACCTTGAATATGGTAATGTCATTGCTTTCTATGGGAGATTAAAAAAAACCTCTCGGATTTCATCAAAAAATGTCTTTAATTTGTGTTCAGAAAATGAACAAAGGTCTTGCGGGTGTGAAACGACATGAGGCTGGATAATTAATGACAGAAATTTCATTTTTGGGTGAACTAATCCTTTAATCTTTTACAAGTTCAATTGGCAAAGAGGAAATTACTTTGTATAGTATAGTTCTAAACTTATTTGAGGAAAAGAGTGCTGCCTAAGTCTTTGTGCAGACTAATCTAATGTTTTGTTTTATTTTATTTATTTGGCTTTTTGGTCTTTACGGAATCAGGTCATGTGCAAGCCAGATTCAAATCCATGAGGACACAGATCTAATGTGTTGTATGATCCACTGCGACAGCTCCAACTAAACAAGTCTGTCCCCCTGTTTCTTTATCTTCAGTATAATTTTTTAAGTTACCTGTACTGTGTTTTTAGTTAAAGTTTGTAAAGGTGGCATTTCAAAAGTATTTCAAGTTAAGTATTTAAGACGTATAGGAACGGTGACACCTGGCGTATTACTTGGTTATTGCAATGAATTTCAGCCTTGTGCAGTGCACTGTTTAAACAGCAGATGGCAATCTAGACATACACAATGTTTTTTCCTGCTCAGAGTGGTCTACAGTCCAGGTAAATCACATTTATTTATTTATGACACATATTTCAGTCATAAAATGAAAATAAAAATTTCTATTATATGAAATTACAATGTTTAAATGACGTAGTTCATATTGTCAAATCAGATTATTTCATTGAAATTAATTCAAAACTCTATTAATGTGTTAAACAATAACAGTTTGGTAAATGGTACAGAAACTATATTTGCTTTGGCATTCACTGAATTTTATACTTTAACATAGTTAAACATGTTTAATATCTAATTTATTACACTTATTTTATCATTTTTTGCCAGATTATTTTAGTATTATATGTGCATTACTTTTTTAAAATGTTTTTTTAAAAAAACTTATTTATTCTAATTAACACACTTATTTATTCTTATATTTTCCTCCATCAATATGCTGAGGAATATGAGGCATGGACCAACGGACCAAAACAACTATCATAACATAATCATAACAACTGTAATTTATCATTACAAATATGGTGTGAATCCAAGCATCATCCTAATGGCTTTGGGGCGATATTAAAATAAATGGCATTCCAAGAGTGGATTACAGTGTTTCTTAGACATGTCACTATGTTGTAATTTAGATAGATCTGCTTTAAAACACCTTTATATCATTTCAGCTGCTCATGTTCACCTTTCTAACCCAATTCACAGTGAATCATACTACTAATTATACCCGCAAACCTGACCTTGACCAAGCTACACGATTATGATCCACAGTATAGGTAATGGATATCTAACTGCTGGTCCACAGTGTTGACTAATGGTAGGTTGACCTTGTGGTGCCAATGGGCAACTGGTCAAGGCTGTGTGCTCTACCACAGATGTCTGGGATAGGAAGTGTGCAATAAATCTATAGGCTCAAAATTGGTTCTCATCTACATCAGAAATGCCAGCCTATGCTTTGTTTGGTTGGAGCATTTTTTTCTAACCGACACTGATGTCATATCCTGGTTTGAGGTACATTTGGATATATGAAGTTGGCTTCACTCTGTGTGTGTGTGTGTATGGCCAGTTCTAATTACAGACTGGGTAAAGAGGCCCGTTGAGGGACATAAGTAAGCTTCTAGTAGGCCTAAGGTCTCCCAGATTTACCACAGCAAGAAAAGTGAGAAATAGGCAGCGAGAGAGAGGAGCCAAGAAAGAAAGCTGTGGAGAAATTTAAGGACATGTAGGCGGAAAGAAGGAGTGTATCCGTGTGTGCGTGTCTATTCTGATCATGTCACCATCGAAGCAACATGTCTGCCTAAACCAAATGATTTGAATGTGAATATTTAAAAGCAGATTTTGCATTTATATTGTAAATTGACAGATTCACTAAACATTTGTGCATTTTTAGTGTTTCAGCACTCTACCTGGGTCTTATTCACAATACTTAACCTGATGTTTGTTTGTGTTGCTTAAGCTGTAATTCTTTTCAGCGCAACACACACTTCCATTCTGTGCAAATGATTATTTTTGACCTTTATAGCACTCTTAAAAATAAAGGTTTCAAAATTTGATTTTCGCAGTGATGCCATAGAAGTTCCCCAACTGTTTTCAGTGATTAGTTATTAAAATAACCGTTTTTTCTTATTGTGAAGAACATTTTATAATCTAAACAACCTTCTTCCACTGTAAAGAACCTTTTGTGGAATATAAAGGTTTCATGGATGTTAAAAGGGATAGTTCACCAAAAATTAAAATTCTGTCATTTACTCTCCCTCAAGTTGTTCCAAACCTGTATGAGTTTCTCTCTTCTGCTTAACACAAAAGAAGATATTTTGAAAAATGTTGGCAATCAAACAGTTGATGGTATAACCATTGACTTCCATAGTAAGAAATAAATACTATGAAAGTCAATGGCTACCATCAACTATTTGCCTTAATGAACTGTTTTTATTTTAAAGAGTGTACAATGCTAAAAGAAGCATGAGGTAACAAATTACCTCGTGCACTCGCAACATTTTAAAGAGCGGTTAGATGCCTGATCTGAAGTAAGGCCACAATAAAGTACTTCAGATCTTGGTAGTTTGCTTCATCAACCACTGAGGAATTGTGAGGAAAGTTACTTCATAGCACATTTGTTTTGCGTGTTGAATGCGTTGTTGATTTGCATAATTCCTTCAACGAATCTGGTGCAAAGACTAAGACGGCGCATGCAAATGAATGCCGCTCTGTGGCCAAAGTTCATTGCTTTGACATTGTTGTGTTTGTGCACACTATACCAGATAAATTTCTGGTTTGTTTATGTTACTTATTTGGCAAGTTCACTCTGAAACTGATCTCTGATTTCACTTTAACATTGCAATATCTCAGCTGTCTGCTGTTGCTCAGGTTTAGCTTATTAGTTCAACTTTTTGCTAAATAGCTTTAGGTTAGGTTTAGTTTTTAATTTATTTAATGTTTATTTTGTAAATAATTGCTTTCAGTTTATATGCACTACATAATTAACATAAAAAATACATAAAGCAAGATTGGGAAATAATTTGTGAATTTTATATTTGATTTTGTATAGCACTCTCTCATTAAAATAATCTTCCATATTCAGGGTATGCATGACAGAAACAGTGTTTTAGTTCTACTTATATTCAATTATGGTATTTTTTTCTTTTATTTTTATATTTTCATTTTACTTTTAGTAATTTCGTTTTCTGTTTTTGTGGGGGGGGGGGGGGGGGGGTTCTCTAGATCTATCTGTCTATCTATCTGTCTGTCTGTTTGTCTATCTACATTGGGCAACATTACATTTGGTGCCATTTTTTTGTTTCACTGAATTTTTTATCTTTCACAGAATAAAACCACCCAGCTCCTCAAAAGAAGCCGTCGGTTTTCAAAGGGTTTTTGTTGTTGTTGTGTAGTATCACTTGTTTAAGGCTTCAGATGGAGTGTTAGAAGTGTCCAAGTATTCTTTTGTAGTGTTTATACATCTTAAATGATTAAACACATGTTGTTCAGTCATGACAGTCCATTGTTTGATCTTAGACAAGTCTACTATGGGATTTCTTGGAGGTAAATAACTGCACTACAGTAGTATTTAGCAAGAGCTGTAGTTAGATTTTTTTTTTTTTTTTACTGCTTCCACTATCCATGGACCAGAAAGAGGAATTGTGAGATACAGTAAGATTGAGCTGTGGCTATATCATAGGAACTGCTGTGGTTGATGTGTTCTGATAATTGCTCCAGCTGTAAATGTCAAAAAATAAGCAATGCTGATTGTTAGACTAAACCCAAATCCTGCAGCTTTGAGTGTTTTTCATCACTTCACTTATGGGTTTAATTATATCTCTATAGAATGAAATTCAGTGTGAATTGTATATAATTGTTTAACAAATTAGATGTTGGTCCTGCGTTTAACGGTTTACAAATGGTTTGTTACTGCTCAACAAATACAGTCAGACACAGATACAACAAATACAAAGATTTAGTTGTAGAAATGGACTTAATTATGGGGAAAATCACATGGCCTTGTCCCTGCTCTCCTCACACATTATCAATGACAAACCGATTTGTTGTTCTCTGTTTTTATTAAGGCATCATGTCATTCATGAACTTAATACTTGCACTCTGGGAAAATGATTGGCCCTGGTGGTGCTTTGCATGTTAGAGCTGCAGTCTGGGTGCAATTCTAGAGCTCAAGCAATTCAGACCATTTATGATGTTTTGGATTATAATATTAAAGGAAACCTTATTCATAATTATAAACATATTTTTTGGAATATTTGAGACAGAAAGGCTCAAGACAAATGTACTTCCCTCATTGCACATGAATCAAATGTCTCATTAAATGTGTAATAAAATCTAGCCCTCAGACTCTGCATGAAAAACATGTTCTGACATGGAGGGGCCAGCGAGGGGTTTCTGAATCATCGAGATATTCTTTTCTGAATTACAATTTCTGTATTTTCCATTTAGATGCTTGGGATGTTCATTTTCACTGTGAAGAAAAAAAAAACCATGATATTCGCATGCTGTAAAGCCAATATCTGTATGTATCAGTATTTGTTGCAAATGGAAAAATTATCTGGAAAGGCTTAAACTGGACGTGTAAATATATATATATATGTATACATGTATATATAAAAAAATATATATATGTAGTTATAGTTATATATAATTCATCTCAGCGACGGAATTCTCTTGACTTCATTCATACTGAAACTTTTTGCAGATTACATTGTACTGCCAGTAGATATTGTGACAAGTGATGTATGATGTTTGTAGAATTACAACCAACTTAACCTAGATGAGAATGGAGTATGGAGATGAGGATGAAGTATGATTCAAACTAAGGGCTATGTTTATAGCTATATTTATTTGCATATTCGCTATTCTATGACATTTTGTAATATAAATAGTGAATATTCCAAAAAGAAAAAGTACACTTTAAGTACCCTGATGATGCACTGAATTAGCCGAAAAACAAAGTGTAGAATGTTGGACACTTCATGCTCTCAACTGTCGCAACTTTACACATTTGAGTAGGAGGGGCTATTAGAGTCCAACGTTGATCGACAAAATAACCTTTCGTACACTACACAGTTGAGAGCATAGTACATTATGCTGCCTTTACATGCTCTTGGAATTATTGTAAATACTAGTTTCCTAGGTAAAAATTGCACATGAATGCTCTCCCATTTCAAAATTTGAATGCGACGAGCTCGTATTCATGACTTCAGAAGTGGGAATGATCAAATTTACAATAGCACTTGAAGGTAGCATAAGTGCATATTGTAAATTGTGTCATTTGGGACACAACTACTGAAGGGCTAAACAAGGAGCAGGTGAATCAAATCAATCAAACAATGAATCACTATGACAACAAATGAGAACATTCTAGAAACCCTGGAAGCAGAAAGGGAACACAGGAAACAATAAGTTACAAATTAACACTGTATCTGAAATCTCATACTGTATGGTACTGTAGGTACTATTTGGTTTGAAACTTACTTTGAGACTGTTAAAAAAAATACGTTCTATGAAGTATGAATGTGTTTAGTATGAATGAAATTCTAACATACAACATCCGTCATGTTGACAGTCTCATGTGACCTACCAGCATCAGTTGTGTCACTTCTCTGCAATTCATAAATCCTCTACCGTGGCTTCATGGGATATTAAAGTGTCCAGTGGATACACACCTCAGAATTTTGGCAGAAGCAGTAGGTCATCTGGGTACTTTTTGCTTACTTTTTTTGAATACAAGTATTCTGACATACTACTCTTTAGCCCTACTGTATAGTGGAGAAGTATTATATTATATATTCAGCATATCAGTCCAGGGAAACTAAACTAAAATCAGTCATTGAATCATTCAGTCAACCAATTAGTAATAAAACACTAAATTGTTAACGACTGAAAGAAGTCATATTTAATTATTTGAATAAATATCCTTATTAAAATGTGTCTACCAAATGATTAAATGCTCTTTCTGAAAATATCAACGATGCAAATATAAAAATTTAATCGATTCATTTATTTAAGATTTGTTCTAAACAGAAATTCACGCACGAAACCTGCGTGCAGCATTTATGAAAGCTTTAAGACAGAACAGACATGACGTGATATAGTATATTAGGTAATGTTATGTAAATTTTCTCGTATTGAATGATTGAGATTTATGCCATGTAAACATCATCAGCTTTATCCTGTGTAAGTATGTGTGTTTGGGTCTGTAACTGATTGTATTTGAGTTGACAGACTCTTACAAAGAGTGTGTGGAGAAGGCATTGGCAAATAGAGACTGTTTGTATACAGTCTAAAATAGACAGAGATAGAGTGTGTGTTACACTTGTGGTTTGCTCTTTCCTCTTTTTTTTCTTCTTCCAGATTAATCAGCGCCCAGAAGAGGTGAACCCTTTTCCACGTAAACATGGCATGGTGGTGTGACACGGCTCATTAGCAAAGAAAATGGTGTATTCAGAGCAATGTGATTGTGGCTTTCTGTTAAGAGCTCACATATTTACAGGCCCCAGCATCGGTACAGCAGGATGGTGCCAGCCGCAAATAATGTTTACACTTAATCTTCGAACAGAATTAGCGCTCAGAGGGCTAAAATAGTAAATTACGGCCTGATTACAGAACAACTGAACATGTGGTAACAAAATGCAAGCGGTCATTAGCTGGACGAATGAAGCGTCCAGCCTAAGTTGGTGCTCTGTTTGAAAAAGCATGATTTGCGAAACTTTGACGTGTAAACACTTGTTGCTGGATGAGGAAAGCATCTGTCATTATCTTCTGCTAGTTTTCTTTCACTAGAGATACATGTTCAGTTTGTTGATGTGTCAAATAGATTAGCAATTTCCATGGAAGATATTTTGTTCTGGTTTTAAACATTTAAACACAGTTTGTTTTTGTTAAATATTTACAAATCATGGTTTGACTAGAAATTTATTTTAGACTGAATTATTTTCTAAGGCTATGAATGGTCTAAAGACAAAAATGTTTTCCAATTAATTTACATGGTCCACACTGTAAAAAAAAAAAAAAAAGAGAGAGAGAGAGAGAAAAGATACTTGAGGCACCATTGGAGCTTCCTGGTACCCAAAAAAGGAGGTTCTCTGAAGAACCCGTAAGGTCCTGTTAAAGGTTCTTCCATTTGGAGCCCAATAAAGGTTTTCAAGTCACTTGTAATACACTACCATTCCAAAGTTTGTGAACAAAAAGATTTTATTTTTTTATTTTATTTGAAGAAATTAATACTTTTATTGAGCAAGTTTGCTTTAAATTGGCCAAAGGTGACAGTAAAGACTTTTACATTGTTCACAAATTTTTATTTTTATTTTTTTAACTAAAGAAATTTTTAAAAGTTCTCCACTCTCGTAGTCTGAGGAACCTAAAAAGGTGGCCTAAAATATCTTTTAATTTTTACATCTTTTACAGGTTAAAATATTCATGTCAACCTCAAGCATAATAATCAGCAGTTTGACAGTGTTAGTCCTTCACAGTTTGCAGTATATTTTAACAAGCAAATCCTAAAAATGAAAACCTCTAAGGAAAATCCTCAATAGACTAGCAGTGAGGTAATGTGTCCTTCAAGGTTTGGTATGTGAGTCCTGGTGGCTGTATTTTAGTAATGAACAAGAATGATCAAGGCACATAACCTTGAATTGAGATTGATGGCGTGGCAGCTGAGTCCCAGCATATTCTGAGATTGTTTGTTAAAATGTATGAAAATCATTAGCATCAGTTCTGTGGCTAAAACATTTGGAGATGAAAAAGAAAAAAATGTTGTAGTAATACAAAACCCATAGGCAAAGTAAAATCTAGTTTAAGATCTGGGCCATTGCATGAAGAATTTAATAGGAGAAGGGAAGCCATTAAATCATGAGATGTCATCTTTACTTTTCAGAATTATTTCTAATATTAGAACAACATGTCGCACTGGAGGTAGAGAGCAAAGTTGGAATAGCTTGGGAACATTTTTTCATTTTCAGTCTCTAACATGTGCCAGTATTCCATTTTTTGCGGCCACCAGAAACAAATTTGGTTTTAAAAGGCATTGACGAAGTGTAGGCTCTGCATGGAATACATTAGTCTCAGCTCGTGTCATGAGCGCAGACAGATTGACTCTACAGGCTCAATCAAATACTCTGACTGAGGAAAACACATACCCTCAGTTATGTGCGTTTAAAACAGATCAGCTCTGATCACCTACTTTGTGAAAAAGAGTTTTTCTTGTTTAATTTTCATTTCAGATCGCAATTTTTGTAGTGCATTGCAAATGGATCGGGAACAAGTTTGGTAACTAAACTGTAAATCACAACTAATGATTTAATAAATGGGTTGGTGGAAGAATTAGATGGAATAGCCTATAGTAAATAAAAAATGTTACATAGCGTAAATGTCAATGTTGCACAAAAGTGAATCTTACTGATATTTTAAAAGTATAAAAAAGTCAAAATATTGAAAGTATTTAAATGTGCATAACAAACGACTGGTTTATTCTTCCCAGGTTTGTCTCTCCCACTGGAAAATATTTGATCTCTTATAAAAAATAAAAAAAGTCACATTTTCTATCATATAAATACACAAAATATAACTGCATTTTACACTTAAGTACTCAATTAATGTGTGTGTGTTTTTAAAAATCATATTAATTATGTTAATTCGTTAAACTTAACTTAAAATAATTTTCAGTTATGTATTTGATATCTAACAATTCCCTAACTTTTTGGCAATTGATCAATTCTGCGTCTGTGAATTTGAATGATCTTTCTAGATTTATTACTGTATTTAAATAAAAAAATAAATGATTGCCACACAAAAATGTTGAATAAGTACAACAATAACTTGAAAGAGCATCAAAGTGTTCAAGAATGGATTTTTTCGGGTCATATGACAACATTTTTGATTTTTAATAGCTGTATAGTTCCTACACATAGTCTCCTATAAATTGACTCAAGCGTAGCAGAGATTTGAGGACTATATTTTCTCAGTCTTTGTGTGTTAATATGAAACGCATCACTTCCTCCTCCTTCAACTCCTTTCATCCTCTCATTACAAAGCAGCGCACATTACACTAAACCCGCTTAGAGTATCCTATTGGAAATGTCTGTCTGAGGTCTGGCATTAACAGATACCAGAGTTAGTGGTTTCGTCTCTGAGCTTCTTTTCCACTCAGCTAATGAACGTCACGGGGCCTTTTAAAAATAGAATGTGTTTTAATATGAACCGAAACAGAACGACACTAAAATTACAATGTATAGAATGACAAACTGATACAATCTTAAAGACTGCATATAACGATATAAAAATGCATATCACTAAATCACTAAAAGATTCATATATTATCATTCAAACTCCCAATTATCTTCCAAACCGGCAAAAATAAAATCCCCGAAAGCATCGCCGCTCTATTTTAACCATCATCTGTCTGGTTTTCCTCTCGTACATGTCTGATTGACTCCGACAGGCTCTTCAAAATCCAACAAAATCTAATAAGCATTAGCCTGTCAGACAAGCTCTATACACACACATTCAAAAATTGGCCACCAGGTGAGAGGACTCACCTGCAGAAAATCCCTTCTCCCCAGGGATCTGTCAAATTAGCAGTTAGCTATTACGGAGGCTTAGGCCTTGGAGCCGTAGAGAGGGAGAGAATGAGGAAGGAGACTAACATAACCGCTCTGAGGCCTGGGGGCAATGACATGGCGTAGGGTCTGAGGCAAAACCGAAACCATATGAACATTAATACGCACACGGGGGCCGTTCTCGGAGATTACTTTACATAACGACTAATTGGCCTAATTTGTTAAATAAACACTATATTTTCTTTTGAAGCTTAATACAGGACCACTGGACATAGCAGTCACTCTGAGCTGAGCAGCAACACCCACATCGGATTTTGGTGGTCTGCTAAAGTCATTTCCCCTCAAAATGAACCTAATTTCCTCTCTGGGTTCAGGCTCATGTGCGTGTTTGGTTCACCACAGTCATCTAAATGCAGAGATAGTGCTGAATGTAAAGGACGTCTGGACAAGACCGACAGCAGTTAATATTTCTGAAATGCACAGTGAATCGCAACGTTTGGGGTGTTAATTGTGTAAAATACTGTTGTGTAAAATTAGTTTGGCTTTTCAAGCTGTTGCAGCTCGGTGGAAAGTCCACAATTACGTTCTATTTGATTTATTATTATTATATTTTTTACACCAGCTGAGCAACACCAATCATAAAAGTGCTAAATTACCAGTCCAAGTGAGTTGTGGATTCAATAAACCTGGGATAAAAATAATATTTTTATCGACTGAAGAATTCCAAGGCCTTTTATTTTTAATTAAATGTACAGCGAAGTAATCATGGACAAGAGTTGCAAAAAATGATTCTGAAATTATAAACTATGAACTTGCCACAAGGCTATATTTTAATAACTTTATTAGACATTGAAAGGAGATTAAACACTTTTATTTTCCATTTCGACAGCTTTTTTGTAATGGCAATGCATTCATGAGCAACACTTTCTTCAGTGAGTTTCCACCACATAAAAAATGAGATCCTTTATGATCTCTGCATTGCTAACTGTTTTATTGTGGTTGAAATCTATAAAGTGAAATTAAAAGGGTGAAAAAATGAATTGTTCCCCCAACCAATAACATTTATTTGATTTGTCCTGAATTTTTGCAGTATGAAAACTAAAAAAGTCAATAAAATTGTTTTTGTTTTCAGTAACTTATTCATTAAAATATGTAATTTTCCTCTGCTGCATGTCAACTTGGATCATAAAATTTCATGCCTTGCTCAAAACCAAAAGACATTTTGTAACAAGTAAAAAGGCTCTTTTAAGTTTTCAGTTTCATTGAGCATTCTGGGAGAGAAATATGGTTTTCCATCTGAGAAATACATATGAGAGTGAACAGAATGAACTGTGTTCTTAAAGATATTTTTTTGCAAGTGACCAGTGTATATATTTCTAGACAGATTTATAGAAATCTGCGTATTGTTTTACGTCTCCAACAGCAGGTCTATCTTTCCATATTAATATTTGATTAGTTGTGTTAATGATTTTAACTTAAAATACAAAGACACTTTTATTCGATTACCATTTTAACAGATTGTATCTGTTAAATATTAGTTATACTTATCCTATATAAACAATTTTTTTAGCAATCCAAACTTATTCTGTCTCATGCAGACTGGATATTTAAAGCAGTTAAGTCAAATATGCTTTTTTTTTAACAGACATTTTGGTGGAAAATGATCCTCAGACTTCACAGACCGAAAGAATTCCAGGACTTGCTGACAATCTAGATGATTTTGGGTAAACTCACTGACAGATAGACACCAGATAGCACCCCAAAACTCCTCACCCAAATCCTCCATCCCACCCTTTAGACCCCCATAACCCCTTCGATCCATTCCACACTCACTCTTTGGCAGCTTATGCAACTCTTTTCTTAGAAAAAGTGTCCGTGAGATCAGATAGCCAGAGTCCAAAATATCGTACCCCCGTTTTCATGAGCCCAGAACTAGTTGGCTGGCCTCAGATTTATTGTACCTTGTCGTTTTGGAGGAAGATCGTATGCATGTGGTCAGTAGCGAGGAGCCTGCGACCCAACCTCCCTCTCATGTTACGCCCTATATATAACATCCATTCCTCCAGCACCTCCGTTCAACCCCCCCTCCCTCGTTCCCTCGCTCCAACACCACTTCTCCAGAAGCGCTGTATCCACTCGGGCCCAGACGGCTCTGTCTTTCCCTCTCCCTTTCTTTCTCTCTCTCTCTCCCATCTGTCACCCGAGCTTCCTCTTGCAGGCTGTGTGTGTTTACCCTCTTTTTCGGCCTGGCAACGGGGCTGCATGCTCAGGATTACCGGAGGCCTTGCCTTTCATCGCCGTTCGCTCCCTCTTCCTTTCACCGTTGACTCCTGGACTACGGTGGCCACGGGTGCGAGGTTGTGTGTTTTTGGGGCTTTTCTGCTTCCCTGGTTTCTCGAAGAGTCTGGAGTTAAGTGGAACTGTCGACACTAAGAGAACATGGATCACTCTCTGTTCGGATGCCTTCGGAGCCCGCATGCCCCATCCCAAGCCCTGCACCCGGCATTCACCCAGTCCTCCCTGGCCCTGCACGGTCGCTCCGACCACGTCTCCTACCCCGACCTTCCAGGACCCTCGCCGCCCTGCAGCTACGTGGGGGAGGAGGGCAGCTTCGGAGGACCTCATCACAGAGTTCACCACACTCCGCAGCATCCACACCACTCACAGCATCAGTCCTGGCACGTGCCGCAGATGCCGTCGATCGACGGCGAGCGCCACAACCTCTGCCTGCCGCACCCTGACTCTGCCGCTCCAGAACTGTGTGGTGCAGGAGGAGCGGGATCACAAGGCCTGTGCGCGGGTAACCCTACGCTCGCTGGTAGTGACCCCTCCGGTGTGTCATGTGTGCCTGGAGAATACGGGAGACAGAACATGTCACCTGTTGAGCCGGAGCGACGGAATAGCAAAGGAAAGAGTGACAGTTCAGGCAAGTTTTCTTCTGTGTTCTTAAGCATCGAGTAGAAAAATTAATGAATTTTAATTCTGATAAATATTTTTTCTTTATCTTGACTTTTTTTTAAATAGTTAAATTAGAAAACATCAGTCAAATTGGATTATTACAATATGAATAATTCAAGTGCTTGTCAGGACTGGAGAACTGAATATTGCCTGTTTTATTACTCATCAGATTTTTTCAGAAAGTAAAAGACAAACTACAGGATTTCATCATATTTTATAATATTTATTTTTTGTATTGTCTATTTTCTGTAAATATGGCCTTGGAATAAAGAATTGGGTGTTTGGAATTAGAATTTGAATTGACCCCCATGTTTTTTCAAGGCACTATGAATTTGAAATAAATCAGTTTAATTTTGTTAATATATATATTTTTAATAAATATTAAGTGAAAATGCATCCATGCACTAAATTATAAGTTTAATATAACTTCAGAATATCTTGTTTGTTTTACAATATTTAGTGAGAATTTCAAAATTAAAAATTTTGAAATTAAAAATTTGTGTACCTTTATATTCTGTCATAAATAAATTATTTAAAAAAGGGAAAAAAGACATTTAGGTAGCACTTTATCTTACAGTCCCTGTACATGCTATGTACTTATAGTAATTACAATTACTGTGTAATAACTATGTACTAACCCTGAACCTACCTATATGAAATTACCTTATATTACTCTGTACTTTCTTAGGTAAGTACTCTGTAAGTACACGTACTGTAGAATAAAGTGTAACTGAGTTTTATTTTAGAATTCAAATTTTCAAATAAGTTTTTTTTTTTTTAATTTATACAAATTGGTCCATATCAAGACAGTTTAAACAAAAGGGTGCTATATGTAGAACATGGAATTTATTTTATTTCTGCAGTGTTTAGCATGGGATAATTCAATACAACTGCCCTGTTAGAAAATCAAACTGAAGAGAATATCAAACTAGTACCAGAGAAAAGAAAATCAATATGATAATAAAACTCACAGTAGTTTTAGATAATTAAACTCACGGTAGTTAAGAGAAAATCTAACTTTTTACACATTTGACATTCAGATCCGATTCACACGCATGAACCGTTCTAAACCATCCGTGAACCATATAGAGGAGCGTGCAAGCTTTACAAATAAATCAAAATGAGCAGCTGTATAAATATGCTCAAATGCAGCTTGAAATGTCTAGAGATGCGTCTATTTTAGAGACAATGCTTCATGAAATGAGAATGAGTTTGAGGTAATTAAACAAAAGGGAACAGAATCCAAACCGGGCTGAACACAGCACAGTGTTTTAATGGCAGGGCCTGGTGTTGTGAGGCGGCCCTGTTTCTTTCTCTCATCAGTCTCAGAGGTGTAAGTCACTCTGGCATTTACCCTCAGGTCTTTAATAGACCACAGGTGAAAGCCTCTGTTAAATGCTCACACTGCCCGCAGCTGTGCTTTTGATACCCCCCAAATGCATACGTACCGTTTACGGCTCGGGAAAACCGTTAGAGCTGCAGCTGGATGGGTTTTATAAAATGTGACCCTTAAATTTCAAGAACAATAGAAAATGTCACACCTGGTGATCTAAGTGATTTGACACTGACATATAGACTTTAAAGACAGAGGTGCAGAAAAATATGGTTGTTTTGCACAAACAGTGAGATCTTGTCATACAGTATAAAGTGGAATTTTGAATGTCTTCAGAAAAATGTCACTGTTGCGTTTAAAATGATAGTTCAAAGATGAAAGTTTCTGAGAGGTTTTGTCACCTTTACAGTTAGTTGAACTAAATTACTCCATCTTATACTGTTCATCTAAGATTTTTTGTCATGTTATGATGGGTGCCTAAATGCTTTAGATTTTCATCCAGGTGCCTGTAATTTATGACTTGATGGCATACTGATGGATGGGCTCAATGGTGGTAGAAATTTCCAGAAGGCTCCTGTTGGCACTTGCTGTGCCTTTATACCAAATCTAATTTCCTCCAGTCTGTTGGCAGTTATCAAAGGCAGTGTGGTTTCCATTTAAAGCCGTGTCACATGTCGAGATGTTGCAGCGATAGCCTGAACAGATTATAGATTATTCAGAAAAGTGATGTTGGATATGAAATACGATTTTCAAAGCTCATAATCTTGTGTATACTGTAAAAACCTTGGATTTCTAGAACAGTTGCCGCTTTCAAAGGAGCCAAAAATTCGACATCTAAATCATACCCGTTCTTGAATGGCAAGATAAAAGATGTTCATTGGAAACATATTTTCGTTATAAAGATGTTCTCTTTCTTTTCAAAAATTGATTTGTATTAGATTCTCCTTGTCTCATTAACTCAGATGTTTTGCTTTACTCTGTTAGTCACATTATAAAAAAAAGTTAAAAAGATTAAGCCAACCAGGTAACTTTTTTTAAGTTAAACCAACAATTATTTGTTTCAGTGTAGGTTGATTCAGTGAGGTTAAGTAATATTTTTGATTTGAGTAAAATTAAATAGTTTGGATGTTACCACATAAAGTACTTTTTAAGTTTATTTTTAACAACATTTGCTTTAGCTGAAAACCCAATTAATTCTTTACTCTGGAACTGACATACTTTGCTCACTTTAACTATTCAGTTCCATTGTTACTTTTAAAGATAAGATTCTATTTTGCACTGTTTGTTTTTAAATTAATTATTTAAAATGAAACTAATAAATGAAGGGATCCAACATTGTAATTTTTATTTTTTTTACCTCAGTAATAAAGACTTTATATATTACTATAACTATAAAATATTGTATAACAAGCTTCAATTAACACATACAGTTACAGCTGAATTTCATCATTTTTGGACCAATCAGAAATGTTCTTTAGGAAAGTTTCATATATTCTGTTAAGAGAAGTGTGTGGAAAATGAAGAGTAAATTGATCTGATTGTTGGAGAGTGTGAACGAAGCCCTGTTGATTCAGGCCAGATTCGAGAGCATGTGGTCCGTTCTCTTGCCCTTCTCCGCCTGCTAAAAAACACCAGAGCCATATCGCCATAATAAATGGTGATTGGCAGGCCAAATTGTTCCGCTTTCATTTTTAGTTTTGTTCGTTTATTTTATTTCAGAGCCCTGCAGTTTATCACACCATCTTATTATTTCACCCTTTCTGCTTTCTCTTATGTTTTTTTTCTTTTTCTGTGCATTTACAGCGGCTGGAAAGTGATCTGTTTTTCATTTCAGATTCCCAGGATGGGAGCTATAAGTCAGACGTGAGCAGTAAACCTAGGAAGGAGCGCACAGCGTTCACCAAGGAACAGATTCGAGAACTGGAATCAGAATTTGCTCACCACAACTATCTGACACGGCTTAGACGTTACGAAATCGCTGTCAACCTTGACCTCACAGAGAGACAAGTACGTTCAATGTTAAGTCTGTTTTCCAGGAGACATAACAATGGCACTTCCATTGGCTTTGAAAAAAATTCATAGATTGATGGGTAAAAAAACCCTTTGCATGAAGGTTGACTCCAATTAAAGTGATTAAGTCGTATAAAGTGATGAATGCAATGCTAAATGTTAGTAGTTCTTAACAATTAAATAGTCTGCCCTCATTTACTGATATAAATCTTAAAATATTTTAGTATGAGCTCTCTAAAAGTTTTACTCTAGAAATTAAATGAGTGGCGTGTTTTCCACAGGGCCTTGTGTTGAAAGGGTCCTGTTCCCTATAATATAGCTTATACGTGTTTGGCTTGAGGAAGGGATTCCCACTTTTTTTTTTTTGTCTTTAAATGTGCATCAGAATCTGTAAATAACCCTGACAGTGAAGTCTGATAATCTGTCAAATGTAGCCATGAGGTTAAACCTCAAGTTTCAAACTACAGTATGCTCATGATTGCATTTTTTAAAGAACATGTATTTTTTTTAATGGCTTTTATTATATAAGACAGAAGGGAAGCAAATGGGGTGGGACATGATCCAGGCTGGACTTGAACCAGGGGGCATTTTTATTGCAAAATGATTAATTCTGAAGCATCCAATTTTCCCATTTGCTAATAAAATGCAGTGAAATAAACCTTTCAAAATCGATTAATTGCATCTAAATATATACGTATTTATATGTGTTTGTATATAGTATATGTGTGTGTGCATATGTATGTATATGTGTGTATATATATATATATATATATATATATATATATATATATATATATATATATATATATATATATACACGCACTCACGCACATATACTATATATTTACAAACATTAATGTTACATGAGATTAATTGATTTGACAGCATTATATATTTATATATATATATATATATATATATATATATATATATATATATATATGTATATATATGTATATATATGTATATTAAATCTTTTTTTAATCAACTCAAAAATCTACCAACTTCGCAACTTCGACAAAGATTCACTGGAGTAAAAACTAACTCTGATCTTTATCTTTAAAAGTATTTAAAATTAGACAGTGGTGAAGTTCACTGTACAAAGGCTTTTTTCAAAATGGTCCACACATCCCACACACGCACTCCAGAGTTTAGGATCATTCCAGCTGCGGTTTTGACCTAAAAAGAAGCCCTATAAGCAACTCACCTAGGATTTGGCTTTTTGTGTTTCATTCCCATTTCTCCTTCCCACTCCTCCACACAATTGCTTCCTATCCAGTGTCTCTCAGCACAGATCCAAGAAATCTGTGGACGTGGGTTGATCTCAGATCTTCAACAACAAAGTCTGAAAATCAGCCTTTTCAGTGCACCTTTGAATTGTATTGATTTATATTAACAGTTTATGTATCACATAAAATGCATATGTATAAAAATGCTTAATATTGTAAAATAGTATAAATGAAATGTGAAATATGGCAATTCAAAGAATTGCAAAAGAGCTCTCAGTTCTCACACCTCAACGAAAATCATGTAAGGAAATCTGTCGACTCATTTAAGAGCTCACTCTAAAATACCTGCGCTGCGCTTCCTAAAATAACCTTCTCAGCCTAAAATAGTCCCCTGTCGAGCCTGAGGTGGGGGGTGAGGCGCCGCAACTCGGTCCAGATCTGATCGACCCGTTTTAGGCAGCAGCTTGATCATCACAGCAGAGACGCAAATACAGAGCGTCAAGTCAGGACCTGGAACATGGGTCAACGGGCAACCAGGAGTTTTGCATCAGCACATAACTGACCATGTGGAAATAGCCTATAGAAGGCCAATGCTAGACCTCCAGAGAGCCAATCATATCGCTGCTCCACCAAACTTCCCAGAAGGCTGCTCCAAAAGAAAAACACAAGAGCAGATCCACTGTGACTTTGAGGAAGCATAAAGATTAAAAGCAGATATGAAAGGCCCTTCAAATCTATCCGCAAAGCACTTGAAATGAGGTGTTTTACTTGGTTTATGTATGTGGTCTATACGTGTGGGATCTGAGTGCTGTGTTGGCAGAAGTCTTTAAGAGAAAGCTTTAAATCTGTCGCTCATCCAATCTGATACACGCGCACAGTATGAAGGGGGTTCTGATACAGAGCGCTTGATGGTGGTTTTAGAGTGGGGGTCTACATGCCAAAACAACTCTTTCTGGAAAGTGCCATAACACACACCCTAACACACGTTCCCACAAAGTGGCGTTGAGTTTCCCTGATGCAGATCTTGGACGCCTGCGTTTCTAAGAGACCAATAAAGCCCTATAAACATTGTGTGTAATTGACTACTGTGTAATAGCTTTGCCAAAAATATTTCCTAATTAGCAAACAACACTCATTTATTCATTTGTTTCCCTTAAAGGGTTAGTTCACCCAAAAATGAAAAATTCTGTCATCATTTACACACCCCTGTGTTTTCCCAAACCCGTAGGACTTTCGTTCATCTTCAGAACACAAATGATAAAATCTGAGCCAGTTCTGTCGCTCCATAGACAGCTACACATCCATTGCTTTCGTGTTTCAATAAGTTCATAAAGAGATTGTAAAACTAATCCATATGAATCCAGTGGTTTAGTCCAAATTTTCTGAAGAGACACAATCGCTTTATATGATGAGCAGATTTAATTTAGGCTTTTATTTACATTTAAACATTGATCACCAAATAAACACGAAGTTCAACCGAAGCTGAATGACATGCGAGAACAAACTTCTTGCGGAAGCTCAAATGTGCTGCGTAACACAAGAATGAACCTCATTGGTTCTCCCACATCAAGCGAACATGCTTGAGCTTCCGCTTACCACAACTGATGTGTGAGTTGATGAATGTTTATTTGTGAATAAAAGTCTAAATTCAATCTGTTATCATGTAAAGCGATCATGTCTGTTCAGACAGAAAATTTGGACTAAACCGCACTATACATATGGATCAGTTTTATGATCTCTTGTGCCCAAGTGGTAGTTGCATAGATGGAGGGACAGAATTTGCTCGTATTTTATTAAAAATATCTTCATTTGTGTGTCGAAGATGAACAAAAGTCTTACGGGTTCGGAACAACATGAGGATGAGTAAATGATGAGAGAATTTTCATTTTTGGGTGAACTATCCCTTTAAATGATTTTGTATACCATGTTATCTATTCTTAATTATTCTTACAAGTATACTTACTATATTACAGGTTTGGTCAAATTTCATAGTATAAAAAATTGCTCCTTTGCAGTTACATCTTTCAGTTCAGTGCAAATTGGAATTGGTCACAGGTGCAATTCAAAGAAATTCACACAACATTTTATTTTATTTTGCAATAAAACAAAATGACATCATTCAGTTTGTCTACTCTGCAGAATACATTTTTTTTTTAACCTAGATGTATTTCTGAAATTTTATTGTTAAAATCTAAGCAGACTTTTAATTTTGCCATGCTGCATCTCATTATGTGCATCACATTGTTTTCAGATAATTTAAAATAAATAAAATAGATCATGAGAAATATTAAGACAAAATGGACTATGTAAAATTATATTAATATTACATGATTATTAAATTTTAATATTAAGTTTTCCCCCCACAGTCCATAAATAGTTAATTTACTGAATATATTGAAATATTTATAAAGTCAATACATAATAAAAATTGTAAACATTTCATTTTAGCTATTTAAAATTTCTCATCTAACTAAAACATATATATATATATATATATATATATATATATATATATATATATATATGTATATTATATATATATTAAAACAAAATATAAAAAAAAATTAATTTTAAATAGTACAACATAGTATAACAAATGATACTATAATAGTACAAATGAAATGAAATGTACTATTAAAAATTACACTCTCAGCAGTTTCATTCTAAATACCTGAATTAAAATTCTGCATTCTGTTTGTTTCCTATATACTTAATATGACTCCTTGAACAGCATTTCTCTTTCGTGCAGGTAAAGGTGTGGTTCCAGAACAGAAGGATGAAATGGAAGCGGGTGAAGGGAGGTCAGCAAGGGGCCGCTGCGCGTGAGAAAGAACTGGTGAACGTAAAGAAAGGAACTCTCTTGCCTTCTGAGTTTTCCCCAATGGTCGGACTACACCATCCCATCGGTTCTCCTAGCAATGAGGACGACAGTCACGACAGTGACCAGAGCTCCGAGCACGCACATTTATGATGCCCGGACTCCACCCAGTCACAACCTGGCAATTTCCTCAGGAATCAACTATGTTGGTACTCCGAAGGCTGTTAACAACTAGTACTGGGCCATGCTTTGTTATTTCATTCTGAGCGGTTAGGGTTTGTTCTTGGTCTGTGAAACAGATGCTCACAGAGTTGCAAACCAGAGCTCAGCCCCCAATGGCACCGAACTTTGAAGATTAGTCTAAATAAACGTCTAAGGGGTTTAAAGGTGGCCACACTTTTCAAGAGACTATGCGTTCATCCACGTTTGACTCTTAAGATTGACATTGTAAATAAATGTATAACTTTGAATGTTGTAAACATTCCACACGAGTGCCTTGGAGAGGATTTTTGCACTGTTTTAAGTTTTGGCCTAACTGATTGCTACTGTATTTTTGCAGATTTTGATAAAAAAAAAAATATCATTGATTACAAAATAGATCTACAAAATTTGTGACAGCACAGAATAAGTATCGTCCATTTGTAAAGAAACAAAAGGTGCCATTAATGACAAATTGCAGCCTATTTGTTGATTAATTGATGAATGAAAATGAAACACAGTTTTTAGACTTAACACCCCCCCCCCAATATGGGTACTTTTTTGGGTAATCGAATGGATTAAAAATGACATATGCAGCATATCGATTTGTTTTAGAAAGATATTTAAAGGATCATTTTCACTTGCCTTTCCTAAGGCTTTTTTACTTGAGGACTGCAATTTTTCATGATCACTGAAAGAGTCATTACAAAAAATACACTACAATTCAAAACTTTGGGGTTGGTAAGATTTTTAATGTATTTGAAAAAAGTCTCTTAAGGCCCGTTCACACCAAGAACAATAACGATAAAGATATAGTTCTGAAAATCCTTAATATTAAAGAATTGCAGAGTTTACACCACAGCTATAACTATTATAACGATATAACGATTTCTTTCCTGTTGTTGAACGATAAAACACTGACAGCCAATCAGAACCCATTCTGATTTAAAGGCTCGCGCATTTAAAATGGCAGACGACATTGCGGAAAAGTTAATCGCTGAGGTCCAGAAACCACCACTTTTTGACAAGTCAAACCCCCCTTTCAAGGATACTTTAGAGAAAACCAATATATATGGAAAACAATCTGTCATACCCTCGGAATAATTGTGAAAAGTACTAACGATGAGATCATTATAGGCTAGCAAACAGCGTGACATAAAAATTACCTCAGGTATCCAGCGGTAGTTTTGATAACGTTGTCTTGCTTTCTTTGAAGTTGCAGTGAAAAAGACTCTGTGTTGTTTTTATTCCACTATATTGACTTTGTCAGCTAAATTCACAGTTAGATTACAATCGGTTGCACTAGCTAATCATTCGAAACATAGCATGCTGAGGACATCTGCTGGTTAAAGCCTTGTAAATGCAACAAGAATAGTAAAACGTTGTACACACTTTGAAACCGCAGCACATGAGTTTAGAATAAATAGACTGTTCTCGTTTGTTGGTGTGGATGCCAATATAGTTATAGTTACCGTTATAGGCTAGTTATCGTTCTTTGTGGGAACAGGCCTTTATGCTCACCTGCATTTATTTGATCAAAAATACAGTAATATTGTTAAATGTTATTACAGTTCAAAAATAACTGTTTTCTATATTTTAAAATGTAATTTATTCCTGTGATGGCAAAGCTGAATTTTTTCAGCAGCCATTACTCCAGTCTTCAGTGTCAAGAAGCATGTGCTGCTTAATATTTTTGTGGAAACCATTACACCCTTTTTTCAGCCTTCTTGGAATAGAAAGTTCAAAAGAACAGCATTTATTTGAAATAGAAACATTTTGTAACATTATGAAAGTCTTTACTGTCATTTTTGTGATCAATTTAATAAATCACTGCATTTCTTTCAAAAAAAAAAAAACTTTTAAATGGTAGAGTTCATATTTATAAATGCAACATTACAAATGGAATATATTCTTTTTCTTTTTTCTGTTCAGGTTCACGATATAGTTCATATCTTTTATTTATCTTGTAAATAAACTGTTACCTATATTTGATGTCAACTTTTTTCATGAAAGACTTGCTCAATAAATTTCACAAAAATAAATTTTGAAAGGCATTTTAAAGGAAATCTTACCAAACGTTGAAGAGGATTATATGATGTAAATCTTATGAAAAGCCATGTTGAAGAACTAATATTATGGTTTGGCATTTCTGCACGTGAGTGAGCATTCTAATTTCTGGACTGGCACTTTATCGAGTCGGCCAACTTCTTGAACGTCGTTGCTCATATATGAGAGCAGCTGGTGATTCGATAGCTGCAGAAGTTTGGACTCGTTTGATTTGTGGCTTTGCCGTTCCCCCGACACAGGCAAAACCCAGGCTAAGTGGATTTGTTTTCAGTTGTGGTCAAAGCCAGCCATGCATTTTCTCTCTGTGGAAGACGTTTTTGATTAGCCGTCCGATTTAGATGTTTGTGTATGATATACTGTGATCAAAGTGAGACGAAGAACGATCCCCTTGGGGAAACAATTCGTGGCTTTACGAAATGAATGGGAAATATATTTATGACCCCTCAAACCCTGCCAAGCACCCAGCTGCACTGATCACAGCCATGTCTAAACAACACATGATGAATATGGCCCATCAGAAGCGGTCCCAAACAGACAAATCAATAAAAACACGAGCAAATAAACACAAATCAAGACAAACATGACTTAAGTATGAAAAATACACCATGGATCACAAACAAAGTTGAGCACAAACAAACGTTGGTAAACAAGCAAGACTTTTTTAGGTTTGTCTTTCCAAACAAACCTAACTTTGGTGAGTTTTGTTGATTTGCCATTGGTGTGATGTTTCTCTGCAACTGCTTTGTAAAGAAGTAGGATCTTTAAAGGGATAGTCCACCCAAAAATAATTAACCTCAAGTTGTTCCAAACCTGTGACTTTCACAAAAGAACAAAAGAAGATATTTTGAAGAATGCTGGTAACCAAACCAGTTTCCCATTGATTTTTTTTAACATACAATGGAAGTCAATGGGAACAGAATCTGTTTGGTTACCAAAAATCTTCAAAATACTTTCTTTTGTGTTCAGAATGACACGAGGGACGTCAAAATATTTACAAACCTGTACGACTTTCTTTCTGCTGCGGGACACAAAAGATATTTTGAATAATGTTTCAACTGTTTTTTTTTTTTTTTCTCCCCATGCAATGAAAGTCAAAGGAGTCCAAAACAAACAACAGCTCAAAATATATTTTGTGATCTACAGAAGAAAGAAGAGAAGGTTTGAAATGACACGAGGGTGAGTAAATTATAGCAGAAATTTTATTTTTGAGTTAACTATCTCTTTAATTCAGAGAGTTTAGTCCTTGTTGTTACTGACAAATGTAACCTAGGGCAATTATCTTGAAGCAATAAGCTTCAGGCACAGTTTTATTTGCACAGAGTGCAAGATAACCCCATTTCTTTCTTGCGTTCAAGTAATTATGTAGGTTTATATTGTCCTCCTGAGCATCTAGAAACTTCCTAGCCAGCAATGCAGTTGTTTTGGAATACCTCTGGCCCATGTTACTTTTTGATCCTGAGTGAACCTTCTACCTTGACCCCACAGGGAACAACTTTCCTTTAGCAGGAAGGGTAATGTTGTCATTTCTCCATGCCATGCCAAGAACAACATGGCCAACTGAAGAGTTTTCCACACAGGGTCTGAGTGTCTGCTCAGCCTCCTTCCAAAAAGTGATTTAAGATCATTTTCGGTGCAACCGTAGGTGTTGATGGATGATGTTCACTGAGGTACGATACCCCATATACCATGTGACTGTTGTTATTTTCCTTCTGATGGCTGAACATGCATTATCTTTTTTTTGTCTTTCATCAAGGAGCAAAAGAAACGGTTATGCAGGTAATGAAACGTTGGCATTTTTATAGAGACTGCAGCTCTCTGCGTCAGTGAAAGACATGTCTAGAGAGTAAAATGACTACGGATATGCCTGCTCTGAATTTGTCGGTTTCTACAAACCGTTTAGGTCAAGGCCAGGTCACGATGCATCTGGGACATATTAAAAAAGCCCATCTGTGAAAAATCTACAACTGTTACATGTTTATTTAAGTAATTAGAAACAACTTGGAATTAAAATCACATCACGTCTTCTGTATTTGCCATTTTGAGAATATCTAAATAGATTACAATCGTTTAAAAACTATTCTACACTCTTAAAAATAAAGATTCTTCATTGACATTGATGGTTCCAAGAAGAACCTCAAACATCCATGGAAGCTTTTCATTTCACAAAAGGTTCTTTATAGTGGAAAATGTTCTTCACGAAAAGAAAAAAATGGTTCTTTTGAGATCGGAAAGGTTCTCTGTGGATTCTTCTATCGCTGTGAAAACCGCTTTTGAAACCTTTATTTTTAAGAGTGTATGAACACCTTTTTTTTTACATTCTTTTATTCCACGGTATGTTTGAACCTGCTTGAGTTATGAGGATTATGCAGTGAGACAGATTTAATAATAGTTCAGACCAATCCAGTGATGTGCTTTAATCATAATATCACATATTCTGTATTCATCTAGGGCTCAGGAAACTCTTCTGAATCTTAAGAATATGGCCGGAGAGTACAGGATGACGAAATGCAGGAAACCACAAACCGTCCAATAAACTGGCAGGGGACCATGACTGACGGCTGTTTTAGCCATTTAGAATCGTATTTATTGGCACAACAGTCCCTTTTACTACAGAAGATCTGGGCCAGGAACTGAAACTATCAGCGTAAAATGTGACTTCACACCTGGAGCATTAAAACCACAAGTCACGAATATAATCCTCAGAGCAGACAGGAGAAGAACTCCAATTATTATGGAATTATGAATAAAAGGAAGAAAATATTATAATAGAAAAGTTATAGTCTATTTTACTTTTTTGTTCTGTAACATTCACATTAAATGACAACTAGCATTTAGGTCAAAATACTTAATGGCTTTGTTGATGGCAGTGTGGGGTAAAATTAAATTAACTCAAGACCAAAACACATAAATTGAATGAATCTTTAATTAAAATTAAGTTAAGTTAAAGGTGCAATATGTACAATTTTTGCAGTGTTATATATTTTGTTCAATTGAGTACAATATCGAAAAAGGTTTCAACTATTTGTAAATCGTGAGAAAATCGCAATTTTATCCATGGATCCCGGGACATATGAGTGAGACCTGTAAATGGCGTCATATCCGCATTACCCTCGGTTTCTGGTTTTAGTTTGTAGAAACCATGGAAACACCAAAGACGCTTTAATATATATTGCATGTGGGAACACAGACAAGGGAACATCTGTTTTGATACATTTATAGACAGAAAACTAATCATTGTTATATAGCTCAACATGTTTAGTCTAATTGTTTAAATCTAATTTTCTTGATTTTCCGAGAGTACCACGCTTTACCACACCTCAGAAAAAAACACAGCGGCCCCGGCGACTGTGGTATAGTAAAAGTTCCGCTGCTCGTGAGGCGTGAGTTGTGTTCGTCTCTCATTAGCAATCGCTCCAGCGGATTGATTCAGCGGAAATTCCGCGTTCGGCTCCCACAACACTCGGTCCTCCTCTGCTTCATACTACAGTAACCTTAATAATCGTGTACATGAACATGATTTCTGTCAAGATTCTTTTCCACCGGCTGTGAGGTGAAGACGACATGTCCCACGATTCCTCGCTCAAACTTGGCGTCATCAAGCAACGCCTTTGTTTTGAATAAGCGACCTCTAGCGGACGAAAAAGCTACATAGTGCACCTTTAAATATAACATTTTTGAAAAAATTGCAATAAGTACAAAATAATTCTTGTATGCAAAACAATAAGCCTGCATCCAAAATCGTGTACTTTAGTTTGTGACAAAAAAATGTGTGAAAGTGAAAGTCGTGACGTGTTGTCAAGTATGGTGACCCATACTCGAAATTTGTGCTCTGCATTTAACCCATCCCAAGTGCACACACACAGCAGTGAGTAGTGAACACACACACACAGTGAACACACACCCAGAGCAGTGGGCAGCTATTGCGACAGCGCCCGGGGAGCAATTAGGGGTTAGGTGTCTTGCTCAAGGGCACCTTAGTCGTGGTATCGAAGGTGGAGAGAGTGTTGTTTATTCACAATATCCACCTCCAATTCCTGCCGGCGTGGGAATCGAACCGGCAACCTTCACGTTACAAGCCCAACTCCCTCACCATTAGGCCACGACTACCCCACATACTGTCACATACTGGTCTGAGAGACAGGTTGAGGATCCAAACTCAGCTTTTATTGCATGGGACAATTCAGAATCGAAATCCATAAAACACGCAATAGGTAAAAAAACAAGAGAGAAAAACACAAGCAAACAGGAATAACCACAAAATCAGTCAGAAGATGGACTCAGCCTAAATGTGAGATGGTCTGAGTATTTTAGAAACTGCTGATCCAATGGTCACACACAACCATATCTAGAATTTACAGAGAATGGTCTGCCAGAGCCTACCTGAGTATTGCTGCTATTTCCAGCAAGATAATGTGACATGTCACAAAGCTCAAATCTGCAGCAACTGCATGCATGATGCTTTCATGTCAATATGGACCAAAACCTCTGAGGATACTAGTAAGGTGGTAGTAGCCCGAAAATGTTACAAGAGGTAGAAAACAAAAAACTATGCTGCTTTCACAAGGTGCACCATAAAAGAGGGGTGACCCCCCCCCCCCCAAAAAAAACCAAACAAACAAAAAAAAAAAGTAATCTCTTCATTATAAATAATCTAACTCACATGCTATTGTGTGCTTGAATAGAAAATGGGTTTGGTACCCGTAGCCGCAGTCACGCATTAACACTATTTTTCTGCTTGTAAGAGAGAACTCCACCAAATGTAGTTTGGCTTTGTAATTTAATTAGAAACACATTTTAGACAAAACAGAGTGGGGGAATGTTAATTTAATTTAATATTTTTCACACTCACACAACAATTCTCACATCATGCACAAAGTTGGCAGAAAGACTGAAAACACAAACATGTGCACTACGAATGTGATTTTCCATTCAGGACCACAATCCAAGAGTTGCAAGTGAGAAGTGATAGCGCATTAGTTTAACAGTTTGGCACCAGCTGAGTGTTTAATGTTTGGGATTCAAGAGGACAGCTTATCATAATTTTATTGATTTATCTTGAGAGGACTACATCATGTATTTGTGGCGAAGCACGCTCATTAATCTTTAGAGAGGGAAGAAAGCAACCTCCAGAAATGTTCCTTGGCAGCAGGTTTGCAGTAGACTGAGTGGGGGGAAATGATTGTTATCAAGTTTGTCCAAATGGTGGCGATACACAGACCCAAGCAGATTATTTCCAGAACCTTCCACATGCCTGTTCTCACTGATTAAGTCTTAGAGCAGAATGCAATGTGCAGCTGTCGGTTTACTGTCGGGGACTTGGTTTCCCAATTAACTGTCTGATCCAATCTCTCTTTGTATCCCAGCCCACCTGTATACACACTCTATGACATTCCAGTCATTCCAGGACTCTCCCACTCCCAAACACTCCCTGCCTCCACTGGAGGACCACCTGCACTACTCCACACTCTAGAGTCAAGCTTTGCATTCACTTAGGAATTAATTCGTTCTCTACTTCATAAAAATAGATAGATAGTACGCTTAAAAATAGGCCTATTTTTTTAAATGATCATACAAGTTTGATTAAACCATCAAAATATATAATAATATTTATAATATTTCTTATTTTTTGTTTTAAATATGAGGTTTAGACCTGATAAAATTAGACCAGAGTCCAATGTTCTCTCATGACCATGACCATGATTCGTACGTATTTTGCAAAGTGGCTAATTCGTACAAATTTGCATGACCTCACTCGTAGGAATTCATACGATTTGTCTAAACCCCAGTGACGGGTAGCTTTAGGGGCGGGGTTAGGGGTAGGTCATCGTAAAATATGTACAAATTGCTGTGAGATGGGGTTGCCTGAGTCCGACCCAAATTGATGGAATTTATTTTTCGAATCCGACTGGACCTGAACGTAAACAGCATTGACGTGTGCACAGCCAACAGCCCCACAGTCAGTCAGGAAAAATCCTGGTGTCCTGCTGACTGATAGCTTGAGAATAATTGCCCTCAAAGTTGTCAACCAATTTAGAGCACTTCCCCTTCTTACTTGAGGGTGTGAGAGAGGCCACTTCGATTGACATCGTTCACCACAATCCACCGTGTTGGGGAAACGCATTACAAGTAACGGGAGTTGATTAATCAGATTACTTTTTTCAAGTAACTAGTAAAGTAACTCATTACTTTTATATTTACTACAAAATATCTGAGTTACTTTGTCAGATAAGTAATGTAAGTTACTTTGTTTTCCCATTTGTTGACTGATACCTCTCCTGTCCCCATTTTGTGAGAAATTGGGAGTGCAGAGGCGTTGTGTGCGCTGTGTAATATGATGGTTATTCTAGACTAGTTCTAGACTAAATGCGAGCATACATTTACTCATTTACTACTTCTGCTTCTTATTCTTCTGAATTCCAGAATGGCAGCACAGCTGAAAGGCTTTTTTGTTTGAACTGCGCCCTCTACTGTACAGGCGTGAATTTGCATTTCCTTCAGCTTGATGTGAAAAGGCCTTTTGAACTTTTTTTTTGTTATAAAAACAGCCCAGTTAAGACAAAGTAATGCATTACTTTTAAAAGTAACTTTACCAAAAGCAACGAGTCTAAAATCACTTAGTGTAAATAGCATCTATTACTATTTGGACTAAGTGCAAATAAATACACTATTTATTTAACTATAAATAGTAAGTTGACATTCAGGAATTAATCCCCTGGAAAAGACTTTTCAAAGCATGTCCAAAATATGACCATGTTCAAAATATGATCAGTTTGAAACCTGTTCCATTTTACTATGTTGTATAGTGCAGAAATCGACATATGTTTCACCACTGATTTGCTATAAGCATCAAACTTGACAGTTCCCAGTTAATTGCTTTGATTTATGATGGAGCAAAAGGTTATTTAAGGTCAATATTCAGAGTTTGGATCAGAATGTTGAATCAGTCATCATATGGCAGAGATCCCACGCACGGTGATGATAGGTCGGTCCACCCTGCGTTTCCTCGCATCAGACCGGCACAGGGGAACCTGATACATCTTCACTTATTCTGAACCCTGTTCATTTAACCTGCTGTCCGGGTCCAAGTCAAACAGCTGTGGCTACTGTGAACACTACAGCAAAGATAAGTTACCACGCAATGAGAAAAAACAACAGGCCAAACTCCCATCGCTCCACAGGCGAGGAAATTTGTGTGGATAGGGAAGATCTGGTTTAAGTTGTGCGTGGACAGTCATCAATCCAAAACACTCTCCCCTCTCCCAAAAGACAAAAACATCCACATGCTGGATGCACCGATGGAGTAATAATAAGATCCATGGCTGCAAATTTTCCAAATTGGAGATCAACTGGGCAATGACACTCCTTCTTGGTCCAAGAGTTAAAGGAGTGCCCAGATATTTCTATGGACCTGAATCAAGGAACATCACAGCTTATATCATCTAGGTCTTTGTCCGGAAGGATCCGTGGGTAAACGCTTGGGTTCTGGGCTTTGTGCCGAGAGGAACACCTGCAGTGGAGAATTGGGAGAAATCTCGAGACTCTGGGAGAGAGCAGAGCTGTGATATGCTGCTTAATAAGGCTTTCGTGTAAGATCCATTTCCCTCCATCCTTACAAGCATCTGGCTCCAACAGTAAGAGCGAGATATATATCCTCTTTGATCTATTGTAGAGTGCGGGTCAGATATGCTCAACTGTGAGAATAAAGCACATGTACTAGACCACAGCTTTTGTGTGATACATCATCCCTGCTGTGTTACAATGGAATTTAAGGCAACCTGTAAATGACCTAATATGACAGCTATGGGTGTCCTTTTTTGGACCTTGTAGACTCTAGTGTCCTCTAATGAAGTTCTACAGCAGTATCTGGCAGGAACAAAGATGTTTTACTGAATAAATACACTTTTACAGGATTAGGTCAGCTAAATATGAAAATTCTGTTGTCATTTACTCACCCTAATTGTTCAAAACTTGGGTTTCTTTCATCTGTGGAACACAACAGGATACATTTTGAACAATGTACTGGATGATCTTTTCCATGCAACTACAAGAGCGACTAAAAATGAACACAAAACCAACATAAAAGTTCGTAAGTAATGATTATTAGAATGATCATTTGTTTTAATTCTGTAAAGTTTCACTCTTAGAAGAAAAAGTTCTATACAGAACCTTAAAAGGTTCTTTCAGGAGCTTCATACTGGATATAGAACCTTTTTGCGACCTTGAGATCATTTTATGGATTTAAGAACTCAATATAAAAAAGTTAATTAACTTGTATGTTAATTGCTATCAAAATGTATGAGTTAACTAACTCAGTAATTCAAGTTATGAGCAATTAACATGAATGAGTTCAACAAACTCAAAACTTGATACTTCTGCTTACTTAAAATTGGGAACATCATAACTCAAAAAATTTGATTTAACTGATTACCTCAAATTTTTTGCGTTAGTCAAACTTATTCAGGTTTGCAGTGACCCACTGAACCTTTTTGAAGGAGGATGGGTAAAGTGATCGACATTTGAAATATTGAACATATATATTTAATATCATTGATTAAATACAATAAAATAACCTTATTAATTTACACACAGTAAATTTGAACTGTACGTTTTAGATGCTGTCAGAAATGTTCGTTTCAGTGTCTATGAAAACATAGTATAATGTATATGTGCTTGAACGGCACAAATACATATGATTATCAAAGATATCTACTGGATCATTGACTGAGTAAGTTGAACCCAATAATGAATCATTCAAATCTGTTTAGTGAAAAGGATCAAACGATTCACCATGAAGATCTGTAAATGTCATCACTTTTTTCATGCTAATGTCAGACAGGGTGCATTTAAGTTTCTTAAAAGATTCAGGTGCAGTCAAATCTTTTAACTACTTAAATTTTGGCCCATACCTCACACAAAGTTGTCATATGGCTTCATAATTGTATGGCTTGGAATATAGCACATGAGTAGAAACAACAACATGACATTGAGTAAATAATGAGAGAACCTACACATTTTTGGATGAACTATCCCTTTAAGTGTTGTTCAGAGACAGCACAGAAAGCATCTACACAGTAAGCTACCAGTTTTGAAAAAGTTTCTTAGTGTTCTTAGTGTTTTATACAGTAAAACTCTATGCCAAAAGAAACACTGTAGACCTCTATTAGTTTCTTGGGGGCTACAGTTTTGGACATACAGTAGAGGCCAATTTGGCTGCAAAAGCCCATTTTTTCTCTTCCCAAAAAAGAAAACTGAAGACATACTTCTTACAGCATGGATGAAGATAAGTTACAATAACACTCAAAGAACTGAAGTGAACTCCAAGTTATGTTTCTTCATGTTTATACAGTCTACCTTAGACAGGTCTTATTGTCAATTTGATAAGAGGACCATTACTCCTTCTTAGATTCAATTACAGTTCAATTTATTCTGTAGTGTAGAGTGATACTTTACCACCATCAGGGTTGTGCATCACGCTTAGTACAAATGTAACTCCTTTTGCCTTGAGAATGAACAAATTTACCGTTGCTCTGTAAAATTTCGGGGGTGAAATCCAGTCATTCCAATAGGAGTCCGTGTTTAAGTTCCCCGCACAGATTTCACTCATGTTCAGAACTTAATGCATTGCTAAACTACTGAAATATGACCTTTTCTGCCCCCAAATTTCTCTGAAATTTCACTAATGTGACCACACATTATCCCTCTATTACTGTAATGTTCAGTTTGGTTTCTGTGTCATTTTATTGGGCTTTTAGTAATTATTTGTTTCCTGTGTTTTCTTTTTGTTTCCATGGTTTCTAGACTGTTCTCATATGTTGTCATAATGACTCATTGTTTGATTGATTTGATCCAACTGATCTTTGTTTTGTTCATTCGGTTTTCTTGGTATATATATATATATATATATATTTTTTTTTTTTTTTTTTTTTTTTATTATTATTATTATTAATAATAATAAATTAATAACTTTTATGAATTTTGGAGCTTAAATGCAATTGCCTGGAGTAAAAAAGCTAAACGTAGGCTATATAAGATCAACCCCACTAGGACAATAATTATGAAATTAATACGGCATCAAATATCCTGGCTATTTGAATACAATATGTCTCAGATTTTCTCTTTGAAAGCCTTCAGAAAATATGTTTGAAAAATAGACTTCAGTCTCTCTTGTGTTTAATGTGAAATGTCTTTCATGTTTTTGATAAAAAAGCTTTCAGCTAAAATGATTTGCACCAAATTCTGACATAAAGTGTCATGAAAACATATCTAAATCAAATTCATGGATCCTCCAGGTTATTTCTCTCTCTTTGGCAGTCTTTGTTTCTCTTTCCAGCTCAGCTTTTCAGTCATCAATACATTATGCCCTGTTCATTTCCTTCATGCTGACTGACATTGTGTCCTTGGCCATCTGGCTTTTTCCAAGCTTTTGACTCTGACTGTACGTCAGTAAAGGTTACAAAGGCCTTTTTCTACCAGCAAATAGGAAAAGGTAATGGGTGCTC
The DNA here is from genome assembly GCA_038088235.1 of Zacco platypus. Taxonomy (NCBI): domain Eukaryota; kingdom Metazoa; phylum Chordata; class Actinopteri; order Cypriniformes; family Xenocyprididae; genus Zacco; species Zacco platypus. The sequence continues at coordinate 22,474,051 of CM076071.1, forward strand.
CTCGTTCTCTGGTTTCCTTTTAATAATAGTCTTTATTTAGGAATTGTGGAAATTAGGTGATTCGCCACAATCCTTCACTTACAATTTCCTCAACAGACTGAAAGCATGTACACACAAATATTACTTCAAGTACTTACTTCAAGTTACTACTACTTCAAGAAATAGGTATCTTACTAGTAATGCTAATAAGACTTTTTTAGGAGGCTCAGCTGAGGATTTTACCAAACTCACCAACCTGGAAACAGACATTTAAACTGAAGTGGACTGATGGAAGAGTACTAGAAACCTGGGAGGGGAAATGGTGTGGTCACAAATGCACAAATACAACAAACAGAGGATTAGAGCAGTGGTTCTGGATCAAGATTTTACTTTGGGTTTAAGTGGCGACCCAATACAGTACCAAAATTGTTTACTGTACAAAATTTAATTTCAATGGTTTCATGCTCTCAGCAGCCAATAATTCAGCCCTCAAAACACATTGTGGTCGCCACAAACCACGTTTATCCGCAGTGCAAATGAACCCATATTTAATGCAGTCTGAGGCGTATTTTGTTTTACTTAGTTTTGTTGATGGGTTTTGAGGACGACGGCATGTCACGCAAACTAGTTTAACTCCTGGTTGTGACCCAGCAGAACTACACTCTCAGAAAAAAAGGTACAAGAGCTGTCACTGCAGTGATAGCCTTTCAAAAGGTATTACCTTTAAAGTAGGCCTACTAATGCACCCCTTAGGGGTAAATAAGGTACAGAGCTGTACCATTTGAAAGGGTGACACCCTAAGCTTTTGTACCTTTTTTTCCTGAGAATGTAGGATACTGCAGTGAAGTGAAGCTATAAAAAAAGTCCATGGGAGATATAAAATATGTGACCACCTCTTTCATCATGCTGTTTCACCTGCATCTCCTAATTGCTCACCAGAGAGAAAGAACGGCTGTTGGACCTCACATTTGTCATCCATTGTGAGAAGAGCCCTTAAGGTGAAGACAATCCAGTCATCCCGTCCAGTGTGTGTTTAAATAGGAAAAAAGCACTTTGACTATATATCAGTTTAATGCATTTTGTTCTGTAGATTATTATTAAACTGTGTTGAGACACAAATGACCTGTAGAAAACAAGCAAACCCATGCTAACCTCTGCCCTCCATAGAGTTCACACAAAGGTGTCTCACTTTTCCTCTCCGCTGAGAACACTTGACACTTTGTCCTAGCAAAAGTGGCGATAAAGCAAGCACAAGGGAGTTTTGGCCCCATAAGTGTAAGGTCAGGCAGTGTCTCATACAGTGCTCTCATTCACTCTTGTAATAATCCTGTAACACGTCTTCCTGTGTGAAAGGACAAGTGACCCTTAACCCCACGACCTTAAGTTTGTGGAAACAAATCATACCGTCATCCGAAAAACCCTCCAAAGGATCACAGCGTGGACACTCACACCTGGGCCTCCTTCAGTGTTGATCTTTTTCATTATAAATTATCCCACCAATGAATACAGCTCATCCACCTTTATTGCCGCAAAGGCGTCCACTTGCGTTATTAGATTCTTGCGAAAGCCACATGTGCTAATGGCAGTTCCTCACTCGCGTTTTGACTGGTCTTTCATCACCCTCGCTTCCCCCACACTTTTCTACCGAGGTCTGGCATGTGTTAAACCGTCCGGAACGTAAGAGAAGGAAAGTGGGAGAAAGAGACTAACAACGGGCCAGGAAGAATGGGAGGTGGGAAGAGGGTCTGAGTGAGAAATAAGGGAACCAGCTTTACTTGCGTCATCCATAACTTGAAAATGATTGGAAAAAGTGTTGGGAAGTAACTAACGTTAGCTTGTACACGAATCAATAAAAAATGCTCTGTACTGCATTTTAGACCTTCTTAATTAAATAAATTAGATTAAAAAAAAAAAAAAAAAGATATAATATGGCTATTAATTAATTAATCTTATTTGAAAATTTTATATTTCTCAAATGAAGATAATTTAAAGACATTAAATTACTATGAATAGACATTATAAATATATATATATATATTTATTTATCACATAAACAAACTTTTTTTATTTTTCCGATTAATAGATTTGACAGCACTATATCACTAAACTACAGCCCACCGCATTCCATTCGATAAAGTAGTCAGTAATAGTTATTTTTATATGTCTGCTAACTATGTCTGCTCCTCATTGTATTATTTAACTACTTTCTGTTATAAATTCTTCGTGTAACTAACAACTTTTTAAACGAGTAACTTGATAACAGATTATCAATCTATTTGTCTATTTTAAACATGCATTTTCGACTGTAGGGTCACAGGGTGACTGCAGTTGAAGTAGTTTAAAATATGGGAAGTTTTGGCAAGCTGCACGTCTAAAGTAGCTTCCCCAAAATTTATTGAAAAATAACAAGCTTTATCTCACCAAAGTCACATCATTCTCTATTATATGACATCTTGTATAATAGATGTGTAAAATATATCTAAGGTCCTTTCTGTCTTTTTTATGACTTGCAAAGTAATTGTCTTAAATTTGTCTTGAAGGTGCAGTCAGTAATTTTACTTTCATTAAAAAGTTTTACACTTAAAGAATTAATAGTACTTTTGATAACTAGTAAATCATTTCACTAGATGAAGATTTCAGGCATATCAATATACTAATCATGCTGTTTTATTTTACATGGAGTCCCTCAAGAGAGGCGATGTGTTGATATCACATGACCAGCTGAACACTACTCATAGTTACAGCCATCACTAGATACATTTACACACAGAAAAAACTAATTATGGCATCAGTACCCGAAAACTTTTCTGTGATGCTGCATCCACACCTCTAGGTGTCATAAGTTGAAGACATATTAGTCGTTACAACATTACATTTATGCATATGCATTTATCTACAGTGACTTCCAGTGCTTCACACAATACATTTTATGAGTTTATGCATTCCTGTGAATCAAACCCATGACCTTGCATTGCTTGTTCCATGCTCTACTGAGCTATAGGCTGTTTAAATCCACTTTTGGATTTACACTCACAAACACAGCTAAGCACTTCCCCTTAGGGGAATCCCTGCCGCCATTTTGAAGTGCATCCAACTTCGTCAAGTGAATAAGGGAATATTTTTTGGACAGACCCTCAAAAGTGTACATATGAGGAAGTCTACTCATATGCACACTTCAGGCAGATCCATAGACCATAATGCAACACGATTGTGATGTCACAACAGCAACTCCCATAGCAGATTCCAAATGGGTTCATGGCGTTCCATTTAAACATATTGCAAGGGTATATATATATATATAAACTTAAAATATATGGTTTCTATAGATAGAATCACCAACTTTAAATGGATAGTTTTATAATTCTCCATATTTAATTTGATTATGCAATTCACAATGTTTCATGGGATTGTAGTTTTTTCCCTCACTAAAGCACACAGTACAAAGTCTTTGTCTTTTTGTCAGACTTTTAAATAGTTTTTTGCTTCAAATAAGAGTTTGTATTGATATACTTCACCTTGTAGCTGGCTGGCTTGGTTCATGGCTTATAACACTTTGACGAAGACTTTTTTCTAAAACCTATAGGAAAAATTTATGGGAAAAATACCTCTGGATCCAAAGCTGCAGAAAAAGTGGAACTAATGTGCTCATTTGCTTATTTTAATAGAACATAAGAGAGATAAAGGCAACAAGATTTTTTACTTACCTTTACTTAAAATTAGATGGCAAAGATCATCCCACTTACAGTTAAAATATGCAAAATAGTGAAGTTAAGAAAGAAAGAGGGAAAAGGGAAAGTGCACTGGCTTTCCCGCACAGTTGGATGTTATTATTTGAAGAACAAGCCTGTTGCTGCTGTAGTGGGGTGAGTCCCCAGTAGAGAAGGGCCTCATAAATCTGGACCTTGACTGGAAGTCCCTAGCTGTGTAGGTTGGATGGAGGACAAAAGTAGCCGAGTGCTCAGGATGTGGAGAGACTGCTCTACAGTCAAGCCTGAGGGGCCGTGAAATAACATCAACAATGACCCAGACCCTGTAAACGGCATAGGATCATAGGGGTCAGCCGACGTCTGTGTATGTGTTTGTGTGTGTTATAATATTTTACTGAATTTACATGGTAGCACACGTTAAATCCCTATTCCAACTAAACACATGAGAACAGTTTGGGAAACCTGTTTGAGAAACCTGTTTGAAAACAGTTATTAGTTTTGCAGTAGCATTTTGTTTTGAAATTACACTTCTGCTGTAAAAGGACCTTATGGAATAGTGTCACTCCATGTAAAAGATGTATTATTGTAATTATATTCCTTTGATCTCATCCAGTTAAACATTTTGAATGTAGATTTAAAACATGCTTCAAGCAGATTAAGACAGTAGTTTAATTATTTAGATATCCCTTTATGGATTCTACAGTTTTTAAAGAAATAAAACTTTATTTAAAGACATAAAACTGCTCTGCTTATAATGTATTGTTGGCTCTCAGATTGATAACAGATTGCAGGCTCTGGCTTTGGCAAGGTGCGCTAGTTATTCTTCATGTAGTGCCTCAGTCTAACACTCTTCCAGATCACTTATCAAAATCTCATCACTGTGGATCGGAGGGTCTCTACTGGATATGATTCAGGACCCACATTTTACATTAGACACCAGTGGCGACCCAACGCATCAAAAATGGATTATCATTCAAAAAGAAAAAAAAAAACATTCAGGTTCAACAATAAAAAGATTATCATTATGACAAAAGATGAATAAAAAATCTGACCATTTTGTAAATGCATGAACAACAACAAAAGTGTGATGCAGTCTTTGACATAAATAACAAAAATATGGGAAGCATCCCTTTGAAAAGTTGATGAGCATATTAGTTTGCAATAATAACTATGCAAAATGATACAATTAGTTGCATTTATTGTATTTTTCCCTATTTCCAGTCAGTACAGACCGGTGAACCATATGTGGGTCACAACTTCACTGTATCAGTCCACATGTCTGTGTTTGTATAGTCCGTCTATGCATTATTTCAGTTACTCTTTCTGCAGGTTACATTGTTCAGTGTTATTTTAGTATTATTTATAAATAGTATTTACTAATATTTTAAATACTTTTTTATTTTTATATTTTCAGTTTTGTTTGTTTTTGTTGTTTAGCTTAAGTTTTAATTTAAGTTTTTCATCTAATATTCATATTTATTATTTTAGATTTAACGGCAGCCTTTTAGTTAACAAATGTGTAGGTGGAGATATCTGTTTTTATGCACGAGTCATTGAATCATTAATTTATTCATTCATTCATTCAAAAACATTTGCTGAGTTCCACATACTAGAAAACTACAAATTACTATTTCTGCCATGGAAAGACATGACAAGCGTAGTACGAGTTGTATACCAGTAGGGGGGTCAGCGACTGATTCATTCGGGAACGAAATGAGTCTTTATGAGTGAGTCAGTGAATCATTCACACTGATTGCGGTCAGGAATGACTCGACACTAATTTATGAGACGGGGACACGCAACGTTGAATTCTACTGTGCGTGGCTCTGTTTGGATTTCATTCGCAGAGTATAATAGGTAAGGGAACCAACAATATTTTGTCCAAAACGTAAGTTATGTAATATTTACTTCTTGTCTATATTAAAAACATAATCACATTTGCAAACGTACTTTTGGTTGTACAAAACAATAGTGTGAGATTGTTAGCTCCGCCATGCTTTCATTTGCTCTCGCTAAAACATGAATATGTCATCTCCTTTATATCTAAATGCTGGCGTTTGCTTATTTTCAAATCTATTGTATTATGTTCATCAATTTTATATGTATTAATTAAGCAAATCTCCCCCGCAACATTGTGATCCAAAACACGGTTCTAACGTGTCTTTCTAACATTCATTCTTCCCTAGAAAATGCTCTTTCTGAAGTTTTGGCAGTGAAGTACTGGAGACAGCGTGAAGTATTGCGATGACAGAGAATGGTTTGTCCTGCGTCGTGGGGCTTAAACTGCTGTTTAAGTTGGCACCCAGCGTGAGGAGGCTTATGTGCCAAATACCAAAAGCCTTTACACCCCATTGATAACCTGACTGACAGGGCGTCCTGTTACTCAGCAGATTGCAAATCAATGCCTCATTTCACACCACTGGTGACTACACAGGGACTACTTTCTTTACATGCTTCAGTACTTCACCATTTCCCCCTTTTTGGCCTGCAGTGTTGATTCGAGACACTTCTAAACAGCATAATTACTGATTAAATCCACTTCTTTTGACCTCTGCATTGTTTGATGTGGCCTTTGCCCAGCATCCCCAACTGGGTAATATAGATCTGCAGGCCTCAGCATACCGCATTCGGTGGGATGGTTTCTGCCGCGTTCCCCGAGATCCCTCCATGACTGCACGCAGGAACGCTGGCCGCCAGACTATGCAGCTGCCTGCTGCGCTGGAGAGCAGGGACATGCGGTACACTGAAGCCTGGCCACTCCTACTTCCCTCCAGTGACATCTCGCATCAATCTTCCACCACATCCCCTTGCAGAGAGGAGGGGGAACGCAGTAGAGCATCAACAATAGGCTCTGCTGTCTGCCGTGGATGTTTGCAGCTCAGAGGCTGTTATTTATAAGTGCTGGCTAACTTAGGGAACTGTTTGAAAACACTGATTTCTGAGGCCCAGATGATGGATTGAGACCTTCCATGATGCCCCAACTACTAAAAAAGCGCAATAGATCAATGAGGGAATATAATAACAGCGCCTGAGGTTTTGGCCTCTGGCACTTTTCGTGCCTGCCAGCAGATGTAAACACATTGGGGGGTTGTTTATCTCTCACAACATTGATCCTTTTCATGAAATGTTCTCATATTCGTGTTTTTCCTTTCAGTTTTGTGAGAGTAGTTATTTGGCTTATGTTTTGGGGCTGTTTCAGAACTTAAATTGTTGTTACATCCATGGCATAAGCTATATATTTTATTTTGCAGAGTTTTAAGCAATGCTAAGCCTATTTGGATCACCAAAAGCAGCTGTCCATAAGCACATTTCCTTGTTTTTTGATTCAGATTACTGAGTATAGTGTATGAAATTGTAGACCTGCTTCGTGGTGGCCGGTGCAGGTCAGTGGGCCACAGCTCCTAGGCTTAAGAGGATGGGTGGTCCTCCATTAGGTCGGCAGACCGCTGAACCTAACAGGCATGTAATTAGTCCCAAGAACATAATGAGATGCCAAGGTAATGCATCTTTCACAGCATGTGATGAGAGAGGAAGTTAGCCTCGTGCCATGGACTGTCTGTGGCCCAGCTGTAGGCGTAACGCTCGCTCTACAATAATCCCATTATTCTAAAAGGCCATAAAACTCAGTCCAAATAAGAAGCAGTCTATAAAACCAGCCACTTTATACAAGCACATCTCCACCTTCACTAGACTGTGCAAATATACATATGTTACTCACTCCTCAGCACAGCTAATGAGATGGAATAACCCAATATTACACGAGGAAATTATGCAAAGAAAGTGGTTTGATGATAGAGAAATCAAAATAATACAGAATTCTTATTTGATGTAAAATGTTAGGCTAATATTAAACATGTTAAAAAGGGTCTCAAAATTACATACAAAAATAATTTTGTTCTGTGTTTTTTACGGTATAATATATTGCAACATAAAACATCTAAACATCTTATTAGGATATTAAGATTTGCTTGTTTTTGAAGGTGTGTTTTTTTTTTTCATTTTGCCCCCACCCATCAGTTCAACCAGTGGTGCGAGTTTGGGGCGGGACTATCTGTTGGCTGACCAATGGCAGATGGGGGTGTGTTCAGGAATCCTGTCTGAAAAAAAGTTGAGAGGTGAGTCTCATTTCACATACTATTCTGTGCAATAGTGCAAGTAGTGTGTTCACACTGAAAAACGTATCAAAGTGTAGTTCACTACAAATACCCAGATGATGATCAACTGAAAAAACAAAGTGTGGAATATTAGGTTTAATGTGCAACACATAAAGGCCTAGTTTCACAAACAGGGCTTAGACTAAGCCAGAATTAAACCTTAGTTCAATTAGGGCATTTAAGTATCTTTTATAAACGTACCCTAGAAAAAACATTACTTGTGTGGATTAAAACAGCTCAAATATGCATTTCAGTCTGGGACTAGCTTAAGCCTGGTCTGTGAAACCGGGGGTCGGTGTGTTTGAAACAATATTTCATGAAATGTAAAATGGCAAATGCTTCTGTGTAGTAAAAGAATAGTAAGTGTCCCTATAGAGAATATATTGCTCTAACTCACAAACTATGGCACGGTAATGAGCATAATGCAAATGCACAAGTGTACAATATGTGCGATGTAACTATCATTTTTGCAAATTCCTTTTGGTACCATTATTGGCACAAAAACCTCGAATTCACCTTTATGCAAAAACCTTTTCATGGTTAAATATTTCATTCATAAACGTAAAACTGTCTTGCTTTTGCTTTTTGTTCCTCTTTTGTAGTGAGCATGTATTATTAAAGTGCCCCTATTATGGTTTTTCAGATAATGTAGTGTGTTATACTGCTGATGTGAATGTAAAAGGTCTGCATACTTTCAAAAATCAAGGTTCCTGATAAATGGAGTTATTGTCTCCCAAAACAACAAACCGAATTGAATTGCTTGAATTGATACGGTAAAACCAATGCCATCATTACTGTTCGTATCATTGTGTATAAGAGATGCGTGGATCAGCTGCTTTTAAATGAACATTTATTTAAAGTAAAAGTTCTTTGGCAAAATTGTGTTTCCTCAATAGCCTAAACACAGGCTTTACTCCCTTCAAACTCAAATTGGAATGTCACTGTTTCTGTCATGGCAACATCCCGAACACACACACGAGAAATTAAATATGTTCAGCCCAAGCAAAGGTTGGATATAGGCTTATTAGTTTATTATCATTTACATACAGCGCTTCATAGCCATTATTCCCAGATTGGTGCTGGTTATCTACTTTACTAAAACGCCTTGGAATTTTTCTCTGATCTGTTTTGCCTCCATTATTGCTTAAACAAGTGGATCCCACAACTGCATAGCAGATTATCTGCAGCTTCCGCGGATATAACCACAATCTGCTCATCACTGGATACAAGAGCTCAGGAAACCTCTGGAGCTGAAATTCGGATACTGTAATGGGCGATTAGTTTCTGCCACACACTGTAAGCCATTGACCAATAACAACAGACTGGGTCATCTGACCAATCAGAGCAGTGTATGATCTCGGAAAGGAGATGTTTAGAGAAACCAAACTTTATCAAACAAACTGTGATGCTGAGATGTAAGGGTTTTTTTATTGTTGTTGTTGTTTTACCTTGGACTCTTGTAAACCTATTGTAGAACAAAGCAAAACTGGGAATCATGAACATAGCATAATGGGCACTTTAATAATTGTAACTATGTAAAGACTTACATTTTCACATATGCTAACCTTCAATGTTCTGTTAGCCTTCAAAGTTCAGTGTGAATGCATTAAAAGCAAAAAACTCCTTACATTTAGTTATTTTTTAATTTTTTTACAGCCATTTTTATAGTGCAGGTGTCCGTCAGCTTTGTCAGTGCGAATGGTTACACCTCTCAAACACAAAAGAATGATCTTTTTTCACCCAAATATAAAAAAGCAAGACCCCAAACCCAAACCCCCAGATGAATTGTAGTGTCAAGCGATATATTTAGAAGAGAATTATTGCTTTGGGTTGAAAATCCCTCCCAAGCCGTTATAAAGCACCTGATGTCCAGCAGACATTCTGCCCTCAGCAAAACAGGACTTAAATTTCGTAGAGAGGAGCTGAGATCCCTATTATGAGCTCTGAAGGAGTCTTAATGACCACAGGGATACAGTCAGACCTGTGTCTGCTCTTCAAACCCAGACAATAAGCCCTTATTGTTACTGGGGGTTGCATAAGTGTACTCTTTCACTTAAAGTGGGTGTGCGTGTGTTCTAAGTGTCTGTTTTTGCCGTTTACTTCGGGGCCCGGGGAATGAGTTAAAATTTACAGCCTCAGGGTTTATCTAGCAAGATATTTTTCATCAAAATAATCATAAATGCCGGAGCCAAACGGGTTAGTTACATTTAATTTATGACTTCCCGTTGATTTGGAAGCAGAGCTGTTTCGCTGTAATGTTATCAATAAGTGAAGACCATCCCTCTGGTTCTATGGTTTAACTGATCTCTTGAGTCTGAAGAAGTCAAACTTTTCTTGCTAATATGTTCATTTGATTTTGTGCAACATTTGATAACCAGCAACTTACATTAAGGATTTTGGAATGCCTGAAAATTAAAAATCTAAATGTAACTCTTTGGGTTTGAGTTAGAAATTCCTAATTATGGGTCATTTTGGAGCCCTGTGTGGCTATTTTTGGCACACTGTTGAAGTCTTGTAACATTCTGGCCCCAAAGCTTTTTTGTTGGATTGATGTTTTGTCCTTTAAATTTCCTTTGTGTGGTTTCTAAGAAAAGCCACATCTTTTGTATTTTGCCGTGTTGTTGATACTGCAGTGCAAGTATTGCATCTTTTTTTCTCTCTCCAAGGATTCTCTCTGAGCCCCTTGGGAGTGTAAGTCGGTGGTCTGTGGAAAATATTTGTGTGGTAGCATTGCCTATTTCCTGTCTGATTTAGAAATTCATCAATCACAGGGGCTTTCCAGTCAGAATGGATCTAGATTTAGGATGCATGACTATTGCATATGCTTAGGGGTTTATGCCTTTTTGGTGGTCTTGGACATAAATTATACATTCCTAAAGTTTTGTGGCAGCATGCTATGAAAAGATACATATGTAAAGTAATTGCGCCTATATTATTTACGTGACATCATACCGCTGTCACAGTATTAAGGTAATTGAAAAAGAGGCACAGCCTTCTTGAAAGAGCTGAAGTGATTTTCAAGGTCTAATCCTCTTCAAATGAAACGGTCTCATATTTGGCATTGAATGACATTCGAGCTCATTTCAACTGTCACATTTATTTTGACTAAACTTAACGAGGGATCGTTTTATTGGTCACAAACATGGCCGACAGGTATGTATTTCCTTGTCCCAACACAGACATTTGTCACTAATGAAAATGGATTTAAAGTGAAATGGAGAATACGTTTGGTATTTCTCAGTCCAGAACATAAACCTATATGGCTGGTAGAATCCAATAGAGGAGTACGGCAAAGCCATTTTATGTATTTGTTGTAATGATAAAATTATGATTCTGTATATGTATCCAGATTAGCCTGTATTGCCATAGCTTAAACCAGAAGTTTACTAAATGAAAAGACCATTTACTTGTTACTTACATTTCATTTAGTATTCATATGCAAATATGACTTGCATAATTCATAAAATATTTTATTTTTTTATTCCAACTTTTACACTACCATTCAAAAGTTTGCTGTAAGATGTTTTTGAAAAAAGTTTTTTATATGCACCAAGGCTGCATTTATTTTAAAATATAGTAAAATCAGTAATGTTTTGAAATATTATTGCAATTTAAGCTATTTAAAATAGTTTTCTTTTTAAATAGATTTTAAAATGTAAATTATTCCTGTGATGATAAAGCAGATTTTTCAGCATCATTACTCATTACATTACATTATTTTTTGGTCTTTTCAACTTGGGTTGTTTTTTATCCCAGCATTTGTTCTATTATTTAGTAGAATTTATTATTAATTTTTAAGTTATTATTCACGCTTTTCCAAAGAAGTTTGGCCACATCCCTTTCAAGCAGTATTTCTTACCGGAGAGAACAGCAGAAAATAGAGGGAAGAAAATGATAATGTAAAAGAGGGAATACGTGTGAGAGTTGTCAGCTGTAGATTACTGTTTTCCATAACATTTGAGATGTCCTGCAAACTGCAAATAGCTGCATCCTGACTGAAATCTTTAGAGTAAGACAGTAATTTTCTTGACTATTCTTGAGTCTGCACTCACTTTTGAAAGGAGTTTGGTCTGACTTGCTTTGTGACAAAACTAAAGAATAGAATCACAGCAAGACAAAGACACTTCTTCTCAGGGACAAAGAGGTATTTAATTTGAGGTAAATTGTGTCTTTAGTGAACCTTACACGTACATATGATGCCTCTCTGCAAGTCTGTAAAATCCGAGTATCACATGTTCCCTTTGCATGTGAATTTTCCCTTCCGCTGAAGGGCCCAATTGACCATAAAATTGCAGTCCGTCACTGAGGATGTGTGGCAGCGGCGGACCAGGCGGCGGATCGCAGGCGACCCCTCATTACTCGACTTCCTGTCCTGTCAACCTGCATCTGGAATCAATTAGACATGTCTGGTGCTAACGAGAGAGAGTGTGCTGATGTGATTCACACGTGAGTCTGTGATGCGTCTTTTAGTGTTATGGCCCATCTGTTGCTAGCTATGACCGAGGTGGTAAATCCCACTGGGATTGGGACTGAAAATCCCCCTCCTTGAGTGTTTGTGTGACAGTGATGCCCATATTTTCATTAGAGAATCTTTCATTTAGACCCTCAGCTAAATCTTCAGACATTTCCTCTTTAAATTAGTTTGAGCTTGAAATAATGACCGCATAATATGCATTCATTTCTAATCTAAGTCCTATGCACGCATGTGTAAAATACAACGGAGGCCGATATATACAAGTCCTGTATTCAGGTTTAGATGAAAAGTAAAAATACAAGTAATAAAAAAAAAAAAAAAAAGTAATAAAATAAGTTAAAAAAAATATTTACTTTTGAATATACTTAATTATTAGAAGTAAAAGTACTGATCTATAAGGAGAATATTGTTCCCTATTTTATTTTTTTACTATATTTGCAATTAACTATGTGACATTTTACTGCTCAAAATACCTATTTAAGGAGAAGGGTCACACAGATGCAACTGAGCTTTCACCAATTGGATCAGTGCAGTATGTGAATGAATTATTCAGTGCCATTTGTGAACAAGATAATCGAAAAGAATCAGCTCAAAAGAATGATTAATAATGGACTGGACATCACTTCAGCAGAATTAATCATTCAAATGAATCATTCAACAGATTCTTTGAAATGAATGACTCATTGTCAGAGATCAGCCAGGCTCCATCACCACCCAAAGAGCACCATCACTTGAATATTATTCATTCCTTCCCGGCTCATTCCTTCACCGAAGTGTGTGCTCTACCTCCATTGTCCACGACCTCCTGATCCATCTGCCCTACAAGAGACTGCCAGTATTTCCATCCATCATTGCTTTACAACTCGAAGTTACTGCTTACCTGTTTGTTTACAATACCTGATTCAGCTAATAAACTCTCAAGTTCATTTCTACATCATTGTGAGTCTGTGTTCCGTAACAGTGGTCACAAAACATATAACTTTATCAGAATTAATTTTTCAAATGAATCGTTTAATGTGTTTTATCAACAAGCTCAACAGATTTTGTTGAAAAGCATCAAGAATGATCCATCATGAATCGGACATTACTTTAAAACGAATCATTCTATGCAAATTCATGCATGCTTTGCCATGGGCAAAACATGCTGGGAAATGAAACAATGAAACAGTTCAGTTAAACTTAAGTTCGTCTAAATTAAAAAAAATAAGTTAATAAATCTCAAAACAATGAAACAGTTCAGTTAACTTAAAATAAATCAGTTCTGTGAACTTGAAAGGAAAAGAAAATGCTAAACACTCATCAAAGTTCAATTGATTGAACAAATTTATTTAATTTAAGTTTGCCCTACTCTAACCAATTAATTATTTTGAGCGTTAGGGTTTACAGTGTAGCAAAGTAAAAGTTTCCATTAATGAAAATACTGTTCGTTACTGTCCACCACTGGTAAAACATGAAAACTTACTGTATCCAGATGGCGTTGGCATTTATTAGACATTATCCATGAGCTTCTATGAGGTAATGTTTTTATTAGTGTGACTTTGTCTTTCACAGTATAGAATCTACAGCATAAAGTCGGCACATGTTACATGGACAGTCCATATTGCGTTTCTATAGTTGGTTTTAGGAAACATCATTTATGTTTTCCTTCAATCTTAGAATCTAATGAGTACTTTGCCTGTTAGGTACGTCAGTGGCCTGTCTTGAACGCACCTCCTCCATGGCAGTAATGATTTTTAGTCGACAGCAGTGGGAACCCATTATTTAGACTGAAATAATATGTTAACAATATAATAGTAGGTCTCTTGATGTGAATGGCCAAGCTCGACTCTCAAGGATTCTGTTTTGAAGTCGTGCCAGTCGATTAACTGTGGCTAAGACCAAGGACTCAGAGTGCCGGAGTGGGACAGCATTTAATTGCGCTGGTTTTGAAGGAGTGTAAGTTAAAGAGTGTATGGAAATGGCAGTGGGTTAAAGCCAGACCTGTGTGATATATGACTGTGGTGTCGCTATAGGCAGGCTGGGGAGTTTTTTTTCTTTCTAAAATACCACCAAGCCTGAACCATAAACTTAGGTGACGGTCATCTGCTCTGCTATGCTCTGGTTTTACCTTCACATGAGCTTGAGAGAGGGGGAATGCATGTCTGGATATATGTGTGTGTGTGTATGTGTGCTCTAATGATGTAACACTTGGCCCTGGCTGGGTGGTTTTGAAGGCAGTTCATGGTATTTCCCTCAGTAATTACCTATTCTGCATTAGCACTGATGGAGGCTGGCCCTGACCCACCAGTGAAGTCATTTAAAGCCTTTTCAGACAAAAGCCAATAAAAACCCACCTGCCTGGCAGTCCGCAGTCTGACTGGGATACTGAACTGCTTCATAATTGTGAGGAAACTGGTTCTGATTTTGAAAACCGCCCTCTCTGGCTACAGCAGTCTGCTCTATTCACAGCAGCACAGTTTTGATCAGAGGGTGTAATTTAACTCGCTAAAACTTGAAATGGCCTCTGAGCCCGTTTGAAGATGAAGAAGTGCACTTTGACAGAACTACATGTATGAAAAAAATGCTACTTTAATCATTAAGTAGGGTTTTACATTCATGCCAGGATGTTTGATATGCTGTGGCTAAAATGTCTGTTCTGCATTGTTCTTCTTAGCTAAAACTATATTTTAAATTATTTATTCAAATTAAGCTGAAATAAAATAACATTTTAGATGATACATTTTAGATGATAAACCTAAACGTCTTACAAATGCCGTGACAGCTAACTAAAATAAGCTTATGTTGAAGTACTAGCATTACTGAAACTAAGCTGCAATTAAAAAAAAAAGAAAAAAAAAAGCTAAATAGATATATTTAAAAAGGCCAAAAGCTAATAAAAATTACAAAAATTTATAGCAAGAAATTAAGGTAAAATTAAAATGAAAACTGAAAATATAAAAATAAATGAGAACTAAATGAAAATATTAATAAATAATAAAATAATGTCTTATAAGAGTGTCAATGATGAACAGGAGGGTCAGTGATAAAGAAAAAGACTAATTTTAAAAATGTAGTTTAAAACATGCTAAGTTCTAAAAAATGCACGCTCAGTATTCATGTTGGTTTCAGATCCTTTAGAAAAAGCTTTAATTTAACTACAAAAGTGTCATGTAAACCAATTGAAAAGAAGTAACATATTATCACTGTGTTTTGGGGAGTTACACCATGTGGCATTTTACAACGTTGTCATAAATTATCTGGGATTTTAAAGAGATCTATTGACCATAAAACATGAGGGTCTGCAGGGGTCCTTCTCTATAATATAATTTCATGCTTTGTTAAAAAAGAATAAACAAAAGTTTATGTAAAACTACTTAAGTTTTCTTTTCAAGAATTGCATTCTTTTAATGAAATTTGTCTTCATTATGAGATCAGTTTTTCAAACATCTTGACTGTATGCCTCCAGAAAATATCAAAACGAATTTTAATTCAGAAATTAAAAACATTGCTTTTTATTGTAGAGATGTTAAGTGGTCTAAATGCATTTATATGTAATTATATCGTCTTTGGAAGGCATAGACCATAAAATGTTTAAAATGTCAGTAGCCATGTTTTACTGTTCCCCCTGTTACTTTTCCATCTATTCTGTAGAAAATAAGTATTGGAAGAATTTCAGATGTTACAGTATGGATATGTATCAAAAAAGCACTTTGTTTATTATTTCAGATGCCTTTTAAAAAGACTACAATTGACCATTCGTAAAGACCCCCCCCCCTTTAGTTACTGTTGGTATGTCCGACAAGCCATGCACTCTCACGCCACACATCATGTTCTCACGCAGTGAAAAATACATCCCAGAGCAAAGAGGACACTGACAACACGTCGACATACAAGTCAGAGCAAATTACTTTTGATATGAAACAAAGTTTCAAATATTGCATTTTTTTTAAAGAAGTTTAAACAATAAATACCATATAGTGGCTCTTTAATGTGTCGTGACAGATCGCTGTAGCTCCTCAGTTCAAATGGGTCGTGAACCGATCATCTCTTCATACTAGTTCATTTATAGCATCAAATAAACATGAATGGACATAAGAAGGAATGTTGTTTCAACTGCGGAAAGACGTGAGTACACACAATTTTTCAAGTTCAAGTTCACCAACATTAATCTACTAACTCCCCTGACTGCTTTGCAAAAGACAAAATGGCGGATTCGGGGTTATGATTAGATCGCCTGTAAATGAAACTGCCTGCGATGGGTCAATTGAAAGATGTATGTATTATATATAAAATTCAACCTGCCAAAGTGGCTAGTAGTAACTGCATTAGGCTCCGATCAGACAGAACGCGCTTTCTGCAGTGAGAGGCGCCTTTTTTGAATTGTTTTCTATTGGCAGTGAGCGTTCTGCGCGCTGTTTATGCGCCCCGGGCGCCTCGCGTTTTAACCGCCTGCTGTGCCTCGTGTTTTTGCAGGAGCGCTCGGAGCGCCTGAAGTTGAAAAAAAATTAACTCTGAGCAGAAAAGCGCTCAGCGTCATTCATGTTTTTTTCCATTGTACAATCGAATGAATGGAGAGATGGCTTTCCGTCATGCTGACGAATGTTTAACAGTTCTTTGCTCACTGCAAAGATGGAACCCTTTGCTTGTAACACACTTTTTTTGAAGTTTCTGCTAATATGACAGTTTAACAGCAAACCAAAGAGCGCTCGCACGACACTGACAGGACAGCTGATTCAGTGGTAGCCTAGCAACATAAATAACCACAGCGCACTGCTCTTTTCTTTCTAAAATCAACAAAAAAGGATAGTGTGGGGCGCCTTGCGTTTTCAGAACTGAAAAAGTGTGATCGGGGCCTTTCTCGCCCCTTCTGAAATCCACCCGCATTTGACGTGTTGGCAGGTGTTAATGTCTAGCCCTGGATGTCACTCACTTGACCTAACTGCCTGGAGACTGCTTTCGGGTCTCAATGTGAGGGCAGTTCACCTTAGAGGATTCATGGACAGCCAAGTGTGTCCAGAAGAGGTCAGAGAGTGAGCGGATGATACTTCCTGTTGAGGGTCTTTCAGGTGTGGATAAAAAGTGTTTTTCACTGCCAGAATATTGTGAGCTGGATGAGCTCATGAGACACGGCATTGTCTCCTCCCGTGGATTCCCGTGAGCACGACTCAGGAGAGCATTGAGGTCTCGGAAAGTCAGGAAATGTTTATAACAGTTCGGCTTCTGATAAATTCAAACTGACATTTACTTAGAGTAGCGCTTCCGAGTCGCCGCACAGGACGTAGCAAACAAAACAGACAGGCTGAGATTTCACGAAACGTTGGAGAGCTGACAGACAAACAGATGTAGGAGAACTTGATTGGGTTAAGCCGCGAACAGTGAGTGTGGGAAGAATGAAATGTCTGAACACGGCCGCGGGAGTGACATGTTTGATGCAGATGGGAGGATGATGGGTTTAGTGCGAGGGTGAGGCCTGAAGGTTTGCAAATTGTGCAAATTATGGAACTTGTATTCAGATGTTGTTTGTGTTCTAAAGCCTTAATGCTCCTCTAAGAACATCTGATTTTTAAACTAAAGGTGAAAGTCTTATATTAAACAGGTCAATACAATAAGAGACAGTGAATCAGTGTGTTTGTTTGGCGTGTGTGTAAGTGTGAGTGTCTGTGTACCAGATGTAGTGCTCTGAGAGTCCCCGGCTCTGTAGGCGGTGGGTGTTTCTGATTGTGTCGGCAGCCATATGGAGAAAGGAGGTTTGGAAACATCCCATTACAAGTCGTACATCAGAGGCCTGACAGCCTCGTTCAGTCCTGTTTTCATTTCAGTCACGAGTGCAGCTGCTCCAAGCCTCCGGATCCCAGCCGCCTCCTTAACCCCTCACACACACACATCAGAGAGCGGTGTGCCACCTTAAACACTTCATCTGATCGTTATAACGCACAGAAATGTCTGCTGTTTGCCATCTTAAAGTGTGATGAAAGCTGTTTTTTTGCTACTCCTCATACAGAGTTGGTTCGATCTTCACCAAATTTTGCCCAGACAACTACGCTACACATAACTGACCGTCTGGGGTTTTCATTTTCAAAACTCTCTTATTAATGCGCATACATAATTGACCATGAGGACTTACAGTATCATGGCAATGCTTTGGAATATTGAAATGATTCTTAGTTTGTTTTATTATCAAACTGATCTAAGACTGTACCTGTAGAGTTTGGTGACAGCGCCACCTATTGGTATAAAAATCCTACTAAGATGTATCAAATCCCCAATTCATTTTTTAACTGTAACAGATATAGAGCTCTTTAAAATGCTTTTTTATGTTGTTGTTGTTTGTTTGTGTGTGTGTGTGTGTGTGTGGGTGTGTGTGCACACGTTTTCTGTGATTTATGAGAACACAAATGTGTATAATGACATGCATATTACACTGGTTTTACGACTTAAACATGAAATATGAGGACATTTCATGAGTCCTCATATTTAAAATAGCTTAAAAAACATACTAAACAATGTTTTATTAAAAATGTAAACATGCAGAATGTTTTCCGTGATGGGTAGGTTTTGGAGTAGGGATAGTGTTGGGGGATAAAATGTACAGTTTGTACAGTGTAAAAACCATTACGCCTGTGGAATGTCCTCACTTTGATAGCAAAACAAACCGGTGTGTGTGTGTGTGTGTGGACGGGTATTCCCTACGTTATGGGGTCCCCACAGGTATAGTAATACTAGTAAATTTTGATCTTGTGGGGACATTTTTTTGGTCCCCACGAGGAAACAAGCTTATAAATCATACAAAATTATCTTTTTTGAAAATCTAAAATAGCAGAACATTTTCTGTGATGGGTAGGTTTAGGGGTAGGGGTAGTGTGTGTGTGTGTGTGTGTGTGTGTGTGTGTGTGTGCGTGTGCGTGTGTCCTCTGTACATTCTTTGGGTCTTGCTTAATGTGACGCATGCTGTGATATCAGTGCTTGGCCACATTTTTGCTGCTTGTCTCGAAACTTTCTAAACAATTTGTTCTCTTTAAGGCAGAAGGTCTACGGTATTCTAAAAATATATGTTTTTATAAAAATATGCCTGATCTTCAAATTGTCAATCTGCTGCTTTGGCATGTGCAAATCATAGCGTGATCCAGCAGTTTGACCCTTTGAAGATCAGAAATATTTTTATGAAATAATATTTAGAATGTTTATAATATAATGTTTTTATTTATTCATTAGTTTTTATTTTTAACAAATATCATTTAAATAATTTATTTTTTTACAATATTTACATCCTGATCTGAAACTAGCTTTATATAAATTAATTCATTAATTCATTGGTAACACTTTATTTTGACTCAATTTTGATTTTAAACATTCTACTAACTAAAATCCCGTTCCAAACCCATAAGACCTTCGTTCATCTACAGAACTCCAATGAAGATCTTTTTGATAAAATCTGAGCGCTTTCTGTCCCTCCATTGACAGCTATGCAACTACTACTTTGACGCTTCAAAAAGTTCATAAAGAGATCGTAAAACTAATCCATATGAATTGAGTGATTTAGTCCAAGAGACACAGTCACTTTATATGACTTTAGGCTTTTATTCACAAATAAACATTCATCAACTCACACATCAGTTGAGGTAAATGAAAGCTCAAGCATGTTCGATTGACATGTGACAACCAATGAGATTCATTCTCGTGTGTTACGCAGCACTTTTGTTTTTTAGCGCGTCAAGCACGTTCGGTTGAACTTCTGTTTATTTTCGCTGATCAATGTAAATAAATGTAAATATGTAAATTGTAAAATGTAAAATGTAAATTCGATGTAAATAAAATTTGGACTAAACCACTCAAGTCATATGGAGTAGTTTTGTGATCTCTTTATGAACTTTTTGAAGCGTTAAAGTGGGGGTTATATGCCTGTGAATGGACGCACAGAAAGCTCTCAGATTTCATCAAAAATATCTTCATTTGTGTTCTGAAGATGAATGATAGGATTGCGGGTTTGGAACGACATGGGGGTGAGTAATGACAGAATTTCCATTTTTGGGTGAACGAACCCTTTAATATCAGCTAAGACTTTATTTTGATAGTCCCCCTACAGACAATCTCCTGACTACAGCTTTGCAACTACATGTCAACTTATTCTACAAACCCGAACCCATAAATTATTATTATTCTGATTATCATTATTCTGAATCACCTTATGTAGCTTAATGGGTATTATCATAAGAATTGTTTTGTTTCAATATGGAGAGCCTAAATGAAACAGCGAGACTTATCGTTGCACTCAGCTCAGTTTCAGAGCTCTATGAACATGAGAGATAAAGTTCATTCAGCCAACCACACGGTGGTCTAATTTTTACAGTCCCTGAATTCTCCCAGAAGTAAAGCAAACAATCCAATGAAGATGACTAAAACGGTTCCTTCTCTCTATCAGCAGGGGCAGTGAGGTGAAATTCAAATACATACTATGCATCATAAAATGCGTCAAATTATTCCAAAGTTGGACACTCAGGATGAAGCTTATCTCACTTAGGGGAGCACTTGATTCTGAGCATGACGGAGCAGTCTGAACATCTGTTTCTTCAAACACACAAGATAAAAACACGTTCAGTTCTCAAAGACATCATTGCCCCACATTTGTTAATAATGAAAATGATTGTAATGCCAGAAATGGTTATTGCTGTTCTCAAGACAAGCACAGCATCCAGAAACCTACTGCCGTCCCTGAGCCAAATTTCCACAAGAAATCAAAAGTTGGAAAGGCTTAAATGTTCGGATCTTCCAGTAAATCAGGTCGATCAAATGAGTTAATATCTGACTGGCAAGTATCATCTGTCATGCAACTCATGTTAGGACTGTGCCAAGATCCACACTCACACTGGCGACATCACTCTCTGATTGTTTACCCACAAAGAACGACAGGATTCCTTTTTTTAACCAGATGGCCTCTTTGGAATCATGTTTGTTTCGTTTGACTGTAAAGCACTGACACGTCTTCTGTCGTAATGGGACAAATCACTTCAAAACACTTTATGATCACTGTATTTAAATGTACCGTGTGCATTTTGAGTGACAGTGCTTGGAAAGTTCACTGATAAAAGCCAGAGAGGAAAACTGCTCCCCCTCGGAGAGAACGGACTATGACTTCACTCACTGGTTCTTCTCAAAGGCACCTCTCTCTCTTTCTCTCTTTCTCTCTTTCTCTCTCTCTCTCTCTCTCTTTTACTCTGTCATTGATTTGTCTCTGCATTACAGAGTAGCCTGACGATGTCATGATTTGCGAGTGCACTGACAGAAATGTTTTGAGCCATGCCAAATTTTTATAAAATTTATGTTGTGATTAATCCACGAGACATTTTTTTGGTGACTTTTTGTTTCCAGAATTTTTGTTCTGAGAAAGACAAGCACAAACAGATAAAAAACAATAATTATATATATATATACATATACATATATATGTATTATATATATGTTTATATATGTATATATGTTTATATGTACATATATATAAACATATATATAATATACTTATATATAAACAATAACAATACTCATAATATTTCTAAATATTTTAACCGTCACTAAAAATTGAGCATATAATATATTTATAATTATTGTTTATATATATATATATATATATATATATATATATATATATATATATATATATATATATATATATATATATACATATATATAAAATGACGGTTCATAAATCATAAATATAATATTCATAAATATTATAGGAGTGCACATAACTAACTACATTTTTTTAATTAAACATTGTTTAATTATTTTCTCTTTTTTTTATTATTTGCTTTTTTTTTCATAGTACCCACATTTATACTATAGATTGAATAATTTCTACATGTTTTTTTTTTGTATAAACAGTTTACCAGGCTATATATTTCACCTCAGATTGGATTGTATGTTTTAGTCATGAGCTCTCTGAGTTTAGAGAATATGAATGTGAGTTCTGACTTGAATTATGAACAAAAGCTGACAGCGTCCTCATGTGGTCATATTTGGAATAGTATTGGGGGGAGAGTCAAAATATGCAAACTATAAAATTATGTAAATTGTTCTTCATCACATACCTGTGGGTTCGTCTCATTTAACTGTAATGGCCTGATCATTTTACACAATGTTATTTTATTACTGTGGCAGACTGTGTTTGTCATTACAACTGACGTGCCACTAGGTGGTGATGTTGTAGTCTAAACCGTGACGGGCAAAAATGAATAACATTCCAGTGGTTGGAAAATTAAAAAATATTATTTCAACTGCTAAATAATTGATCATCTCCCTGTTCGATTTCCTGCGCTGCTGTTTTCAGTAAAGCACTTTAAAAAATGTTCTGCTTTAGGCTTCTGTCTGTTCCTTTTACAAATAATTCCTCTATAGAGCCCACTGTATTCACTGAATTATGCAATCAGATGTCTCTTTATTCAACTGTATAAAGCACACATGGTAATGACAAAAAAGATGTTGATTTTGGACCAGAGAATCATGGGAAGTTAAGTGCTCTGCGTGCTGTGGGTCAGGGCTGAGAGGAGAAATAAAACAAACAGAGCCCATTCGGTTTAAACCTGCTTCACTGGACATGTATATCACAGCACTAAAACTGCTAAAAATGTACCATCTTGGTCTCGGCAAGCCTATTATCTGACTCTACAGAACAATGAACTAGGAAGAAATGGAGTTATCACCTAAGGGCTGACATGTGTAGGAGAGAAAGCAAGAGCTTTCTGGAAGGAAGGCGGGGAGGAGATGCCCTGGAAATCAGTTTGGGAACACTGGTTGCTGGAGGAGGCAGTGAGTTATATTAAAGTAGAGCATACACAGATATCTTATTCTTTAGAAGTGTTCTGTGTTAGAGGTCAAAGTTTCCAATGACTGTATTCCATTGGATTTCCAGTGATCTGTGTGGATTTAGAGACAGTTTGGAGTACAGCTCTACAGAAGCAGTGGATTCATGAATTTAGTCATGAACTGAGTAAATAATTTAACTGTTTGGAGCAATTCAGTATTGATATCTGAAGGGTTTTTTTTTATTTTTTTATCAGTATCTGTTTAAACATCATGTTGAGATGATTAAGATGGATATAGAAAATGTAAAAAAATAAATAAAAAAAAATCATTTTATAACATGTTATTAGTGAATCATGTATAGTTTCATTTTATACAGGCAGATTCATACTGAATATTATATCAATTAATCAATGTGAGGTCACTGTTCTCCTATTGTTTTTCCTCTCTGTTCTCTCCTCTCCTACTTGAGCCTCTTTGACTTATCTGGAGCATGTATGAAAGATCCCAGCAGGACGCCAGGTTTGTCTGGTAGAATGGAGGAGGGTGGGATGACACAGATACATTGGGAAATGGTACCATAAGCATGAATGAGATGAGGCACTTTCTTTTTTTTTACCAGGCTTTCTATGAATAGGTTACAGTTTGGATAAATTATAATACAGCATATACATGATAGTTTATCCCCCTGCTTAACTGCATTAACAATTAAAATCATGCATCATCATTCTTTTGATATCATCTATTGATTTTCAGTTAATGGTAGTAGCACACTATTTTTAAAATGATTTAATTTTGATGTTAAAAGCATAATATTACAGTTCACACATTCAAATATAAAAACTGATCAATGCACGTACATAGAGCACATCAAATATTGCAAATGGAAGCTGAAACGTGTATGCTTGACGGTTCTCACGCAAGTGTAGCTGAGCTTCTGTTTACCATTTATGTGCTCTATGTGTCACTGTTTATATGTGAATTAAAGCCTAAATTAAATGTGTTCATCATATGTAGAGATTGTGTCTCTTCAGAAGATCTGTATTAAACTGTTTGACTCATTTATTTATTTTATGATGACGTGAAATGACTTGAGGGTGAGTAAATGATGACAGAATTTTCATTTTTGTGTGAACTATCCCTTTAAACAACCATGTTAAGCCCAAAGTACACTTCACTTTTACGTGTACACGAGGGTCAACGTACCCTTACGCAAGACACGAATTTCATCATCAGAAGAGTACGCACACAGCCGGATTTTGGTTGCACATTCGCATTAATATTTTTATTATTTTTTTTGTTGCAGTAATTAATTTATCCACTAGGTAGCGAGCCAGCCAGGGGTGTTGTCGATTCACAAGATAGTCAAAGAAAAACTGCATAAACAAAACAGAACGGAGCGCATGCAAGCTACAGCGACAATGGAGGGCTATAGATGTGAGATTGTGCGAAGCGGTTAGAAAGTATCCTCATTTATACAACTTTAGCATGAAAGAATATAAAGATGTTTACATGGGTTGTAACTTGTGAGCTATACTTTGCAAGGCTGTGCGTTCGACTGAGTCTACCCAGGGCTTTACTTTGTATTCCAGTTTTTGTATAGATTTTATTTAATTTAGATGTTCATTTAATGTTTTGCTAATTCAAAAATTCAAACGTAAAATAATAAAAAAGAACTATTAGTAGGCGGCACCAGAAATAATCTCACGTTACTTTGCCTCAACAGAGAATGTGATTGGTTAACTGGACTAACCAGTGGATCGATTTCATTGCACAGCATCTCAAATGTTGGTTTGGTCATTCTGAAATGCCTTAACCAAAGTCTGTCATCAAAATGGTTGGGTATCATTACCTCCCAGAAGTGTCTCACACTGTGGTAAGAGCTGTGTATCTGTGTACATCCAGACCAAAGTGGAAAAAAATGATAGTCACGTGCGAAGTAAAAGAGATTAAGAATATTTATCCCATTATTTTTCAGCAGCAAACAGGCAGTTTTGATGTTTTTCGAAACAATATGTGTCAGAAAGGCAGGAAATGTCATATACGCTCCATGAAATACTCAAGAGTGTTAGAGCAGGGAATGACTCTGTGAAGAAGAAAACAGCCATGCAGTGAGAACAGAATAAATTCAGAGCACATCACCCCATCATGGGATCCTTCCAAGCTTCATATGGAGTCTCCAGGGCTCTCCTCATCTTCAGAGTTGAAGGAAATCCCGTGTTAAAGCTTCTCTGCACTGCGTGATTGGGAGCAAACAGATAAACATCCACCCCGTGCTCATGTTTTCCATTTTTGCTCCCAGTAGGAAAAAAAACTACAACATTCCCAAAAAAGAAACACAAAACCCACACACAGCACCCAAACAAACACAGACACACCCACATCTGACACCAAAACAGCAGCTTTGAGGCATCTGGGGGAAGAAGGCCTCTTCTTGTTTTCTGCACGTCTAATCTCTGTAAGCCTCATCGCTTCCAGAAAGTTTTGATGTTCAGATAAGGGCACATCTGCACCCCCAGAAACCTTAAACCTGGTTCCTCCGCAAACACACCAGGGATTGTCAGTAGCTTGCACTGAAGATTATAGAAAGATTATTTAGGGTCAGAGGTCAGATAAATGTTTCACTGCAGCTGATCGTGTTGAAAATACATTCCAACACCTTCAAAGGGGGGTTAACCTTATGACTGTAAATATGCCAGGTATCTGCTGCTATATAAACATGCAGCCATAAAACACTTTAAATGAGCTGTTTGTGTCCGAGGCCGATAAGGACATACTGCAATTTTTCATTTTTTTCTTCTTAGAAAAAATGCTAGTGTACAGAATGCTATGCTTTATAGATCCCTAAGGAGAAAATCTCTGGAATGTCCAGAGGAATAACATCCATTTCCTATTTGTACAGCTTGTAGCGTCTAAAATGTATTGCTCTTAAAGTTGAAAGCACCTTTACAGTGAAATGAAATGATACGTCTGTTCCATTTTATTAATAAGATTTGCTTTTGCTTTATTCTTTTTATATGTTACTAAAAAGCAAAAGCTGTCATATAATGATAAGCGTCTCTGATTTAGAAGAAGCTGTAAAGTATTTGAACAAAGTAGTTTAAGTATTTGATGCTGAGGAATCATAATGATGTTGAGGAATAGGCTGTATTTATACTCAAAAACACTAAATCCATAAAGTATATCCGTTCATCCAAAATAAATAAATAAATACATCCATTCAGCAAGAATACATTAAATTGATCAAAACTGAATTTCTGAACAATCATGTGACTTTACCATCACAGGAATAATCATTTTATTTTGGCATGACTTTGCATGCATTTATCTACAAACATGTCAGTACAAATGCATTGACTGAATGGGCTGAATGTGACCCACATCAGTGATTCATTATGTGTTGGTGCACAGGATGTTTTGGATGTGTATGTTCCTTAAGTTTTGTGTGATAAGGGAGGTGAGCGCCTGGATGTTTTCACATCAAACCTTTTTTACACTGATCATGTGCAGGGATACTGTGGGCAAAATATGAGATTGTAGACTATGCTAAGCACTTCTGAACTTTATAATGACTGTTTTGTCTCCGATTGGCACAGAGATACTCATTAGACCGCTCAGATCAGCGGCATGTCTGCTCTTCTCTGCACCAAATCATCCAACTGTACATGGCACAATAACTGAAACTGACTTTATTTAACCAGGTACTGTGGAGCTGAGAGATTCATGTACAGATTCATTAGCCCTTCAGTCGATCCCCATGAGATATCCTCTTATGCTGTGAACATGCAACTAATTGAATATGTTGTATGAGGTATGTGAGACAAAGGCCGACATGGTATTATAAAGAGGATGAAAACCAAAAACCGCCAGGTTTGATTGTAAGGATTAGCAAACGTGTTTCTTGCAAGGTTTTGCTAGTTAGCATGACTATGCTAGCCTCTGCTGATACAGTAGATGAAATAACTATAAGGGTTATTTAAAAAAAAAAAAAACATTTCTTGCAAGCAACTTTCTTTATATTATGGATGTTTTGGCAATGATTTTTGGTGGGCTCTGAAAAACACTCTATGCTAACACTGGTAGCTACCCTTCAGTGCAGCTAGCACAAACATGGCAAAATAGCATTTACATTTTTATTTATTATTAATTAATATAATAAATACTAGGATACTGTAGACAAAGTGTAACTGTGAATATAAAACTGTGAATATTTACCTTCTCATGCACATTCACATTAGTGGTTTAACTGTACTAGTCAATATATTTCTTCAAAGATATGAAAGTTATTTCCTTTCTTATTATTTCATTTTATTTAATTTCTCTTCCAAAAGGTAAGAACTCAAATTCTTGAAAAAACTATATATATATATATATATATATATATATATATATCAAATTATTGAAAATAATATCTTAAAGATATAACCTCCAATTTGTCTTAAAGGGATAGTTCACCCAAACATGAAAATTATCCCATTTACTCACCCTCAAGCCATACTAGGTATATATATGACTATCTTCTTTCAGACAGATGCAATCGGAGATATATTTTAAAAAAAATATCCCGGCTCTCCTAAGCATTATAATGGTAGTGAACGGGGAGTGTGTTTTGAAGCTTAAATGCATCCATCCATCATATATATAATCCATACGGCTCCAGGGGTTTATTAAAGGCCTCATGGGTAGGAATGTACAATCAGACTTTTATTCTTAAGAAAAAAATTAAGATTGTATTAAGAAAATATTTGATAATTTTCAAGAATTCCACAAAAATAAATAAATAAATCATATACTTCAAGTGTCATTGAGTGGAAAGAGAACAGGCAGCTTTCTCCATGTATAGTAGACGTCACTTATCTAGCAATATCTGTGTACTTGAACTTTGTACAGACAGTTTTCGGCCAATCCATCCAGTACACAAGGTTGTGAAAGTGCTGTAATGTCTGTGTTTATCAATGCATAACAGCTTGTGCTGGTAGCAAGAATCCAGCGGTTTTGTGTGACTCAAGCGTGACATGTTGGTTCCCAGCAGATTGTGACTGCTCTTATAGTCCTGGAAATGAGACAGGGAAGCCGCAGCAGTGTGGGTGGCCTGGCAAACAGAATATCAGCACTTTACGCATGCTGGTGAGAGCCTGTGGTCGGGACAGAGAGCTTTTATACATGCAAAGGTGGGAAGAGGAGAGACGCATGGTTTTCATATTTTTCAAGGCCATTTCATGTATCCTCGCTTTTAAGCAGCTGGCGTTCTGTATACACTTTCAAAATGTTTCGTAGTATTTGACATTTTTGATTACGAAAGATGCCCATGTGAAAATCCAATCCAAGTGCCCTTTTGAAGTTGAAGAGATTTAACCAAAAAACTCTTGAGAATAATAGCCATTCACTATAACCTTGTTGAAGATTATTAGCAGATCATGATGTAGTTAAAGTGGATTTTGGGTGTTAACTGGTCTATACAAACCACAAGTCATGAATAAAGTTTGGAATGAACTAACTACTGCAGTTTAAACTTTTGATTGCATGTTAGAAGATTTTACACTATAAACATTACAATCACACATTAACATTTAACAGTGACTGTAAACAATTTCTATCATTTACAGCTGTAGGGCTCTAGAAAGACCCTTTAGCACTAATTGTAGTTAAATTAGTGTCCTGCAGGCCAGGAATGATGTGATAAATATTAGGTCAAACCTAGGTCATTCTCTTCAAACCAGAGATGGAATGCAAAATGGACCAGTATCTATTTTATCCATAGGGAATTTTTGGATCTGCAGCAGTTACGGTTTCATATTAGGATGTTTTTGGTTGATTTGTGCAGGTTAACTCCTTCTGAAACACCGGCGCAATAATTTTGAAACTTTTTTCACCTCGTGGCTATATGGTATAAAAACAAACAAACATATCGACAGAACTTTGCAAGTTTGACTATGAAAAAAAAATTCAACCTAGGCTTATTGTAAAACTATTCTTCACTGCTGGTTGCAGCTGAACTGACACTAGTGGCAGTAAACACCAACAACTTGTAATCCATTTCACCCAAATTGATTACTTTGGCAAAATATTGATTAATAATGCCTTATTTTCAGGAATTTCATTGTTGTGACCTCAAAACACTTTACCATGTTCATGATTTGTAAACTAATACATTTTGACATTATTATCATATACCCAGCTCCATATATTTGGTTTTTCTGATGTAGTAAACTTGCTTGGTAGCTCACCTGGTACAGCATTGCACTTGAGACCTGCAGTTTTGGTGCAGTGCTACCTAGTGGTAAAGAGATATGAAAGAGATATTTTTTGTGTATAACGTTTGAATGGTTAGGCCAAAAATCACAAAACTTGTCTCTTTAGATTTAGTGCAGCATGCTGAGTCGAACAATATCGCCCATTTTGGGCATCAACCATTTTGAATTTTGTTGTAAAATGCTGCGAATGCATTAGTGTATCATTATGAAACTCAGCACGTGTCTTCAGCACCATGCCCTGACAGTACTCTAAAAGTTTCTGGACAGCACCTTGTGGTCAAAAGTTAATTTTCAAAAATGCTGATACTTTTTGTGATTGTATTAGTCTTAATAAATTTCTTGGGTCATGCCGAGAACATAGATACCAATTTTGCCATAGTCGGCCGAACTTCCTGTTCGCCATTTTGATTTTCTTTAAAAAGAAAAAACTTTTTCTAACTCCTCCTAGACCATTGGTCCGATTTTCACCAAAATCGAATAGTATCATCTACAGACCATACTGGCAAAAAGTTGTGGATTTTGTGTTGATAGACAAAACTGTTATAACTCGTATAATGTATCAAAAAATTTGCATGATGCCAAAATGACTGAGTCATTTGCTTTAGCATATTGACACCAAACTTTGCATGTGTCATTGTCACTTTACTCTGACCACACCAAATCAATTTAGTCACAGCATCACCTATGGGTAAAAAGCGAAAAACCATTATAGCATATTATTAGTGACTGTATTTATGATTTTTCAGCCATTTTGCCTAAATTCAACTTAAAATGTTTTTAATGGCTCATTGTTTCAGTTGTTCTGACAATCCCAGCCATGTTGGCATGACTTATCGTGTTCTTTGTACTTGGCCCGATAGTCTATTTTGCTGAAAATGGATATCAAATCTAAATTTAATCAAAAAACTTTTCAAAAAGACATTTTACTAATTTTCCGTGTTGCATGGTAACAGCGATTTGCCTTTGTAGGACAGAATAAGACCAAGAAAGTGTACAAGACAGTCAATACATTTTGATTTCGTGTGAATTTTAAACTGAACAGTAGATGATCACAGTCACAGAGTGGAAATATGTCCAACCGCTACAGAGATGTCAGACCCATGTGGCGTTGACTGTCTGTCTGTCGGTTTCCTGTTTGTAACAGTACATCCTAAAAAAGTGAGACGCTCAGATGAAGGTTCATCAACCCCGAGTGTCCCTCCTGGTGTACAAAAAAAACAACTCTCTGGCAGAGGATCAGACACTGCCTCAAGCAAGGACTGAACTATTTCAATAAAACAAGGGCATGCTTTTACTTTGATCTCGCAAGATCTTACTGTGTGTATATTCATTTTTTTAGTCTTTGCTTTGATTTGGTCTTCAGCTTCTGTCCTTGTGTTATTTATAGTCATAGGAGATTACTTTCAGTATTCCAGTTACTTATTTTCCTCAAATGCTCATCTCTTTTTTTCTCATACTTTCCCTTAGTATGAGGTTGCTATAGACCAGATGTGTGCCTAAAAACCATACTTGAGTAAAAGTACAGATACCTTACAGCGAAAATGACTCAAACATGTAGTCAAGTAGAGAATAAGAGTTGCTAAAACCTTTGATAGTAACTAATTCTTCTAAGAAGCGGAAATTAAGCTCCACTTTAAAGCAAGATGCTTATCATCATAATTAAAATATACAGTAATACAAATTTGAAAAGGAGGATCTCAGAAAGGTTGTGGTGGTGTCTAAAATTCTTTACAAAGCTTGAATCCTAACCAGCTGAACATGTAAAACAAGAGTCAAAATTGGCCTATTAGACAGCAGTTAGTTCTGGTCATTGAATCTGATTGGTTGATTTTCTCTGGTGTTTTTCAGTTTGTATCATTTCGCTTGTCTGTGTTCACTGCGTTTCAGGCTGTCAGTCTGTGTTGCTTGGCAACACGTAACGGTTGATCATGCTTTGGGTTCTTTTGAAACTATTTTCAAAGAACATAAATAACATAGCTGGCCATGTTGTGCCCAAAATGCAAGTTACTTAAAATTGAAAACTCTGTCGTTATTTACTTACCCTCATGTCAAACCCTTATGATGTTTATGGTTCAGAGAAAACTCCAAAAATGACAAGAAACCATAATCAGAATAATCTTTATGACTTTTGATCGACATACTGTAGAATAGCTTTGTGTGTGTAACAGAAGTCACTTTCAAATCTTCCCCTCTAGTGAGTTTAATGATCCACATCAATCTGATTTGTGAACCAGATCCACCAGTTCATTGAAAAGAATCATCTAATAAGATCGATTTCACATAAAAATGAAAAATCTGTCATTATTTACTCACCCTCTATGAATTTCTCTCTTCTGAGCACAAAAGAAGATATTTGTTTACCTAACATTTGATGGACCCCATTGACTTTTATAGCATGGAGTTGAAAAAATACTGTGGAATTCAATTGGGCCCATCAACTATTTGGTTGCCGACATTCTTCAAAATGTCTTATTTTGTGTTCAGCAGACGAAAGAAATTTATACAGATTTAGAACAACTTGAGGGTGAATAAATGATGACAGAATTTTCCTTTTTTGGGGGAACTATGACTTTAATATCAAGGTAATATGCAGTACAACACAATTCATGCTTAGTTTTATTATGCTTTTCTTACTATGATCTCAAATAGTGGGGAGAGCAGCACTTAAAAAGGATCTTTCCCAAATCTTTTATTTAAATATATTTAAGTGTGTGAATGTAACTTAAAATAAACTACTAAATAAAGAAGATGAAGATGAAAGGATGTTCCTGTGATGAAATCATTGGATCACGATTGGTCTAAACACAGCATAAGCATACATACACAAGCCAAAGACTGGACTACCACACTCAGGCGATAGTGTTTCCATGACAACTCAAGAGGACCACGAATGCAGAGAGGAGCCAGTGCTTTCTATGGTCATCTGTTCCTACTGTATCCAACACACACACACATACACACATGAATTCAAGGCCCATTTGTGTGCTTTCATACGAGTTTAACATGGTGAGCCAAAAAAATAGAGAAAAGAAGTCACAAGATTTTCTAGCAGGGAGCAAAACAGATAGCAGCTGGTTACTATACACGTCTATGATGGCAAGATCTCCCAGCATACTGTCTGTACACTACAACTATCTCACAGCAAACAAGCATATTACTTATATCTCATATTTCACTTGCTGAAGGCATTTACTTGAGTATTTCCTACTTAATTGAATGTTTGCATGTGAGTGCCTGAAAAGTTGAGATGGTCTTAAGGTGAAAGGACCACACGCTCCACACTATTGAGCCAGTTCTGTCTGCCAGGATCAGTGTTTTCCCGCACAGATTTGACCTACTTCCAAAGCTGCGTCCCACACGCTTTGAGAGAGAGATAAGGAAGAGGAAAGATGTGATGAGAGTGAGAGAATCGTATAGCTGTCTCTCAGTGGGAGTTCTGAAGGGTTTTCTGCTTTCCACAACCATCAGCAAATATCATCTCTCCTGTATACATTTCAAATATCAGCTCTAAACATGAGAAATAGGTCAAATAAAAAAAGGGAAAATTTTGTCATTTATTTATTTGAATATCATTCCAAAGCTGTATGATGTTTTTCTTCCATTAAACACAAAAAATTTAGCAACATAGCAAACAAAAATAAAAAAAAGATATTTATATATTCAATGATATGAGTACATACTTATGGAAGCTTGTTTCCACCACTGAATAATAATTAAAAAAGCTAACTGCAACTTTTCACCTCACAATTTTTTTTCTCGCAATTGCGAGTTTACATCTTTTTCTGATTTTGCGTGATATAAACTCACAATTGCAAGTTATAAAGTCAGAATTGTATGATACAAAGTCACAATTATTTGTTATTAATTCAGAATTGCGAGATATAACTTCCATGCAATTACAAGTTTATAGGCCATCTCGCAATTCTGGCATTATTCACAATTGCAAGATAAATCGCAATTATCTTAACGTTCCCTATTTACTCTAAAAAAAAAAATCTTGGGTTGAGCCTTTTGGGTCATTTTTTGGGTTATTTTTTCCAGTGTTTGGGTAGTTTTTGTTTTACCCAGATCCTGGGTCAGACGAAGTTATTTATCGCAGGCTTTTTGCGACTTTAGGAGAGAGCAGAGCAGCTCTGTGAAATTGGTGCATGTTTTCGGTAAAATGCAGGTTTGTGTATATTTTATTTGATCTAAAAATTCATTATTGTTCGGTATATCATTTAATTTTATGCAAAGCAACATACAGGGGCGTGATGTGAGTCACCTAAATGAGTGTCACGGCGGTCTTTTCGCATGATGGAAACGCCTGATGCCTTGCATAAAATGTTATGATTTTATTAAAAAAGATACAGAATATAAATACGTTTGTTAAAATATGTTCTCAGAATTGTACATTGATTATTTATGGATTATTAGTCACAGGATTTTTTCAGCTATGAGTGAAACGCAGGGTGGCGGTCTGAAGTTAGCAGTTCCCTGCTGAACGCCATCCATCTCCGGCACAAGCTCTAGTGCCATGATGGTGAAACCAAGACAACAGAGACTGGTCACTTCAATTAACTCTAAATGTTTAATTTTTACTTCTAATATTTGTTAAACACACTTAAATGTAGGCAATATGCATTAAAAACTATATAAAATACATTATACTACATCATATGATCGAAAATAAAGGAATTATCATGCAAACCAGTGGTTGTGTGGAGTATTTAAAAAACGTTTAGAGGATTTAAATCCGTAAACATTAATTCAAGTATGAAGTAAAAAAAAATAAACTAGTATTATAGTAAATAAAAAAATTAAAAAATGAATCAACTCATTATGTTGGGTTAATTAAATAACCCAATTTGCTGGGTAAAATTAACCCAAGATGTGTGCTGTCCTATATTTACCCAGCCCTTGGGTTGGGTAAATAACCCAGTGTTTTTAACCCAGTGCTTTTTAAAGTAATCCACAGGCAGTCATTCTGTGTGAGGAACAAATGAAAAATGTATTTATTAATAATATTCTTTAAAATCTTATTCACCTTCACATATTCAAATCACACCACATTTGACGTCAGTGGTAACAAACATCATTGTCACATAAATTGCAATTGACAACTTTAAACATGCGCATACTCAAATACCATTTTATTATTATTATTATTTTTTTTTCATTTTTGAACAGGCCTTGGTCACCTTTCTCTTTCATTATACAGCTCTGGAAAAAATTAAGAGACCACTGCATATTTTTTGTTATTTTGACCAGTTGTTGCTTTTGGCAAATAAATGCTCTAAATTACAATATTTTTATTTGGAATTTGGGAAAAATGTCAGTAGTTTATAGAATAAAACAAAAATGTTAATTTTACCCAAACACATACCTATAAATAGTAAACCCAGAGAAACTGATAATTTTGCAGTGGTCTCTTAATTTTTTCCAGAGCTGTATGTAAAGATCAGTCAGAACATGTTGCCTTAACATCATCTTTTGTGTTCCACAGTAAATGAGTGATGAGGGTGAGTAAATGAAAGAATTGCTATCCTTTAAATGGCAGATTTTCTTTTTTAGATCAGCTGGCATTAAAGTGCTTGGTGACTAATATGCCATAACATTAAAGCATGTTGAATAACACTGTTTTTGTCATCTTTTCGCATTTCATTACCGCTGCTCACTATCACAGCTATGTGTGATATTTTCTTCGATTGGAGGTAATTATCTAAATGCCAAGAACTTAAATTGTTTAAGCCAATTATGCGTGAGTACTTCATCACACACTTCATTCCTCGTCTGGCACGAGGCCACGGCAGATACACTCATATACCGAGGATGAGATCATGGATAAGTCTGTCAGTAGGCACGATTCCACAATCTTCTCTGTTACATCTAGTGTTAGGTTACAGGATTCATCCATTCTCCCTCTCTGACTTTCCCCCATCCATTCCCTCAGCCTCACTTTTGCACAACGGAAATTTCCTTGGAGAGATTTTAGTAAACACACCGCAACCCAGTTAGTATGCAGCTCCACGAATCCTCCTCGCCTCACGCTGTTTGATATCAAACATTCTGTGAGTCTCAGTAGAAACACTTCATCTTTACACAGAGCTGACACAGATATCGAGAGAAGTTTGAAACTTAACTTTAGTTTTATTTTCTGAACAGCTTCAACATAAAAGTGACTGTTTTACAAAATGTATGTGCTATTAAAACCTAATTTTTTTTTTTTTTTTGTGATCACATGCATGAAAACAAACAACAAATGCTTTAAAAGGCTTGCACTTATTGTTTGATAAACCTATTAAATGATTGATGTTCTTGCCTTACAGAAATCTCAATTTACTACTAGTCAGATAGTTGGAGGTCTGCTACTGATAGCTTGTTGTTTACCTACTGCATTATGGGATGGAAGTGTGTCTGAAGCCTGTATCAGGTATCTAGGTTTACAGCACAGGGCTGAGCACTTGCTGTCATTGCTATTAATAGCCCTGCGAGAGAGCGAGATATTCAAAAGCATTTTTACCACACGAGCCAGGGATACAGTAGAAGCTCCTCTCCGTAAAATTGCTGACAGGACAAGAACAAGAACTAAGTGTGACAAGGAAAAGCCATGACCCACTTATTGAATGTCTGTTTTAATATCAGACTTCATGAAGATAAATCTCCTTGACTATAAACTACCTATAAAAACACACCATCATTTGTTAGAAAGATAATATTAATATTTCACTTTGCAATCCACTCAGTTCAGTAGAACCCAGGCCTTTTGTAAAATCACCTGACCTTGTAAATTCAGGATTAGTAGTTTTAATTTACAGCTAAATTTTATGTATTTGTATGAAGGATCATGTAACAGTAAAGACTGGAATAATGAAAATTCAGCTTTGCCATCGCAGGAATGAAATACATTTTTTGGTACCACTTTACAATAAGGTTTCATTAGTTAACTAGTTAACATGAACTATTAATGAACTGCACTTCTACAGCATTTATTAATCTTTGTTAATGTTAATATTAATATTTCAATATTTACTAATACATTATTAGAATCAAGAGTTGTATTTGTTAACATTAGTTAATGCACTGTGAACTAACTCGAACAAACAACAGCTGTATTAAACAAAGATTAACAAATACAGTATATTGCTCATGATTAGTTTGTTATTTAATATATTAACTAATATTAACAAATGAACCTTATTGTGAAGTGTTACCCATTTTGTAATATATTAAAATAGAAAACTGTTATTTTAAATCGTGGTAAAAATTTCACATTACTGTTTTTTTTACTGTATTTTTGATAAAGTAAATGCAGCCTTGCTGATCATAAAAAGCTTCCTTCAGAGATTTTATGGTGTCCATATTTAACTCATAAATGAAAGGCAATCATCCTCTCGCATTTGGTGCCTAGCCGAGTCTGGTAGCTTCTGCCCGTTGAGATTAACCTCATTTGTACCCTGCCTATGTTTTCCAAGTAACCTTCACAAAAGGCTGTGTACTGAGATCGCAGTATGTCTGTCTGTTGGGCGTTCACTGCTCTGACATGTCTATTGTACTTGCGCGTATGACACACACTCATGCACATGTGCACATCGTTTCAACCAGCTGCAGACACACACTTGATCTGACAGCACAGAGCAGCACAACACCCTCAGTTCCTCTCCATCACTCAGACACACCCATATAAACATGCAGCAAACAAAAGAGTAATCCCCAAATATCCTTCTCAAAAACATCTTGTATACAGAAACTTCATATTTTTAGTATCCTGCTGGTAACCGGTTACCTGCTGAAACGATGAGTTGAATTTAAGGGCAAAGATTGTTTTCCAGTATATCTGTCACTAGGGAAGGTTTGTCTGTCTCGTACACGCACACATAAGTTAAACAAGCCCTTGGAAATGACAGGCTGGCTTTGGCCGTCGTTGATTCTGGACGGTTGTGTAACACGAATGCACCTGCAGGGGTTTTCTGTCTGTCTGCATATGGATGCAGTGTCTCAACTCACAAAAATTGGATGTGAAAGTAGAAGTTTAGTGCCTTTGAGAGGGTACATTTGGGGTAAGAGAAGTCCTGGACTGGACATGTTCATGTATGATGGTCTTTCTGTTGTTACTAAAGAAACACTGTGGATCATTAAATGGAGATTGTTAAATTAGTGGTTGTAAATGAAATATGTACACTGTAAAATTAAAAGAAATTTGAGGTATCATTTGGGTATCCTCGGGTCACCAATCTGGAAGAAACCTTTGGAGAATGTTTAGGTGTCCTCAAATATCCTTTGTTTCTTTTAGTTTATACGGTGGGATCCAGAAGTCTGAGACCAAAGTGAAAATTTTATTTTACTTGTTTGATCAAAATACTGCAAAACAGTACAATTGTAAAATATTATTATTATTTTTTAATATACTTTATTCCTGTGATGGCAAAGCTCAGATACTTCTTTGGACCTTGAATGTGGTGATTTCATTGCTTTCTATGAGAGACAAAAAAATCTCTCGGATTTCATCAAAGATATTTTAATCTGTGTTCCGAAGATGAACGAAATGCGGGTTTGGAATGGCATGAGGGTGAGTAATGACAGAAATGTAATTTTTCGGTGAACTAACCCTTTATGTGCTCATGGAAGAGATGTGTTTTCAGCTGTCTTTTGAATATTGTCAGGGATTCTGCATTCCTGATGAAGTTAGGGAGGTCATTCCACCAGCAAGGAACAGTGAAAGAAAATGTTCTGGAGAGGGGTTTTGTGTCTCTCTGTGATGGTACCACAAGTCGTCGCTCTTACCAGTCGCAGACTTCTGGTAGGGATGGAGACTCGTAAGAGTTACTGGAAGCAGGAGGGTGCTGAACCTGTGGTGGATCTGTAAGCAAGCACCAATGCCTTGAACTTGATGTGAGCAGCAAGTGGTAGCCAGTGCAGAAAGATAAAGAGAGGTGTGATGTGAGTCATCTTGGGCTTGTTGAAGACAAGGCGTGCTGCAGTATCCTGAATCATTTGTAGATGTTTGATTGCACATGATGGAAGACCGTCCAGAAGATCATTGCAGTTATCATGCCTAGAAATGACCAGGGCCTTGACAAGAAGTTGTGTTGTATGCTCAGTAAGTAAAGGCCTGATCTTCCTGATGTTGTGTAATGAAAAAGATTACTCCAAGATTTCTGACCGACCCTGATAGGGTAAATGATGACAAATCTAGCTGGGGTGCGTTTCCTAAAAGTATCGTTAGCCATCTAAAACTGCAAGTTCTGTCGTTACTAACATAGTTCAACGATTTGGTGTTTCCCGAAACCATAGTTCAAACGAACATTCGCAAACTGCATCGCAAACCTGTGTGGTTGGAAGGACAGCTCTCTAACTGGGGTGAGAAGCATAATTTCTTGTTTTATGAAATGTGGACTTCAGAAATCGTTATCTTGAGCCAAATAAGCCAGCTGACATGTACGCACATGTGCGTACATGGTCTGGTACGTAAGAACGAGCCTATGATTGAATCTGGAAATAAAGCAAAATAACAGTGATAAATGAGATTCCTCAGGTGCCATGTCTGTAATTTATAGCAAAAAGTAGCATTAATTCAATCTCAAACAGATTCATTTAAAGAAGTTATTACTCTACCACCTGAGTGACATCACTCACCAACGTGACTGAACAACAGGTTTGCGACAATACGGTTTTGGGAAAGTCGTGACTAGCTAGTTGATTTGTTCAACAATGCATCATATGGAAGTGAAGCAGCCCCGTTGTTGTACGGGAAACGCACACCTGGATGTTAAAATCGTGCTGTTGAGTTGGATTGGCAGGGAAGATCAGTCTTTGGCAGGTTGAGCTGCAGGTGATGATCTTTCATCCATGCTGAGATGTCCGCCAGACAACTTGAGATTCATGCAGCTACTGTGGGATCATCTGGTTGAAACGAAAGGTAGTTGAAGTGTGTTGTCAGCATAGCAATAATAGGAGAAACCATGTGCCTGTATGATGGGTCCCAGTGATGTAGTGCATATGGAGAAGAGGAGGGGTCCAAGAACAGAACCCTGAGGAACCCCCATGATCAGTTGATGTGCTTTGGATACCTCCCTCCTCCAGACAACCCTCAAAGACCTACCTGAGAGATAAGATTCAAACCAGTGAAGTGGTGTTCCTATGATGACTAGTGATTTGAGGGAGGACAGAAGGATCTGATGATTCGCAGTGTCAAAGGCAGAAGATAAATCCAGTAGAATGAGAACTGATGATTTGGAATCAGCTTTCGCAATCCTCAGGGCTTCAGTGACCGACAGTAATGCAGTTTCGGTTCAATGGTTGTTCTTGAAACCAGATTTGGTTAACGTCCAACTGGTTATTCTGTGAAAGGAACGATGAGACCCGGTTGAAAACAACTCATGTTTAATGTGGGTTTTTTTTAAGCATTGGGGTTACCCGAGACTGCTTAAATGTGGTGGTGAAAATGCCAGTGCGGAAAGATGTGTTGATGATGTGTGTGAGTGTTGGTAAAAGTGTAAGAGAGATGGCTTGTAGAGGGTGTGAGGGAATGGGATCTGCAGGGCAGGTGGTAGGATGACTGGAGAGAAGTTTAAATACTTCTGCCTCAGTGAGAGAGAAGGAGGAGAGAAGATTTCTGGCCGAACTGGAGAACTGACTGCTGATGGTTTGTTGGTGAAGAAATTAGCAAAATCATCAGCATTTAAAGAGGTGATAGAGAAAGACCGAAGAGAGAATTGAATGTTTTGAAATGTTTGTGTGTGTTTGAAGTTAAACTGTTAATCTTCTTGTGGAAATATGAAGATTTTCCAGCATAGACTATAACAGAAAGGATGAGAGCAGAGATTGATAGATACTCAGGTCAGTCTTTTGATTTGCATCATGTTCTCTCTGCTGCCCTGAGTTTGGTCTAGTGTTCAGGAAGAACATCAGATAACCATAGGTTAGAGGGATTAGCACCTGCTGGCCTGCAAGAGAGAGGACTTATGTTGTCTAGACAAGAAGTTAATATGGAACATAAAGTGTCCGTTGAGGTATTCACATTCAGAGATGAGAATTGTGTGGTTGAGAGAAGAGAGGTTGACACAACTGATAAAGGATGGGAGGGGGAAAGTGAGTGCAGGTTACATCTGAAAGCAACTGGTAGAGGGGTTGGTGGTGCACAAGCAGTAAGTTGTAGATTAAAAGTACTGAAGAAATTATCGGAAATGTGCAGAGGTTTTACTTTAGAGTTGTTGAAGGAGTTTTTACAGCATATAGCCATATAGATATGTGGGTACATTTCCCCACACTGCCTTTTCTTCACTCATGCACACATTAATACATTTTCTTTCTTTATCACTTTCTTTATCTTGCTCTTTCACGGTATTCTACTCTCTCTTTCTCTGTATTTCTGTTTCCTGTCTGTTTCTCTCACAGACAGTTTCGAGACAGGGGCCCCTGTGTGTGGAGAGGGATAATGTTGCAGCATGTTTCCTCAGGCTGGTGGGCTTCCTGTCTCCACGCCTCTCTTCCTTCCATTCAACAAGCTGTTCTTCCCCTCACCTGATAGACCATTGTGTCCCAACAGCAGTTATAAGACTTAAAACAGACCAATGCCAAACACATAAACGGATGAAAACATACAAACTACTGTCTCTAACTGGGATTGCTGCTTGAAGAAAATCCCAATGTGTATTGTGATGGATTGGATACACAATGACAGGGAGGTCAGGGATAGTTGACACAATGTCTCATGGATTTTAGGTTAAAAAAAAAATTCTGTCATTAATTACTCACCCTCATGTCGTTCTACATCAGAATGCGACTCATTATTGGCCAGCTCCTGTGTCAGCATCACAAGTATACGTCAAACAGCATCAGCCAATACTGAGTCAGCGCTTTGATGTAAAACCTGGAAGCGCTGCACTGTTTTAACTGTGCACTGTGTAAACAGAATAGGAGAATGACGGAAGAAAAGAAATTGTTGAATCAAGTAGTTATTTTTGTGTTGTTTTTGCACAAGAAAAGTATTCTCGTCGTTTCATAAAATAAAGGCTGAACCACTGCAGTCCGATGGACTATTTTAATGATGTCTTTACTATCATTCTGGGACTTGAGAGTGGTAATTAAATTGCTGCCAATAGAGGGGTCAGAGAACTCTCGGATTTCATCAAAAATATCGTACTTTTTGTTCCGAAGATGAACGAAGGTCTTACAGATTTGGAACGACATGAGGGTGAGTAATAAATGACAGAATTTTCATTTTTGGGTGAACTAACCCTTTTAATAAACATATATACATAAATGTACTGTCTTGTTATAGTCCTGTCTTTTGTCACGTGTCCTTTTTTTTGGTTTTGTTTGCGCCACGCCTTTGCCATTGTCTTCTGCTGTGTTTGTTATTAGTTATTACCTCCACCTGTGCCTAATTAGTTTCCTCTATGTATTTATACTCCCCGTTCTGTTCAGTCATGGTCGGTTATTGTCTGTGCTTATGCACACTGTTACGTGTCCTGTCTATGTATCTTGGAATAAACCTGTCAGTTTTGATAAACCTTCGTCTCCTGTTGAACCCAGCGTTACATATATATATTCTTGGATCCTATCACTAGGTTGCTTGCTTGCTCAATTTATTTATTTATATATTTATCACCTATCATTAGTCACTAGTTAAAACGTTTTAAATGGCCCTGTGGTGACAAATACATTTCTCATAAATCACAAAAGCTGCTTGTATAACAATTTTAAAATTATAAAATAATTTAAACAGAAAATGCTGTTTAAAATTGTTTTAGACGTCATGACGTTTGAAAATGTGAAAAATAAATTTGAAATAAATAAATAGATATTACATTTTCATTTGAGATGTTCTATTCTCATAATAAATAATTTTTTTTTTTGTAAAAATTAATAATAATAATTTCATAAAAGACAAGATTTTTTGAGACCTAAATTCCACACTGCAGAAATTATTGTATATTCATATAAGTCTTTTGTGGTTGTTCAAACACAATCGACCACAAGACCGTTTACTCTACGAAAGCAATCCGGTCAAATGAGTGTTCAGCTGCCTCTGGCAGTTCTCGAAAGTGGACAAGCTCAAAACATTTTACACCCTGTTTACCCCTGTTTTTAGTGTCATCCACTTGTGATCCAATTGACCAAAACGCATCTTAATACAAGTTGTAAACTGGGCCAGAAAGTATTGGCCTCAATCTCACCTGTGACTTTGTTTTCCCTCCAACACTTTTTACCCAACCCCTCACAGTGACACCTCTGATAGTTCAGCATTTCACAAGGTTAAGGGTCAAGGGTCAAACAAAGGACATGGAAAACTGGGACACAGATCTCTGCTGTCATAGTGATTATCCTTAATTAAATAAGATTTTTAAAATGTTCCAGTAGAGCTACACAATTCCTAAAAAATAATGAAATGTATAACAAAAGTTAACACCCTTTCAAAAATAACAACTATGTACCTTATTTACCACTAAAAAGTGCATATTAGTACCTAAAGTGTACATATTAGTATTTGAAAGTGTACCGCCTCAGCAACAGCTTTTGTACCTTTTTTTCTGAGAGTGTTTTTATATATTTTTTTAAACAATTGGTTTAGCTAACTGTGCAAGTGGCGTCAAATAACAGCTTGTGTTGCACAGAAAATGACATTTACTCACTTAGCAGCTTTGCAAAATTTCTTTTAATAAGCCGACCCCGTTGAAAGTCATTGTATTATTCACACATTGTCAAAAATATAGCTGTGTATGTGTGTCCAATTGAAGCATCACAGCTAATGAGGTTGGGAATGGAGTTTGTATGGGGTTCAATCTGCCACCCGGCGTGTAGGATTTCATTTCACTTCAAAAGGCGTTCACCTGATCCGTCTCGCTTTGTATGAGTACAAGAAAGCTGAAATGCCCCAACTTCTGTTTGATCTGTAAATGGATGACTCAGGCATGGCTGTGATAACAGATAACAGGCCATGGCCTTCTTCTTTAATTAGTTTTTTCAGCACATTATCTTCAGTCATCTTCCCTTTCTTGCTCTCTGTGCTTTGCCTTCTTCATCAAATAGATGTGAAAAATGTGAGGTAAGAGACAGTAATCATGCTGAGATTGACCGTGATGGAATTAACTCTGTTTGATTGTTTGTATGAGAGTTTGTATTTGCATGTGACGTGACCTAGATGGGCTAAAAAACATTGCCATGCTGTTTGTCCATTAATGTGATGTCTGCTGGTGTACTTGCTTTCTGTTTGTTAAGGAATGTGTGGATCTAAACAGCATGGATGTAAAGAGATTGGATATTAGTGAGGAATACTTTCTTTTATTAATGAAAGAGAAGCAGAAAAACTGCAAGAAATTACAATCAAATACCATTCCTCCACCGTCAGATTCTGAACTTTGTGATACAGCTAATGAGACAAATAGTGAAGAATTATACGACAAAATTAAAGATGAGCAAAATGATGGAGTATCGTTGCTCTGAAAGTCCCTTGGAGCGACATGGGCGGAGGGGACAGAACGGGGCGATGTATTCA
This sequence comes from Zacco platypus, assembly GCA_038088235.1. NCBI lineage: Eukaryota > Metazoa > Chordata > Actinopteri > Cypriniformes > Xenocyprididae > Zacco > Zacco platypus. The sequence continues at coordinate 22,517,871 of CM076071.1, forward strand.
TCTGAAGATTAACGAGCTGCTGATTTGGAGCAGGCGTGGAAGAGGAACTTAGAGCAGCAGCCCTGCCATTAATAGCCAGTAGATGAAGGATTCCTTTTTTATGTGGGATATTTATGGAGGAGCCTGTGTGCATCCAGCTCTGCTGTACCGTATACTGCTTCTGCCCTTATATGTGTGTCTGAGAGGGTCTTTAACAGGGGTTTTACCAGTCTACCTCACTTCATTGGTGTTGAGGAACATTAAAACACTTTTAATGTTTTTTTTAAAACTTCTGTTAAGTCAAACAATTTGAATCTAATGCATATCTTGAAAACTTCAGGATAAAATAATAATGGTACTGTTGGGTGAATCTCAAAAACCTGTGCATGTACCTAAACACAACCATTTCAGTCCCAAACCATGAAAAAAGAAAAAGACGAAGAAGAAGAAAGTGAACATTATTCATCCCTTTGGACTTGATTATCACAATTTTTCTTTATTTTCCTTAAGATTTTGCAAGTGAAACTTTAGCAAAAATGGTTGCAACAGAAAATGCTCTCTATTCAGCATGTGGTGTTGTTTTTTTAAATGGAAATTAGACCATGTGGAGGACAGATTTGTGATGCAGATCTCAGAAAAACCTCTTTTAATGAGATGCAGCTGATAACTGTGAATGGGGTGTGCTGGGAGCATTCTTGGAAACACTGAGGGATTTTGTGATTGCGTGGTTAAAGATAAACCCAAAATTGCTCCATCTAAATTAAGACCATTCAGCAAGCTCTGTTTGTGGTATCATTGCAAATCATGTGAGAAATGTACAGAAGCTAAAGAATTTGAGAAATGCATAAGCCTCAAGGATTCTGCATTTACATGTTACCAGTATCCATAAAAAAACACAGAGAATTCTGGAATTCTCAATGAAGGCTAAATGTTGATTTTTCAAGATCCATACAACTGTTAAAGATTTAAGGAATGTTATGCCTTGTGGGTATGTGGATCCTCCCTCACTGTGGGAGTCGTTGAGGACGACATCAACACCTCCAGAAGCCATCCCTCTGCCTGCTTCAGATAGGACACATCATCCCATCCCATCAAGAGATACCATCCACTGCGGCAATTCCCATATACACCATGGACTACCGCAATGCCTACCACAGACCACAGACGATGAGCCCCTTCCATCCCCAGAAACAGAGCCAGCCAAGTGTTTACTCCGTCCTTCGGATGAGACGTTAAACAGAGGTCTTGACTCTCTGTGGTCATTAAAAATCCCAGGATGTCCTACAGAGTAAAAAAGAGTAGGGGTGTAACCCTGGCATCCTGGCCAAATTTGCCCATTGGCCTTTGTCCATCGTGGCGTTAATTATTATTATTATTCTACCCGAGACTCCATTATGGAGCTCAGCGCTGTTGAGACAGTCCACCAATGAGCCAGTCGAGGAGCGCTGGACCATCAATTTCTCTGTGGAGGCAGCTCCCATCCCTGAGCTCTTCTCTCCTTAACCCAATCACCATCTTGGATGGTGTCCCACCCAATGTCTTACCCATCCCATTGTATCTATCCACACCTCTGGCTTCATCTAGTCCCCTGGACTCACCTGCCCCACTGGTGCCTCACAGCTCCTTGGCTCCAGCCGCACCACTGACTCCCTTTAGCTCCTCTGCTTTTACTAGTGCCCCTTCACCACCTGTGTGATGCTATGAAGCTGATCCCTTGGCTACACCTCAGGCCTCCAGGCCTATTGCTCCACCTCAGCCTGTCAGCACTTCGACTCTCTTGTTACCCTGGTTTAGCCGTGGACTCAGGCCTCAGGCCTCAGGCCGTGCCTCAGCCCTCCACCCCTTCACCGGGCTCTCCCTTCCCCCCCGGCTCTGCCTTAGTCCTCATTTCCTCCAATGTCACCCCATTTTGCCAGGTTTATATTTAAAACAGAATCAACCTTCTTCATTCTTATTCATTTTAGCATAAATGTGAGCTTCTGTAATCTCTGTGTATACATGCTAAAAAAGAGAGAGGAAGAGGGATTATTTTAGTGTGTGTGTGTGTGTGTGTGTGTGTGTGTGTGGTCCTGGTAAACCTACATTGTGGGGAAAATGTTTTGGTCCCCATGAGGAAAACATCTTATAAATCTTATAGAATTGTGTTTTTTGAAATTGTAAAAATGCAGAAAGTATTCTGTGATGGGTAGATTTAGGGTTAGGGGATAGAATGTAGTTTGTACAGTATTAAAATCATTATATCTATGGAAAGTCCCCATAAAACATGGAAACCTGTGTGTGTGTGTGTGTGTGTGTGTGTGTATGTGTTTGTCCATCAGTGTGCAATTTCAGATCAGACTTTCTAAAATTACCACATCATGTGAAAATTAGCATTTGTGGATTTTGTTCAAGCCTGGGGTTGGAGTGTGACCCAGTAAAGAGTGTGTGTCTACTAGTAGCGCCTGTACATTTTTCCTACTTTACCACATTGAAAATTTGTATTTAATTAACTTAAAATATCTGCTTTGCATTATTTAGCCCTCTTCCTTACACACACACACACACACACACACACACACCCACACACCATTAGGTGTGAAGTGCTGGCATAGGATTTAAATATAGCTCTGTGTTTTTACATCTGTGGCCACATGTATTTTTACTGTGATTATTTTAGGTGTCTACTTGCATTCTTGGGATGGCTTAAAAAGGATTTACCCTGATTGATATTTGGCTCATCACGCGGAGGTGCCGGGTTCATGTGGTTGTGCTGGCTCCCGCTCTGGGTTTAAACAGACCCGGTTCCCCTTTAGGTAGCAACTGCTAATCTGCACTCTGGAGCTGAAGAGCACATGTTTTTGAGAGGCGGTTTAGCATACAAAGCCAAAGACTACTCTGTTAGGTCGAGATAGCGAATGAAATGGGAAGCTTCAACTCAAAATCAGCCTTGGGAAGGCTTAGATCCAAAATGTGTGGAGCTGTAAATTGAGATGTAAGAAGGCCTTTCAGCCACAGGTCAAATCCAGAGCGGTTGCTGAAATCAACAGGTCTTTTAAGGTGATGTCTCTCAAAAATGTGATATGCCTCTTTTTTGACTGATTCCTTCACTCTTAAATTACAGTTCTGCGTCTCTGCATAGCATAAATATATGTTTATGTGTCAAAGTCACTTGTTGCCTATATTTAGTCACCAGCAGACCTTTGGTCAGGACAGAGGGGGCAGCTTCGCTTTAATAAAATCATTCTGTTACCGCTGCACTGATATGGCTAGTCAGTCAAGACATCAAACATTTCTCCACCTAAACACATACTACAGTACTGGAGAATGTTTAACCAGGAGACTCAGCCTAGGGTCACTTACAGCACAATACTTAACTATGATTTTGTCAAACAATTTAAAATCTTGAATATTAAGGTGTGTTTTTACTGTGTTTTCCAATTCCTGGCCATTTGTAATATACTACTGAAAAGTCAAAAGTGTGTGTTTGTGTGTGTGTGTGTGTGTGTGGTGTTGGTAAACCCTATGTTGTGGGGACAAAAGATAGTAGTTATAGTAATGCTATCTACTGTTACATATTCTATCATATATTAGCTTATAAATCATACAAAATGTTTTTTGAAAATGTAAAAATACAGAAAGTTTTCTTTGATGGGTAGGGTGGAAAGTATCCATAAAACGTGGAAATCCAGCATGTCTTTGCGTGTGTGGTCCTGGTAAGCCATGGAAACAAAATGTCCGCACAAAGATGGCAATATCTGAACTCCTTGTCCTTGTGGGGGCCTTTGTGTGGGGTCCACACGAGGAAAACAGATTATAAATCATATTAAGTAATGTTTTTTTGAAAATCTAAAAATGCTGAAAGTTACATTCATTGAATCCTCGTAAAACATGAAAACCCAAGATGTGTGTGTAACCTTGAGTGGGAATTCCTTGTTTTGTTTTGTTTTGTTTTTGTCTGTCTCCGTGTTTAGTTTTAGTTTTGACTTGGTTTCGTGTTTTTGTTTTTTTGTCTGTCTCTGATTTGATTTTTTTTGTTTGTGTGTGTCTATTTGGAGTTTTTTTCTGTCTCAGTATTTCATTTTGTTTTTGTTCTGTTTTGTTTTTGGTCAATCTTTTTGTTTGGTTTTTGCTCTCTACTCATCAATTGTATTGAGTGAGTTTGTGGTTGTAGTCCAATCCTCTGCACAGCTTTGAGAATTGGGTGTTTGACTCTTACATAATGGTAGATTAAATCAGAACGATCCCTCACAGTATACACTTCATATTACACAACTCTGAGGCATCCACAAACACAACCTTTACATGCTGCTTGAGTATGTGTTTGCACACTGTCTCCTTCACAAACACACTCCTCTTCCTGCTTCAACACACTTTTAGACCCCCTCCAGTGTTCCCAGTGCTGCTAGGGGAGGTCGTGCTGCTCAGATGGGAATGACTGATGACAGATACGATCTTATCACGATGCAACTTCTTGAGTTTTGACTAATACAGCACATGCTCATCTGATATACAAGACAGGGAAAATCAATGGCTAATGCAATATGGTTCCATAACATTTATTTCTGTGCACCAAATGATTTTATGTTTAGCATCAGGTTGTACTTCAGGGATGGGATTGGCATGCAGTATAATTGTTGGACCTCAGGCAAAGGACTAAGATCAAGAAAATGCGGATGCATTAATGGCAGTAAAGGATAAGGCCTGAATTTATAGTAGGACCTTATGAATTTCTCATAAATATAACTGTTCTGGCCTCTATTTTCTTTATTGACATGTAGCAGAGGAGCTGATGTTGACATTAAATACACAGCTATTTTGGGGTTGTGGTGGTAGTGGCGCACTTGGATCTGGGTTAGCAAGCATAACAGTCACACCACATACTCCAGAAATCGATGAAAGTGTTTTTTTTAAAACATTTACATCATTTAGTACAGTCAACGACTACAACAATGAACAATTTGAGTTTTCAAGGTTCTCAAAGGGACAGTTCACCCAAAAATAAAAATTCTGAAAACTCCAAACTCCTTTTCTGAAGAAAACAAAAGAAGATATTCTGAATTTGGGCCCCATTGTATGGACCAAAAAGCAAACACTTTGGGTGAACTGTCTCTTTAAACAGGAAGAGATTTTATGATTGACATGTAAAATGAGCAACCATGCATTATTTTGTTTTTATGCGATGTTTAGAGATAGATTTGTCAGAAATGAACTATACCACAAGAATAGGCTGACATGAAAAAAAAATGTAAATATCGCCATGCCAGTCTTGACTAATGGATGCAATATGCATCAGACATCAGTAAACAGACTGCTGTCCATGGGTCTTGCTGTCTGAGGCTGAGACTACCTGTCATCTGTCTCTTGACACTGAGGTAGCTGCTGGATAAAAGCATAAAATTACATCTCTTCTTCACCCTAAAAGGTGAAAATAACTGACAGATCTGAAGCTCCCTCCCTCCATCCATTTTTTGACTGTCTTTATATGCTTTTACTGGAACCACAGATGTTTGATTACCCTACCACAAGTGTTTGTGGTCATCTCACCAAAAGAGCCTGTAGAAGTTCAATAGTGCACTTATCACAGCCAGAAGGAGAAGATCAGTAAGACAGGGACCAGAGCTCAGACTTTCAGAAGTTATGATTAATGCTAAACAGATTTTTTTGTATGCCTGTTTCATCTGATCGGTCATGTTCTCCTGTTCTTCTCTCTGTTGTTTTTTTTATTGTACTTTGCGCTGTCCTGCCGACTCATTTATAACAGTAAAATCACTATTTGAAAAGGTTCCTACCCTCTTGGCTAATACAAGAGCAACAGGCTCACACTGAGCAGCCACTATGCTGGTCATCCGTCACAAATTAAACTATTGACCGTCGGCTTTGGCACCACACGAAGCCCCCCTGGCAACATCCTCCCCCTGCGGTGTGCTTTGAACGAGGGGAAGCGAACTTTTGTCCTGCTATTGTTCCCCCTCCCTCAGACTAATTAACTTCATATCAACAAGACTTTTAGAGGATGTAAAAGAGAGTGAGAAAGTGTGCAAAGGAAGGGATGTTAGAAAAATGTTTAAGAAACTGAGACCCTGTTTAGACCTAGCTTTAAAAGGATTTTCTTCTTAAAATGAAAATTGTCAATTACTTACCCTCATGTAATTTTACAAACATGTACACAGGGCTGGGTAGGTTACATTTTTCAAATGTATTTCACTACGGATTACAAAATACATGCTTTACAAGTCATTTGTAATGTATTTCGTTAACTACCCAAGTTTTGTAACTTAATCTAAATACTTTGGAATACTAATAAGTATGTAACACAAAAAAGGGTAATTGCGACTTTTTTCTCAGAATTTTGTGATATAAAGTTGCAATTGCGAGTTATAAAATCAGAATTGTGAGATATAAACTCGCAATATTGAGAAAGGATATCAGAATTCTGAGATGTAAACTCAATTTTGAGAAAAAAAGAGATATATTTTATAGATATATATAATTGTGAGATATAAACTTGGAATATCCCAGAAAAATGTCAGAATTTGAGATATTAACTCTCAATTCCGAGAAAAAACAGTCAGAATTGCACGTTTTTATCATGCAATTCTGACTTTATAACTTTGAGTTATTATTAAATATTATAACTTGCAAATATTATATATTTTGTTAAAATTATTAAAATGTTGCATATTCTGTAAGGGAAATGAAACTTATGAGCATTAAACATTAAAATTCAAAGTAATCACTTTGATAATCTAAAATACTTTTCGAATGTAACTGTAATCTGATTACCACCCATTTAAAATGTAACTGTAATGAAATACAGTTACTCAAATTTTGTATTTTAAATACGTGACTAAGTTACATGTATTTTGTTACTGCCCAACCCTGCATGTACACTTCCATTCAAATGTTCTTTTTTTTTTTTTTTTAAACTGATATTCAGCAAAAATGTAATAAACTTATCAAAGGTGACAGTAAAGACATTTATAATGTTACAGAATATTTCTATTTCAAATAAGCGCTGTTCTCCTGAACTTTCTATTCATCAAAGAACCCTGAAAAAAATATTAAGCAGCACGATTGTTTTCAACATTGATAATAATAAGAAATGTTTCTTGAGCACATAAGAATGATTTCTGAAAGATCATGTGACACTTAAGACTAGAGTAAAGATGCTGAAAATTCAGCTTCGTCATCACAGGAATAAATTACATTTTAAAATATATTCAAAGAGAAAACAGTTATAAAGTATAATATTACTGTTTTAGTGTATTTTTGATATAAAGAAATGCAGCCTTGATGATCAAAAGCATCGACCCCAAACTTTTGAACATTAATGTATGTTGTTATTTGTTCCGATCAGTTGCGATCACATCACTCATGCGATTTTAATATTAGCTGTAAACAAGGACTAAGGCAGCACGGAAAAGCCCTGGATATTAATAAAGAGATGGATGTGTGCAAATGACGGCAGAGGAAAAGGTAAGAGGATGGAATATGACCGAACAGTAGAGATAACATTTAGCACACAGGAAAAAGAGCAAAGGATGATGGGATGAACAGCCAAAGGCTAAAAGGTGCAATGACATTAAAATCAAGGAAAATTTACTCTGGCCTTTCCCATATGGTAACGTGACGCGGGAGCAGAACTTACAAATCTCAAAATAGCTCAGTTGTGAGCTGGCTTTGTTAGGGTATTCAAACAGAGTGCCAAAGTCTGACACACTTTGCATAAGCTGTTAGCCATTCAACTCGTGGTTGCATGCATGCTATTTTTAGATTTCAAACGCTCTGTGAATATATTAACACATCGGATCAGGGAAAGAGAAAAGATACCTCTCATATATTATGTGTGATTGCATGAAAATCGGAGATTCATTAATAAATAGCCTAAGAACTAAAAACAGCCTCTGAATTTCTCTGTAGCTCCATCAATGTTTTATCAATCTTCCCAGAGGGTACATGGTTTATGTAATTGGGTTTATGATGTACTGTATGTAATGTTAACCACAGACTTGTCATTGTGCCCAAATCTGTGCCAGCCAGCTTCATCCCAAACATTAATGTGGGCGATGACTGTCCTCGGGGCTTAAATACTTTACTGGTGAATCTGTTCCAACTGAACAGGGACAAAATGATCTTTGTGCCATATAACAGTACAGGTGGATATAGCTGGATAAAAATCAAGCTTTCATAAGGAGCACAGTACTGTGGCCACACAGAGGACAATAGAAGCTTTATGTAACCTGTGAGGAATTGATGCTCATGTGTGGCTGGCCTCGATTAGTATTGTTTCTGCCAGAGGAGCTCTTCCAGAAGGTGGGAGTTTTCCAGAACAGCTGTTGGGACTCATTAAAAAAGTTGTTGATACACTTCTAAAACACGAAATTCTGCAGTAAATTTGTTTAGTCTGCATTTGGTATTACTATGCATCTGAAATGTCTCCAAAATCTCCTTATATATAATCTCCTGACTATATATATCACTTACTATATTAGTGTGTTACTGCATGTGTGTTTTAGTGTTTTAAAAGAAACTAAAAGGAAAAAAAGTGTTAATAATAAGCACACTTATTTTTTGGACAGTTTTGTCCTGTATTAACTATGTGTTGCACATGATCACAATTTCCACAAAAAATTTCAGCAGCACAACTGTTTTAAACATTGATAATAATAAGAAATGTTTATTGAGCACCAAATTAGCATATTATAACTGAAAAGTGTCTGAAGGATCATGAGACACTAATGACTGGAGTCCTATTTTTACTGTATTTTGAAAAAAATTAAGCTGATTTTTTTTTTTAATATAATGATTACGGCCTTGGTGAGCAAAAGAAGCTTATTTGAAAAACTATTTATTTATTTTTTTTAAAAAAAAGAAATCAGGAATAATTTATTGATTCCTCATTTTCTGATTTGAAATATGTATTTTGACAAATTGTTACAAAATTTTCTCTTATTCAAGAAGGAGTTGGATTTGCATAACTACAAATGCCTGGGGTTAATGGCCACAGAGTCACATGACCTGTCTTAATTGGACTCTGCTACTGTTTACACTACAAATGTGGTGTTCTCACATGCTTTTTTAATTTTATCCAATTGTGGTTTAAGTCATTTGATCATAAAACATTTTAGACCTCATTTACACCTGTATTTAATACTGGATCACCCAGAACAGGCGTAAACGGAGTCCAAGAGTATTTTACTGTGTAAACGAGGGTCTGCAGTTTCACAATGTCTCGTTTCCTCGTGGCATCAGCGGCGGTAATGAGCCGGCGCTCCGAGACTCTCACCTGCTGAGAGGATAATCTTGTTGGTTCCCTCAAATAAACATCCGCCGTACGCCGCTGTCCCACTCAGACACACATCTTCACACGTCCCTGTTCCTGACAGCTGTCATTCACTCAGCGCTCTTTCTACCTCAGATCACAGTGGGAAGCAGAGCTGAGCTGATGGCTTTCAGAGAGTTGTTTACAGTGGCTGCCTGACTCTCACAGGTTCCAGCATTATCTCCACACTGTGTGTTTTCACAGAGGTCTGCTGAAGCGCTGTGCCAACAGTTGCATAACCCAAAGGCTTTTTCTGCGCAAATGCAGTAGCAAGGCCTGTGTTTCCTCTGGCTGTATGAGCATAACTGATGTGCACTGGAACTGAAACGTTAAATAATTTCCAGACGTGATTGTTGTCAGGCAGATCAGAGGGATTGAGGTGTTTCAGAAAAGGTTTGGCACACAAAAGCGATAGATGAATAAGGAGTGCACGGACATTAAAAGGCTCTTAGGCAGAGTGGCTTCACGATGGAGGTGCTGAGGTGTTTATTTAAATGTCTGAATGTTTAATAGAGAGGATGACTGGGCATATGGCAGAGGCTCGTTGTACTTGGAGAGATGGAAGGGTGTAAAAGGGTTATGTAAGTTTTAAAAGGCAGGAGGAGAACATTTCCAGGAAAGACTAGTTGAGATATAGGCTAGTTTAAAGGTATGCCACGTCAGGACTTGATCTCACAGGAAAAATGTTTACAAGATGGCAATTTTGAATGAATTTGTACAATGTTATTGTATGATAACATGATTTTAAAAGAAAAAGAAAAGTAAGGATGATGGTCCACCCTTAATCCCAACAGTCACTAGTGTAAGCAAATTGTGTGAAAACATATAATCAATCGTATACAAATTCATATGAATTAGCCACCAATTTTCTAAAATGTAAAATTTTTCATAAAAGTTAAGAATTGCCACGAGTGTTGGGATAGCCTCATGACCATACTGCATTGTTACTACATCTTCTATTCCTTAATATTATATGTGTATTTTTGATGTATTTTTGTGAAAAATAGAATATTGTCGTTGCAAAATAAAATTAAAATTAAAATAAAATAAAACAAAACAAAATAAAATAAAATAAACTAAATAAAATAAACTAAAATAAAATAAAAAAATTAAATTAAATTAAATTAAATTAAATAATAAAATAAAATAAAATAATAAAATAAAATGTCATTTTTGTGGTTGGACCAGTGGAAAAATAATAATAAGCTCTGCATGTGCTTCACTGGTCTATTGTTATTTCTATAATCAAATATATAATAATAGGAACTCTGAATAATGAAATATGAATAATGGGAAATTGAAATTCAATGTTGTTACAGATGAGTTCAAATACAAATTGTTTTTGCAGCCAAATTGCATTTGCAACGGTTTGATTAATGAACTACTCTGCACTAAACTCTTCCACCCATTTTCTTCGCCTTTCTGTTTGACTTAAAGTCTTATCTGAACTGCCCCTGTACAGCCTTCTCAAGACCATGACAGGAAGCCCTGGACATCCACACCCTCTGTGTTAACAAAGGCTCTCTAGACAAAACACAACAGTTGAGTTCCTGTGTCCACTCCAACTACCCTGTCATCCTCTCCCACCCTCCTGAACCCACCCTAGAGCCTTCATCCAGAGGAACCCCATCCAAAGATGAGAATAATACTTTATACAAACACCAGAATTTATATTTATACTATTTATATTCATGTTTTACGCTAGATGTTTCCGCCTGGAACCACACCATATCTAACTTTATAACTTTACTTCCATATTTTGTAATATGTTATACAGTGTGATAAACACATAATGATAAACACCACGAAAAAATTGAACAGTATTGTTCTAATTTTGGATATTATTTGGATATTTCACTGATAATGTTTCATTTTGTATCAGAGTAAATGACAAGGAGAGCCTGTAAAAGATTGCACCACAATGGGGATTTTTCCACTTCAATGCAAGTTGTTTAATGTGACTATAGTTTTCTTATTGCATACATTCATTATTATATGGTTCAGATAACCACACTTAACTAAATACACTTTATAGATCAGCTCAGGCCCATCATCACCAGTCTCTGCATAAATGAATGATGGCATTTGTCAAGAATCACAGTTCGTGAGAGCTCATTTGAAGGACAGTAAAAGAACACCTTCAAACTGAATACTTACACAATTCTACTGAGGTTTTGTTTTAAGTGCAGCCCGGCTTTGAACTGTCAGACATACTGAGGGATACTCGCTTACACACGTATTCTTCATTTCTCTCCTTCTCTGTTCTTTCTCTATGTGTGTCTCTCCCTCGCCTCCTCTCGTGTGCTCACAGATATGTATGCTGAATTTTTAAATCATGCTGTTATTACTTCTCTACTGTGGTTTTCATTCATTTTCATTATTTTCCTTTTTAATTTTATTTTAAAGTACATAATGTTACTAATTCTTTTGCAATGTTGAGCCCTTTTACCAAATTTTCTTGAATCTGAAGAGGAGGGTTGGGGGCAAAATTAAGGGAGTAAGAAATATGATGCAAGACCTATCATTTACAAGAACCAGTTAAATCAGCTCAAGTATAAACAGTTGTGTTAAGTTGTTTGATGAGGTTAAATCTTAGTTCAAACTGTTTAAATCATAAACAAAGTCTTACGAAATAGCCTTATCGTGGAAACATCCTTTAAACACCCTCACCGGAAGGTACCACCATGATCCCTATGGGTCATGAAATTGTCCCGCCAATTACATAAACCAAACTGAGCGTCATCAAACCGTTTTTATATACCAATCCTAAAACACAGAATATAAAGACGTAGATACTAAAAGACTAATTTCCTTGTCTAATTCTAATATTTCAACCCCATCATTTGGATTTTGCAGTTTGTGAAACGGCCATAGCACTGTATTTTCCAAGCGACATATTGCTTATGATTAAAGTCAAGGAATAATTACTTCTGAACATCAATAAAGATAAATTATCCACACTGTAAAAAATGATCTTCACATTTTTTCTTTTGTCAAACAACTTCGATAGTTAATGGAGTTCAAATAACATAACATTTTCAGTTTTTGTTGATTAAACCAAACGCTTTTATTGTATTAACTCAAAGTTTTTAATTTCAATGAACTCAAACTTACTTTTTTAAGTTAAACCAACTATTTTTTTTTTTTTTTACAGTGCAGTAACAAGTTAACGGGAGAATGAATAAATTCAGTAAAACTGTGTCGTCATAGCTTGGCGTGTGCGTTGAAAAGAGGGCGGGAGTCGTCGTGCTTCTCAGGAAAGGCAGGGAGTGGTGGAGCACTTATCTCGCTCTGCTTTCCCCTCTCACCCAGGCCTATCATCCTCCACCCGCCCGTTCACACCACACTCACCCCTGCGTTTAGACATTCACACCTCGCCCCTGCATCCAGACATCACAGATAAATGGCGTGACTTCAAACATATATTGATCAGAATTTAAGCACTGGGAATGAGACATACTTTATGGCCAACCATTAAAAGGCCTAAACATTAACTCTGCCAGGTATCTCTGCCATCTAAAAACAGGATCACAAATGAAAGTGTTGATTGTAGTGTTGTTTGAAGGACTTCTTTGATTCTGGTATTCATCCATTAATGTCCAAGACATTTTGTGATCTAATTACTCAACACACATTAGGAAGCAGTTGTAAACCCATGTGTACAATACATTTGTAAATGCTAATCTTGAGGACTACTACTCATTTACATGCACAAGACATATCGTTGAGATCTATTTACATTCTCAATATTTCAGTTACAGCTCGTAATGGTGCATTTAGGAACAACAGCGCACCATTTTTTAGCGTTATCAATATGTTGTGACACACTGATCGAGTAAGTTCACTGTTGTTCAAAAGTTTAAGGTTGGAAAGATATTTGAAATATTGTGAAATATTATATACTACAAAATAACTGTTTTCTATTTCAATATATTTTAAAATGCAGTTTATTCCTGTGATTACAGTGTCGCATGATCCTTCAGAAATCATTCTAAATGCTGATATGGAACTTTTCTGATTATTAAATGTTGTAAACAGTTATGCTGCTTAATATTTTTGTTGAAACCATGCCATTTTTTCAGGATTCTTTGATGAATAGAAAGTTCAAAGGAACAGCATTTATTTGAAATAGATATATGTTTTAACATTATGACTTTACTGTCACTTTTGATCAATTGAATCCATCCTTAATTGCTGAATAAGAGTAAAAAATGTATATTATTACTGACCCCAAAAGATTAAACACTAGTGTATATAGTCACAAAATGGGAAATTTTGCCCTCTATGAAATCCGATCACAATTATGCACTATATAATTTCTTTCAATAATACAGTTATTTCAAATATATATTAAACATTTGCCTCATTGTTCAAAGTCATTCATGATCCATTCTGTCATAACTCCTCACATATCATATGTAGAGGAAATATATGAGCTTGCTCATTAGAAACATTTAGCTCCACTGCAAGACATGAGAACACCAAATTACAGTAAACATCTGCTGTACATAAAGAGGTTAGTGTTCCAGATTTATTTTACATTCCCAGGCCTTAATTAGTACCTTTTATCACCATGAGCAACAGTTTTACAAGTGTAAGTGGCTCTTTTATGACAAGCAGCAGTGCAGGACGCTCAGTGTAGGGAGTGTACGATGCCATGTCCTGAGTCAGCGTGTTCTTGGGTGGAGCAAACAGGAAGCCTGCTCTGATTTCTGATCTCTTTTACCAACACCGGCCCTTCAATCCCACGTCACTTACATCACAGGATCAGAAGGAAAGGGGCCTGAACTGGGTCACAGCAGCGTACAGGAAGGGTCAGAAGCGATAGGAAAGTATGGGAAGTGCTAACCTCAGTATGATTCTGATAAACCGGGCTTTTTTCCTTAAAGCCATGAGAACGGCACACAAGCTTGACCTCTGCCCTGCTTAAATGATGTTTTAGTGGAACAGACCATGGGGAACTGGGCATAATGCCAACCGCCCTCACAGAACCAGCATTAGTAATACAAGTGAGCTGTACTTTCATGCAAAGACAAAAGACACGACACACCGGTTCATTAAAATTCCTCAGCTCATCTGCATGACTTGTGAAGCAGAGGTTGTCAGGTATGATTCTCAAGTGCTGTTCTCAAACAAATCAAAGCAGACAGTCAGACAGCCAGATCACACCTCTCTCCAAAGCCTTGTGGCCAACCAGTGTTGATGTTGTTACCCTCCAAAATACAACACAGCCCTGCATCTTGAGAAAATCTGCTGACTTTCAAAAAAAAAAGGCCTAATTTGAAGATGCTGAGTTCAGAAATATTAATAAAAACTTTCCATCAGATTTTTTCAAATTGTTTATATATTAGGAGTTATAATGTCAGAATTGTGAGATATAAACTTAATTGCGAGAAAGTAATAAACTCAGTTGCAGGATATAAACTCAAAATTCTGACTTTTTTCTCACAATTGCGAGTTTATATGTCGCAATTCTGACTTCTTTTCTCAGAATTGTGTTTATAACTCACAACTGAATGTTATAATGTCAGAATTGTGAGATATAAACTCACAATTCTAAGAAAAAAGTCATAATTGCGAGTTTATATCACAGTTATTCCTTTATAACTCAGAATTGTGAGTTTATGTCAAGCAATTCTGAGAAAAAAGTTAAAATTGCAAGATGTAAACTCACAATTGCGAGAGAAAAAAGAATTGCGAGATAAAAAGTTGAAAATAATTTTTTTATTCCATGTTCAAAATGTTCAAATACTCAATTTTATAGTCAAATAACTTTAAATAATCAAACAAACAAAAAAATTAAAAGGTAATTTTCGGTTGCTGTTTGGGTGTCATAAAACTTTGTTTAGTCAACTTAAAATGTGAAGTTGTTGTACTAAGTGACAACTTGGATTTTTGAGTTGACTAAACTTACAATTTTAAGGCAGCACGAATACTTACTTTTTAAGTTGACACTTTTTTTTTCTTTTTTTTTTTTAAATGAGATGTTTCACAAAAGATTTTGGGTCATGTTTAATTTTTGTCTACCACTGGCCATAATTCTATCCTTGAAATCAGGACTATGCATAAAATAATGTCATACATGTGAAAATCAGCAGAGAATTGAACAAATAGTTTGAATCTGGCTGAGAGGCTCTTTGTGGCAGTTGGTGATTAAAGGATAACACAAGACTTCTCCACTTTACAAATGGTTGTCTAAAGCAAAGAATGACATGAAATGCACATCAAAGTGTGATGTGCTAGAGCAAAACAGGCACTATTTTTGGAATCAGCATCCTAAAATTAGTAAGCATTCAGCAAATATGATGCAGGACGGTGTAATATATAAAAGCACGCAATTATGTTTTGAGATGCTAAATTGTGAAATCTCCTGATACAAGCACCAAAACAGAAGGTTTTCCACTGAGCATGATGCTGTGCCTTCTGTGGAGGATACACGTTTGCATTTTTTATGATTTGAGACCCAATTAGAAGCCAATCCCACCTCTATTATCTCTGAAGCCAAAATCACATGATCTGTGTCTGTCATCCAGCTGCTTCCAGAATGCTGAACAGATCAACGTCCAGCGAAGGATTCCTGTTTGAACTGGTCAGCTGGTGTACAGGCCCCTCTCCCTGCCTTAAAGCCTCATTGTTCCCAGGGAAAGTGTTCTTGTGCTAGAACTGGCTGTGCCAGATCCTCTTCAAACACAACATGCGTCTCTGTGGGGCTCCGGACAAAACCAACTGTGTTGAAAGTCTCTGAGCGGTTACATATCGCATTTTGTAAAAGAACAAATTCTATTTGTGAAGTTTTACTTGATTAATGCTTAAGTGTAAACTATCAGTTTCTTTGGCTTGTTATACAAGAACCATTTCACAGTAAAGAATAATATATCCCAAAAACTAGTTTAAAAGTTCTTAAAATGTATTCATGTTTGTTTAAGTAAAAATCACATTTTCCTTACACCTTGATTTCTTAAAAAAGTTAATAAAAATTAAAACAGTTTTGTTGTTGAATGTCATTCTTTTAATTCTTTTTTCTTTATTGTGATATCAGAACAGTATCATCCTGACATTTTTGGCTATGACAAAAATAATTCAGTAATTAAATTCATTGTATGAATTAAATTAATTGTAAATTCATTACAATTTTAAACTGTAAAATGTAAAATAAATAGTTGCAAAGGAAAAAATAAGCATTGTGTCATTTACCCTAAAACATGGAAGTACATAACAAAACATCCCAAATGCAACATAAAGAAACCAAAATGCACATTAAAATTCAATAATTTAAATTTAAAACATTTACATAGGCGTTCGACAACAGACTGAGAACAAAGTACGCATATAGCGGAAAACAGTTCATGTCATGTCGCCTCTTTTGCATGTCCCAATGACTCTAAAAGGTACAACCTTCAGTGACTCATATGTAAAGTGCGTCAAACGATTATCAGACCAAAAATGCAATCAGAAACGCTGTCAGGTCATAAACTTTGATAATTAGCGTGAGTTCATCTTGCAACAGGGAACAATGAGGACTCAAAACATGACAAAGTTTAGTGTAGTTGTGGATTTATTCAAAGTGTACAAATTCTGACACATAAATATGAACATCCCCAACACACGAGCACTGAGTGACAAACTTACACGTTTGAATGTGGAACAAAGTGGATAGTTTAAAAAAAAAAAAACGCTTCATTTGAAGCAATACATTACTTCTTTTTTTTGTAACATGATAAACTCTTTACAAAAAAAATCAGATGCTGCAAGTTCATAGATTACAAAAGGGAATTTCTAAAGTGCATTTAAACATCTCTTGTCATTTAGGGAATCGCACAATGTGGGTACAGCTAGAAATGACACAAATAGTCCTCAAGCTTGGGTGAAACTCTACTGCACCAACATGTGTCAGTCAACAGAACTACTTAAGAAGGATAGTACACCTTTAACAAATCTTGACAATTGCCACATTCGCCTGTTGAACTACTTTAGTGGTTGACGAAATGTCCTTCTCTGTGATTCCGATCTGATTTGAGCATTTGTGCATTCCCAAACAAGTGATCCATAAAGCTTATTCTGGTTCCCCTGACCACCAAGACGGCAAACACTGGCCATTCTGGATAAAAACCAAAGGGGGAAACACATCACCTGAATGTATACATTGGATTTTTCATCATGTCTATGGCAGCTTTGGTAATCAATCCATCCATTTCGAGACATTACATGAATGCTAGGATACGTGTAACACTTCAGACGCGAAGACAACCAACTCTTCTGCGATCAGTCTTTGTCATTTACAAGTTCATGTCCAGTGTTGTCCTTCACTAGAACTCGATGTACCACAGACCCCATGACATTGCGTAACACTGTGTTGATGTAAAAGTTCCATGTGATCGTCCCACCGCTGCTACAATCCAACAACCAAAGTGGTAAATCAATATTGTCCTCTTGCGTCTCTGAACTGTATTTATCCAGAACCACATGACTGATAAAACTCAGCCCGCCGAAACAATAATTCCAGGAGCGCAGGGCCGCAAAGGCCCATGGCACGTCACCAGCGGAGCCATCACAGAGGCCTACCACCACATCCAGCTCACATTGCCATCACCAAACAGTCATCTTTTCCTCTTCTGCTGCCTCATCATCTTTCTCCGCTTGATGATCATGGAGTGGAGACGTTCCAGGCCTTCTTGTAGACCCTCTCCGATGATGGCACAGGCCGGTTGGAGGTGCCAAGGTGTGTGAGAGCCGAGCTCATTCAGCGCCAACATCTGTTCAACCTCACATAGAGGCAATGCGCTGCGCAAGTCCTGCTTGTTAGCCACGACCAACACGGGCACCCCCTGGTTCTCCTGTAGCCGCGTGATCTTATGCAGCTCCGTTTTGGCCTCCTCCATGCGTTCAGCATCTACCGAGTCCACTACGAACACCAGGCCATCGGCGCAGCGCGTATATGAGCGCCAAAGCGGCCGGAGCTTTTCCTGACCTCCTACATCCCAAAAATGAAAGGTCGCGGCCCGGCCTTTCCCACCGAGAGTAACCTTGATCTTCTCCGTGTTGAAGCCCTTGGTGGGAACGGTGTTCACGAACTCATTGAACCGAAGTCGGTACAATACCGTTGTCTTACCGGCACAGTCCAAGCCGAGAATAACAATATGCAGGGCCTGAAAGGACGGCAGGCAGGGGAAGATGGCATGGGGCTCTGATAATCCATTCCCCATCTTGTTCTGCCACTCTGATGAGGATGAAAGCGAACGCGGAGACTCGGGAGACCAGGTGTCGCTGCCGCTACCTCTTCACCAAATATTCACAAGGCTTCTCGCGTTCCCCAGAGAAGCTGCTGCTATAACCTGAAACCAAATGAAAAAGGAGATGATGCAATGAGGCCAGCAGTGGAGCACCATGACACACAGTTTTACAGCTCTCCTTGACTTGGCTGTTCATTTTAAGTAAGCATGCTTTGTCATTCTAAAAGCCACACAGATTCAATCTAGCTGGTTGTCATTCAGTGCCAGCAGAATGAGGGATGAAACAGCAGGAAGCCCATTTGCACATGTAGCGCCACAGGGGCAGCAGAATTACGCATCGGTAAAAAACCTAGAGCGCAAAGGCTCCTGTTCATCTATTCATGCTATTTTATTGTTCAACAGTAGTTGCCAGTTGCAAATAGAGGGGGAAAAAGCACCGGCTGATCTATGAAAACGTGGAAAACACGAGTCTGTCGCAGATCTCTATGGCCATCTGTAGAAGCGCTTTAGGAGGGGCACATCTCCATACATAAAGACATGAATTTTCTTCATTATTTTCTCCCAACAAGTGATTCAACATGAGAAGCATTATTATTTTGAGCGCTAAAAATCTTTAACGTGCCCCAGAAGGCTATAGCTTCGTTACCAAAATAATAAGTTACTCTAAATTATATTATTGCATAGACAGTTTTTTTTCCCTATAATTTAAGCTGTGCAAGAACCCGCGTATATGGAAATAAAATCTCGTTCGGCACCCACCTTTTTAGTGCAATCCTTGCGTTACGCGTTAGCTCAGTAGATGAAAATGTTTACTATTTCTAAAATATTGTTGCCATTCAGATCAACTGAGCCGACAAGTGTATCCACTCCCTGTAACAGCGTCTATTTCACTGACTCTACAGCGAGAAGCATTCCACTTCATTCTAGCGGGATTGGCTCCGCCCACTGTTGCGCTGATTGGTTTAACTCAGTGAGCGCGTGTTATTTTCCTTGCACTTTGATTGGTGAAAAGTCAAGCCTGTCGTGTTTTTGCTCACACCTCCTCACCACCTGTTAACGTCGCTCAAGGCGTTTAAAGTTTGAGAGACGCGCTTACAGGTGAGCGTAACCCGTTTATAAAGCTTTAAAGATGCGCGTTTTTTGTTTAAATGAACAGTATTATTGATAATATCCACGTCATCCAGCGTTTTGTTAATATATTTCTCTAATATGTACGTAGGCCTATGTTTTATTGAGAGACACTGCTAATGTGGGAATGAGATATCCGATTCATTTAGACTAAATCACGAACCGATTCATCAACGCAATTAATTCGAAAGAATCGACTCACGTTATTCATTGAGTAACATTATTTGCGAAAAACTGTCCCAGTAAAAGAGTCTTGCCCCTCAAATTTAACCTTAAAAGAAGTGAAGCAACATGTAGGCCTATGAAAACGAATTAAATTACTATATAGTGGAAAGCAAAATAGAATAAACATAAGTGAGCCAGTCCTGTAAATGAAAGGAGACGTATCAAAGTGTCAGAACAATTAGCAGTGCTTTCAATTGACAATTGTCCCGTAATGGCCGTGCTGTCACACACTACACATCGACTCATTCAACCCCTGAATACCCTAGACTGGCTGAATCACTCTGAACTTTTTAAAAGACTAGATAATTAAGTGCAGGTTAGTTAGTCTGACACTTAAAAAGACGACATGACATTACAACCATGTCCAGTGAAATATGCATATTCAACAAATGTACAAAATACGTTACAAAATAACGCATGGAAACTAATGGATGTTTTAAGGGTTGATTTCTTACTCGTAAAACCGCTCGGGGTAACAATTTTGCTGATTTTAAAACCTTAAGTTATTATTGGTCATATATAAAATGAGTTTTTTGTGGAGTTTGTTTTTATAATAAAGCAGTTTTAGCAGCACTCAATATATTTGGATCAAGTGTTCTGTTATTCCCAATGATGGATTTTGTCCTTTTTTTTTAATGTTGTTTGTTTTACTTGTGCGCCATCTTGTGGTCTTAGAAGCGAACACCATATAGGCTGTTGTTGTTCACCCTTGATGCTTTCAGTTGCTTAACTCGTTTACTCCCAAATAAGTGGATAAATGAGCATATTTATTCTACTCGTTTGATATACCATGAAACAAACTCCATACAGTTTTTTTTGTTACGTTTTATAGTTCCACTTTATTCCTGTTCAAAACTGAAGGAAAACTGGTCAAACAATAGCTCAAAATAACAAACATTATTTATTTTATTTAATTTTTTAGCAATTGTGGGGAAAATTGAATACTAAACTACTCTTCACTCTCCACTCTTCATGCTGATGCCATTTAACATTTTACATTAAGTCTCCGCCCATTACAGTAGTGGCCATTTTGAAAAGTACAGTATTCTGTTATTTTGTTACTCCTCTTACAAATTCTGTCCAATTTTGTCCTAACTTTGATCACTTGAATATTTTGACTTCGCCACACAGAAATGAGTGAACATATTTTTTTTATTCATCTGTGTTCAAAAGTTATGATGTCACGAAGTTAATGAGGTTGGCCCGAAATTGGTTCAGAGGCTGTATCTTGGCCAAAGTTTGAGCAATTGAAACAAAAATTGGTATGCTTCATCAGAACCATGATTTCATGATTTGGTTCTTTCTTCTTCTTCTTTTTTTTTTACTTTGTTTCATTGTTTATGTAAATGCAACAATACTTTTAAAATTTTGTGTGAATATATGTGTAAAAATATGTGAATCAAACAGTTACTTACTAAAAACCCACCAGTCACAAATGGGGCCACTGGCATGTTTACAGCAAGTATTTTGATCATATAAGGCAGAGCAATCTTTTGTGTACAGGTTTGGCTGTGTGAGGTCCAAATTATTCATTATTCTCTCTTTCAATAATTTTATATAGTGATGCACCAACTAGTGAGTCAGACCTCGCTAGTTATAAATGCTCATAAACGTTCCAGAACATGTTAGTCATTAAATCTAATGACAAAGGTGAGGGTTAGTTTTAGGAATAGGGGTTGAATTATGAAATAGAGGCCTGGTTTCACAAACAGGGCTTAGATTAAGCCTTAGTTCAATTAAGATATTTTAGTAGCATTAATAAACATTCCTTAAAAAACATTACTGGTGTGCATCTTGAGACAAAACAATGGCTCCGACATATTTTAAGATATGTCAGTGCAAGTTTCTTTCAGTTAAAATGGCTCAAACATGCATTTTAAAGTATGATTACACTGATATAGTAACAGTGTAAGTCTATGAGATGTTCTCACTAACATAATTAATTAAACAATATGTGCATTGTTAGTTCACTCGCCTCACCTGTCAGCAGCGATCCGGGTCCAACAGACTCGGAGTATGGTGGTTTAGATTGGCGGGTGAGTTTTGGAGGCGGAGCGATGAAGAGAGGGATAGGTTTGTTTGGGTTGATTTCAAATATCAACAATGTCCAACAGCATTTTTGAAATACGGCTTACCCCACCTTTAAAGATTCCTGTCAGCCTGGTTTCAAAAATAATGTTTTAGCTTTGTTTTGGCTTTTTAAATGCTAAGGTCAAAGCCTGTTTAGTATGTCCCAATCAAAGTAAATATTTATAATAAAGATAGTCTATTGGATGTGATGAACTTTCCTTAAGTTCCTTACCTTTATAAAATAATAATTTCTTAAATCGGTGTGTTTATTTGTAGCCTACATGTATCATAGTAGTATGATGACACTGCTGTATGTACTTTCCATGGAGTACATTTCAGCATCATGGTATGATTTTCTTATACCATCACTTGGCCACAGTATTTTGTGTGTAATGGTGTTCTTTTGTCTTAAGGGGGCTCTTGTGAACTGCATTAACTAAGAAAATATTTTTTCAAAAATGTATTGATTCTTTAATTGTACAATTTCAAATCATGCATACAGAAATCCAGAGCAGAAATATAAATCTGTGCAAACAATTCTAAGAGAAATACATTTTATGATCTGAAGAGTATTGAGTAATTTCATATGTTGGACATGTGGCATATATTAAAGGAACCGTCAAGTACAATTCACTCATCATGCTTCCGTAAACAATCCGTTTGATCTTTCTGTTGAGTTCAGGATTGGAATGAACTGCAGTCCTCAATTAACTTGCAGGGATTTCACCGCTCTTGCCATGAGGTCGTCGTCCCATCGTGAGGCATCCCACCCCAGAAACCAGCCGGTGAAGGTGGGCGGCTCGTGCCCTTGTTTTATCACCACCACAGATGTCTCCTTGTCCCGTCCCGATGGGTCTGTCTCAATGTAAGTTTTTGCTGCAAAGGTACGAAACATTGAATTATCATATTTATTAGTTTACAAAGAAAGGACGTAATCAAAATATTGATTTTACATGATTTTTATTTTATATTTTATGTTTAAATTCATATTCTAAAAGTTATGTTCTGTGTCATGTAAATCATGTCATCTGTTCAGGTTAGTATCCTGTTCAACCTGTTGAAGCCCTAAAGGGGTTTTAGTTTTATATTCAAATTATGTAGAACAATGTGTAAAGGAATGAGCTCGTGCTGCATCTCACCAGATTTGACAGACTCAGTCCTCTCCACCTCATTGGCGTCCTTTCCAATCCACACAAACACCTGAGAGATGAAATCAGGGGTCAGTGACACGAACCACACGCTAACCCATGAAAGTGACGAGATGCTGTATCTTTGAATATTAAAAATTGTCAGAGACAACTGCTTTGAATCTTAGTGATAATCTTGAAGGAAGTCATAAAGAGAGATAACTCTCTAACCTGATCCCAGGCATCCAGTAACATGACATCGTCCTCTGCCAGGTCATCTTGGTTAAACTCACCAGGTACTTCTTCAATCTATAGTTGTAAAAATGCATAGTTATCGTCTAAACAATATTTTGCCTGTTTGTAGCAGTATCTGAGAGGTTAACACAGAAAGTCAAGGCATGTTTTACATTTTCTGAATTGTCTTCCATGCAAAATTACTAATGAAAGCAACAGTCTAAAGTGAACCTGAACTGGACTTTGGTTCTCTTATCAGGTCTAGGATACTTACGATGAACCTTCCGCTTTTGTTGGAGCAGGCGAACAGCCGGGGAGGATGTGTTATAGTTTTACTCTCCAACATCTCAGATTTCTGATACTCTGTCTTTCCACCCAGAGCCTTCCAGAAGTTATCTTTAAATGGAAAACGAGCAAAGAGTATATAAAAAATGTGAAACTTCCTTCCACTCCTGTCACCTACCAATGTGCGAATAAAGATGTAAAGAGTTTGAAGGGTGTGAATTGAATCTATTACACATTGACCATACCAGGCTCAATTCCTTCAGCAACTGGTTTAGTTCTGCACATCAGCTTCTCGCTTATGTAAAATGCCCCTCGTTCCTCATCCTCGCTGGCCCCCTTCCCTTTCCACAGGTATCCATCCCCCATAGGTAACTTCAGCACGTAGGCATCATTGGTGTTCAAACTTGATGCTTTAGCATCTACCTGTTAGACCACAAACCAACATGCTCAAAGTACATATCTAAATTAAAAATAGGTCTCACTAACCAAAGATGGTCAACACTGTTTTGGAATATCAAGTAGATCTCTGCCATCTTGGTCTAGAAGATCTACCAGTGCTATCCAGAATGACCTAGATAGTCTAGCATGTCAACTTCAGCTCCACCACATGGTGGTCTACTGAATCAACCACCTAAACCAGCTTGGAACATTTACTGACTATAAATGAACAGGTTAGACATGAACACCATGCACAAGAAACTGGTTTAGTTGGATCTTCCTTTTCCTGATAATTTCATGTGACCAAACTCATATTTCTGGACATTGTTAATCACCAGAGACCAGAACTCACCTCATAAATTCGTGTAATGGTGCCCAGGTTCTTGCGCACTTGAAAGAGGCGGGTTGGAGGTGCGGGTGCCTGTCCTCCCTTTCTAGAAGTCCCATTCTTATACACGATCAGAGGCTTGTCTTTGAAAAGACTCAGCAAATGTGGTGGTTCCTTTCCTTGAGTCACTCGCACCTGGATGTGCATGGAATGGAACCATTGTAAGATAACAACACCGGGCTGGTCATGTTTAGTCAGGGCTGTAAAACCCCTGGATGTACATCGTTGGAGGCCCAGTCATCAAGTCCATAATCCAGCCGTAATTACAGTCAATAAATGAGTAGATAAAATTCAAATCCCCCTCACCTGAACTGCACGTCCTCCCAGCGAACGGTCCAATTCAACAGTGAGGAAGGCTGAAGCTGTCAGTTCATCTATTGTGCTGCTGGAACCTTGCCTGAGGGTGAAAACATAGAGCGATAAGCCTTGTTTTATTCTTTTTGTGCATGATTTGACTCCTCTCCGTAAGCTATCCACTTCTACGGAGCTTACCAAGTATAAATGATTTCTCCCTTGGTATAAGTATATAAAATTATATAGCAGTCCCCTCCATAGAACTGGCCATATGTCTCTGGGTCTACAGGAACCTTGGTATCACCTGAGCTTTTACCACACTCCACTCTCCAAATCTGTGAAACAACACAAGATTAAGAATATCTATCAAATATATTCACACTTTAGAGGAGCTGGATTTCATCAGATGATTTTCTTTGATAATAGAGAATAATCTGTGATTGTTGTGCAATTAAGTCTTCTTAAGATGCGCTCAAATTAGGGAAATTTGGTGTAGAAAAAATCTATTGTTAGTAGTGTAGCAATGTATGAAGCACAGCTCACATTGAAAAGTCAGTTTCAAACCAACAAATCAGCATGAGCACGTTACGAAATTTGTGTGGGGAAATCTGGGGAAATCTTTTGCTCTCCTAAAATTCCAGATTGCATAGATTCCTATTAATATGGCTGAATTTTGCCTCTGAAAATTCGCCGAAAAGGGATAAAGTGTAACTGCACCATTTGAATGTAAAAGTTGTTCAGCACCATATCATAATTTTAGTTTCTAGTTTCATTTTGAGTGTCATTTTGACTCTATGCTTATCTGCAACCAACACAAGCACAATATCACTTGTACAATCTCGCTTGTAAGCAAATAGTGACCTGGGTTTTTCCAGTGCCGTCATCAACCATGTTGTACTGAGCAGCCATTTGATGAGACTCATGCAGCTTGGAAGCATCAAATTTGGATTGTTGAATCTTGGCGATCCGTTCAGTGACATAGACTCTGCCTAGACCCTCAGCCTGGTCCTTCTCTTTCCAGCTTTTGAAGAACTGCTTAAAGATGGGTGTCTCTCCACCCTCTGGAAGGACCTGGATCTGTGTACAAGCAAGAAAAGACCTGGATGACCTAAAGATTAATTTAATTGTTCCCTGCATAAAAATTGTACCTACAGGCATACACTGTTTGTCACTGGGGTAATACCCTTAAAGGGGAAACTTTGTACATTATAAACCCCTAAACCGTTAATATTAGTACCTTAGAGTACGCTCTAAAAAATGCTGAGTTGGGTCAAATATGGACAAACTCAGTCGTTGGGTTAAATTTTTTAATTTAAATTTTTAAACAGTTGTGTTTGTCCATATTTGACCCAAATTTGGGTTGAAGCAACCCATAATTTTTAGAGTGTAGTAATGTGTACTCTTAAGGTACTACTATAAACATTTTATGGGTAAATAAGGTACAAAGATGTCCCATTTAAGGTATTGCCCCAGTGAAAAACTGCTGTACCCTTAAAAGTAAATTTTTTTTGCATATTTTTAAATATGTTGCTACATCCATGAGTGAGTCACTCATTCAAGTTAATAAATGATACTGCAGAAAAACATAAACACATATTTAATGTTTCTAAACCTGGGTGTTTTCAGGGTATCCCATCTGCTTAATGAAACCCTCAGCTGTTTTCATGGCTTCCTTCCTCTCATTTGGATTTGCGTTGCGGCCTAGATCATCAAAAATAAGGTTAGGCACCTCAGTAAGTAATGAATGTCACACAACTTCTTTGTTTAATGGCTTCAGTTTAACAAATACCTTTCCACACGAAGATCATCTTGTTTTTTCCATGGTCCAGAATGAAGCATTCCTCAGACAACAGGTCACTTTGGCTAAACGGATTTTCATCTGACACAAGTGACACTTGCATTTTTCCTGTTGCATCTGATACCTGTAAAGCGCAATGTTTTTGAATTAATATCCTGTTACAGTTCCTGTCTATTGAATTTGCTTATAGATGAAATTAACTGAAGTTCATTGACTTGTTTACCATGTAAAGTTTGGCCATTTTCCTGTTTGACATGTCAGCAACCGCATCCTCATTATCGTCACCTTCAGGGATTATAGGCTTCTCACCTAGAACCTGTGATATGCAAAGCCAAGGTACAAAAATGTCAAACTTTCCAGCTAAACCAGATACCGTACTGCCTATAGCAAACATGGGTTTAACTGTTAAATTCTTAGTGGTAAAAAAATAAGCAAGGTCTACATTCTTAAGATTCTGTTGCATGCGAACTCTGCTTAAACTTATAGATGTTTGATTTGACGCTTTCATTTGATACCTTTATCATTTCTGCAGGCTCCTGTCCTTCCTCTACAACCACCAGCTGGGCCCGTCCATTCCTCTCGTTGTCTCGGATGCCAGTAGCCACCTGTGCAGCTTTGAGGCGCTCAAATTTGTTGCACTTAGACCCACACCATTGATAGATTACCTAATTTTAGAAATCTGTTAAATATTTGGCAAACTTCCAGGAAAGACATTTCTTTCTTCTTTCTTGGTAATTTTGTCAGTGACATATAAGCTTTCTGAAGAAATCAT
The DNA here is from genome assembly GCA_038088235.1 of Zacco platypus. Taxonomy (NCBI): domain Eukaryota; kingdom Metazoa; phylum Chordata; class Actinopteri; order Cypriniformes; family Xenocyprididae; genus Zacco; species Zacco platypus. The sequence continues at coordinate 22,545,140 of CM076071.1, forward strand.
ATTGGCGAGTTGCCTCTACCTTTGAAAATACCACTATATAGTTGTTTACATTGTCATTGTGGAGTATCAATCAGGATTTGTCTGTGCTGTTTATTTGTTACTGGCCTTTCCATTAGAGATATGAGAGAGTGCAACACTAAGTGTGCTGTCAAATTATTCAGTCAAATGGTATTATCACATTTAATCTTCCTGTAAACTATTCCATGCAATGCATGGTCAGCAAGAGGCTGTTAGATGCTTAATGGATGCATCTGTTGTTTTATATGAGGCACGGTTCATCCCCTTTTGCTCTCATAACGTTTGTTCTACACAGTATGTTGACAGTCAAAGTAATTTGACAGCAACCCAATTAAATAAACCACCCAAAGTGCATACAGAGAGAATAATAAATACACACTGCACAAGTGAACCAGCCAGTTACTGACTATGAAAAAAGGAAGTGTAATACACACCATTTCTTTAGGTATTCTATCTGGGTTATTGTAACTGTTTTCCATTGTATTTTATTTTATTTTAACTTGTTCGTTAACTGTGCATTGAAAGGTTTGTAGATTAATAAGATTATTAGATTATTATTAGTACAAAAAAATGAAATCAGTTTGGGTAACTCATTTATTAATTAAACAATTAAACTACAATTAAAGTAGTTTCCCCTGATTTTTAAATGACAGATTTACTCACTTCATCATTTACCAACCCTCATGATGTTTTTAGTGAGAAATTAAATTATTGTATGATTTCAGAAGACTTTAGGCCTAATGGTTAGAGAGTTGGACTTGTAACCCAAGTGTTGTGGGTTCAAGTCTCAGTACTGGCTGGAAATGAGTGAATGAACAGCGCTGTCTTCCACTCTCAGGAATGCTTTTGAGCTCACACAAATTCCGAGTGTTGATGCAGCAGGTCTTACCGCTCCCAAATCAGCTATGAAGCAGTCGCCGTTGTTGAAGCTGGCCCAGTCGAGAGGCACTTCTGTGGCCCGGACTGTGCGCCTGCCCTTGATGTGGAAGAGTCGACGGGCAGTAAGATCATTGGTGACCACATGTTGAAATCCTGATGCCACACCCCCTTTCTGAGGAAGTAAGAAAATATTTTTCTCATTTTTCCTCAGCTCTTTCTTTTTTTTTTTTCCATTTTTAAACGCTTTCCGTTTTTAAACCCATGAATTATTTTCAGTCCAAGGCCAAATACAACACTGAGGAGTTGAATGTCCCCAAACATGTGCTATAACACAACATCCCCTCAGACCGTCATGGAAGTTTGGGCTTGTGAAAAACAGAAGGTCCTAAGTAGGAAAGTATTTGATTTGAGTTGTTGATTTTACCTCACCCAAATTGTAAACACAACGACTAAGCTTAGATTTGCACTGTGAAGTCTAGGAAACATTTTCTCAATTTGCAAATAAATATAGCAGCAACTGTCAGCCTTTCCATCAGTTTAAACAGCAGATTGGTGTTTAAAGGAAGGCAGACCTGAAGTAAAATGAAGGATAGTACACTGTTGGGATTCAGTAGAGCACAAAAACTAAAAGAAAAGTGTTATGTCTCAAACCTTATATGTGATCCCGCCTTTAAAGTAGCTGGTAAAGTTGTTGGACTCAGAACCCTGGAGTTCACGGTACTGGACTGGTTTGCCTCCCAGGTAGTCATCCATCTGAATGGTAAAGATGGCTGCTGCTGTACTTTCATCTTGGGTGCATTCTTTACCTAGAGAGAGAAAAAGAGTAGACTTCATCCAAACTTCTGTGGCCTGTTATTTTTATTCAGGTTAGCAATTAAGTGATTGTTTTTCTTTTATTCTTTAAAACTTTCAGCTGCTCAGACGCATGAACATTGCATTGCTAAACCAGAAAGAGCTGTTTGTTTTCACACTTGACAACAGCCGATACACAAAGTGTTTATTCGATTTTTACACTTTAAAACATGCTGCATTAGGTGTTGCTTGTGACCACAGATGTGTTGTGGGAAGTAAAAGGCCTTTCTATGCGATGCTGCCCATTTGTGGCAGACTTTTTTAGGGTAAATTACTCGGCAACAAAGACAAGATGGGCAGAAACATCATTAAGGAATCCATTTCCATTGGAAGTGGTTAATGACTCATAATGGAGGCTGTTTTGTGTGTGTGTGTGTGTGTGTGTGTGTGTGTGTGTGTGTGGTTACGGTCACATATACACTCAAGGCCAAAACATCACAGCGATATTGACATCTCTGAAACATCTAATGGGGTAAAGAAAGTGCTTTCACTTAGCAGAGGAAGGAAACTGTATAAAGTGCGCATGGTTTCTGTGAACTAAATGGCGTCTAAATTTCTGTGATCTTCTGTGAGAAAACTGCTGACATTAACATTATATTTAACATTATATTTTTATTGTAGACTCTGCCAGTGTACAATACATAAACTATGCTCATTATTTAATTTTCTACATGATCTTTGTTTTCTGCAACTTTTTTGAAATAGCAGTGACACTGCTTTTGAAGCAACTGGAGCATGCATATCTATGCCTGAGGCTTCACCACAACTCATATCATGAATTAAATATCAAGTTTTTAGGAAGTCGCATCACATGACATTTTGATCTTGTCGCAAAAAGGTAAAATTATAAAATATTTTGACATTTATTCACATTGACATGACACCTCGACATAAGGGACTGCAGGGGTCCTCTCTATGACATCCCCCCCCCCCCCTGCATGTTGTCTGGACCACGTGATTTTAAATATTAATAAGCAGTTAAACTTTTTTTAAATGGTAAAAATTAATATTTAAAGATTATGCCAAACTACTTAAAAATTCTTCGAATGAGGCTTCATTACAGGGTTGTATCATCCTGACACTTTTGACTTCAAAGTATCAAATTGATTTTGAGTACATAAATTAAAAACATCCTCTACATAGAGTAGATGCATAGATGAAAGTCCAGTATTAAAACCAGGAGACCCAGTACCCGCTTCCGAGAATGTACTGTACAACCTTTGTGTCACTACAGCGTCATTTTATAGGGGCCATATACTTTGCTCAGGCTATCTGTTGGTGTATTTACAATGTGCTCATTTGAGTATCATTTCAGTTAATTTGCTGTCATCTTTCCTCAACCTTTTAAGTAGTGACTGAGATTTACCAGTTTCTTTTTTTTTTTAAATAATCATCATTCATACAGATCTGGAAAAAAAAGTCTATATAACTTTGACCTGATACCAACTTGAACATTTAAGATACTAGATTAGTCAAAGTACTGAGGTAGTTAAGATTAGACATTTTACTGTTTAATTGCACTCACATGCACTTTTGAGTATAATATAATATAATATATTTGTGTAATGTTAAAAGTTGATTCAAAAGATTTAAGCACTTCTCTAAAGTACAGAACAACTGCTGCTTACCCAGCCAGTAATGCAGATCATAGAAACACGAGTCCTTCTGTCTGACCGTGTGGAGCACCAGGTAGGCATCACCAATGTAGAAGTTCCCATGTAAGTTGTTTGGCACGGGGACCAGCTCCATCTTTTCAATTCTCCATATCTGGAGACCGGCACGTTTTCCAGCCTGCTCGAACTCTTTGTGGTGAAGCCCCATGTCTGAGAGAGGTGTGTGTGCAGATGAGTTGAGAGGCAGACAGTGTACTTCTGTGACCTGACAACACTGAATCAATAACAGCAGTGTGCAGATGTCTTCACTGACACATTTAAGTGGGCGTGTTCAGAAACATGAAGTAGAGAGAGAGAGAGAGAGAGAGAGAGTGCCATATAAAAAAAGAGAAATAGAGTAATAAATGCGCAAATGTTTTATTTCATTTCCTTGCTTTTTCTTTTTCTAATGTTATCAAGCCACATCAGCCAACTTTAAATGAAATTAGCAAAGTGCTGACTAAATTGATGTAGAAACACTCTGAGTAGTAATAGTTTAGTTGTCATAATGAGAGGCAAAAGATAGTTGAAACTACATTTATTTATTTACATTCACAGCACTTTATTTCTCCATTTCTGCCTTAAGTGTCTACCATTTGGACTAGTAAATATTGCAAAGGACTTCCAAGACAAAGGACCAAAGACTGGGAGACTGACAACTAAAACCTAAATATCCAGAGCGTTTGAGGTTTTTCTCACTGTTACACTACAAGGATCACACATTTTAGACATTGCAAACATATTACCCTGTTTTTGTGTGTGGTTTTTTTTTTTTTTATATGCATGCGCATTTTAAGCGAATTTCTGCAAATCACAATTAATCTCAGGACTAATGCTATGCAGATATATACGTTTCTACATACTTATTACTAGACGAGACAAAATGTCAACTTATTTTGTGTCATTATCAGAGATTTATCATGAATTAGGTTTGACAGGATGGGTGGAGTTTAATTAGGTTAGGTAGAAAATAAAAACCACTGCAAAAAACAGCAATTTAGAGGATGTTAATCTGATATGAAAGATTTTCTCTCTAAATGAGAAACAAACAGTTACTTCGGACAGGAAATCATTCACTGAGACCACATGACTAATTTATGTGATATTCAGCATCTCAGTACTGGAAGTCAAAGGTGTAGCTGTCATATACAGTCGCTGCATTTCTGAGGGTGTAGCTGTAAACCTGTAACAGCGAAACAACCACAAATATCTAGTATTACCAGCAGCCTGAGTATTTAAATTCAGAGTAAACAGACATGACTTGTCCTGTCAACTTGCATTATTGCACAGAAGTGAATATGTCATAACAAAAATAAGAAACTCTTTTTAGACAGACCTACCTTTCAGAGCAAAATCAGCATCTATGGGTGCTACTTGAACTCTTCAGAATTTGTTTACTTGTTTACTATACAAATTAATGGCAAAGGGATTGACCTTTTTATAGTTTTTTTTTTGTTTGTTTATGGAATAGTTTATTACTTTAAAAGGGGAAAACATGATGTTAACACAACAAAATAATGAGTGTATTATTTTAAAAATACATACATGGAAAAAAGACTATATATACTTTTGTTGCATAATATATCATTTTTTAATTTATGTAATTGAATTACTTTAACCATGAAACCCGAGTGCACAGCTTAAAGCAAATGAAAATAAAATAAAATAAATTTACTCAAGGGGAAATAAAAGTAATAAATAATAATAACAAAAAAATGTTTTGTTTCCTCTGCTTGTATTTGCAAAAAATGTCACATGGCCACGATGTCAGTGCATTACCCATAAAAACATTTTTCTCACAGAAATAGGATTCACATACATTATATATTGCATTGTCATTTCTTTTCTGAGAGTATCGTGGCCATTGTGTGCACATTTTTTTATCCTTTTACAGTAACAGTTGCATTCACACTTATAGCAAAAAAAACTACATGTAGTCAGCTCTTCACACATGACAGAATCTTCTTTTCTCTCTAACAACGTTGCACACAGTTAAGTAAAAAAAAAAAAAAAGAATGTATTTCCTCCAGAGCATGTATTCAGTTCTCTGTGTATTTCACACTGCTGTAAATCCTAAACCCTAAAACAATTTATTTAAAAAAATGGGTTACCCTTTATTTCGATAGTCCACTTTAGACATTCTACTAAGTAGCTTTGTGACTACATGTCAAGTATCTCTCATTAGAGTATCAGTAGACTGTTAGGTTAGGTTTATGGTTCAGGTTAAGTAGAATAAGCTGACATGTAGTTTCAAAGTTACTTATAGTCAGTAGAATGTCTATGGGGGAGCATCAAAATAAACTCTAAACAGATATGAAAGGATTAATTCACTTTCAAATGCCATACTAGGTGTATATGACTTTCTTGTTTCTGACGAAGAAAATCGGAGAAATGCTAATAAATACTCTGACGCATTTGAGCTTTATGGCAAACGAGTATGAGCTGAAGACAGTGTCTCCATCCACATCCATCCATCATAAACGTAAAAAAAAAAATCCATATTTAACAAGTTACGAAGTAAAATATGTCGCTTATGTTAAAATATGAAGCTACATATTTTACTTCATAACTTGTTAAATATGGATATTTTTTCTGTCATTTGTGTCATATATAATAGTTTTAATGAAGTTACTATTATTTAAAAATGTTAAGTCAAAATAAGTAGATAGGTCTAAACGTTTCACTGGTAGATGGGTGTGTCATGTGTCATTTTAACTGAAAGTGAAATTGGTGGACTTACTCTGTATTCAAAGGAATTTTCCATAACACTTAATTACTTTACTGAACTTAAGGTCAATCAGTTGCATGAATGGCACGAATACCACAGAATATAATTACATGCCTGAAAAAAACAAGAAAAACTATTCTCTGTAAATTTGTAAGGTAGTTCATTTCAAGTAAATTCTTTTGTGTAATTATGTTAAACTACCTTCCTGGTATCCTTGCATAAGTATTATGCAAAAGTCAACAGGTTGACATGTTCATGAGTAGAAATATTAAATACAGCTTGGCTTAGACAAGGCAAGTGAGTGATCACACAAAATCTACAGCTATAAAGCTCATAAAGCACATACATTTTTCAAAACAGTATGATAATTATATGTATACAGTACTTTGGTGTGACACGCTTGAACCATAGACTTCAATTGTCTCCTCCCTTGCAGTTCTGTCTCCATGACAACCATCATTTGAGGGATCTGTGATCTGGGTCTCGGTGGATCTGTGAATGCTAAAGAAAGACAAGCCGAAAATTTGATTGTGTTTTATGAACTCAGCAGTGCATTATGCAAATTATTGAATAATGAAAAAACATCACTCAAGGAACCTGGGATGGTAATTGTAGCTCTCTCTTGTGACAAAACAGACAAACTGATTAAATGTGGGGATCACTGCAGGCCATGGAGAACAAATATGAATATGAAGTCCTGTTCTTCAGTCTTCGCATACGTCACTTGCATTTTGCAAATGTAGACACACTGTAATCGCTGTAAAGCTTTAACAGGGCCTATATAAACAATTCTGCTATTTTGAAAAACCTTTATGTAAAAAGACAAGTGATTGCAACATAATTATAGCAAGTAACTGAATAGAAATTACGCCTCTTATTGGCAGTTCTTTCTCCCTGACAACCGTTGTGTAATTTGTCTATCCCCTGGATACATTGTTGCCAGCTAATAAAACCGTGCTCCCTGTTTGAATTGCAATTGTGTAAGCTATAAATAAGGGTTGCGGTAAGTGTCGGGGTTATGAAAGAACATTAATTAGACTGTGATACAATACCCAATTGTACATGATTACTTTGTTGTCCTGGAGAAGCGTGGAAATGAAAATCGCCTAATTGCAGAGTTATTTGCGCACTTCAATTACATATGATGCGCTAACATTAATTGCTGAGAAGTTGCAGTTTCCAAAGAACAACCCTAGTCTTTCACCTTCATGTCTTTCAATCAAATACTTTAAAGTTGCTATGAAACAGAAGTTGCGATAGTCTTTACTTCCCTTTTGTGATGTATATCTGAGTGAAACGGCTTCTTGAACAAGAAAAAGTGTAGGGCGGGACTTGATTTTGTCCTTAGAGAATCTATTGGACGGTTGTATTGTTGTGATTCGCTACTGCTGTGATGTCATGTGAGTGACAGGTTGATCCCGCCTTCATGCCAGTAAACATCATCAGAGATGTCGACGTTGCAAGAGGGAGGGAAGTTATTTTGATTAAATATTACAAGAGCACATGAACCCATACACGGATAAATTGTTTATAATAAATTCTGCAATATTCCATAAAAAATAAGATCTAAGATCAATCTTGATTTCATGGTGAAGAGAAATAACGTGCATAGAATATTTCTATAAACACTTTATTTTGGTGACTTTGTAACGTTGCATGTACTATAAGAGTAAATTATACTCATAACCCTATAGTAAGTACATGTTGTTAAAAGTTACGCAATAAATATCTGTATAATTACACTGCAACAAGGACACCATAAAATAAAGTGTAACCATTTTTTAATTTTATGCTTACAATATTATTGTGAAAGGGTATCATAAAATACTTCTCACTTTTGTAAAGTGTATTTTAAATTTTTTTTTTTTATCATGCTCCAGCAAGAGTCTCAAGGAAGGTTGGGGCTACTGTGCCCTGAACATTGTATTGCTTTAAAGAGTAGTGAAATATTATTCATTAAATTATTTATATCTTTGTAGTATTGGAGTGACCACCAGACTCTCTCTCTCACACACACACACACACAAAATCCATCCCTTTATATAGGCTACCAAAAATTGTGCCTTCGGTGGGCATTGGAGTTTTTAATAATCAACATATATTAAAACAACAACAAAACAAAAAAAAACTATAAATAGTTCTAAGTTACACTTCCCAGATAGCAACTTTGTGCTGGCCCAAATCCGGCCCACATCTGCACACGTGGTAAGATGATCTGGGCCACATGTGGAGTGGAATGATGGCACTTGGGCGGACCGCTCCTGTTTGCCAGATCATAGCCACAAGCAGGCCATAGTAATGCCAAATGTCAGCCAAGAGCAAAGAAATAATCTAGAACTGGACCTTATCTGAGCCACAAAATTTTTATACATTATTTATAGAATCATCTTAGCATTAACTAGGCTGTAAAAAAGCAAAATCACTGAAGGAAAGAAGAGAACAGACAGAAAAACAAGAGCTACAACAACAGCCTTAGATGAAATCAACTGAAGATAAAAGAAGACATTAAATCTCTCCAGATCTCAACAAAGGACGATTAAACAACACCACAAAACAGAATTTCAGCTTCACATATTTCTAACCAGGTTGTTTTACTTTAATATGAGGCCACGTTGTACTTCAGATATCAAAAGATTGAGAATAAAAACAGAAACCAGAAAAAAAGCTACAAACACAGATATGAGCAATCAGTGTATGAATCTCAACAATGGTGACAACAAAATATTCAGATCAATAATTAGATCAACTCTGGACATCACAAAAAGCCACTGAAACTTTGTACTATTGTTCCCAGCATGCATTGCAGCATGGCACTTTTGATTGTCACCAAATCCAATCAAAAGAATTCTAAGATGACACACAAAGACATCAAGAATCAGCATGTGAATCTCAACAAAGGTGCCGCAATGTTGCAATGCATCCTGGGAATAATCATCACAGCATGAATAAACTATGCAGCTGAATTGTCCTATTATTTTCTTTAATTCTAACTTTTTGCTTTTATTTTTTGCTGTGGCTTTTGTTCTGTCTTTTTTCAACTCTGTCACTGAGTTCTGAATGGATGGTTCATGTTGTTTTGAACATTTGAGCATGAACAGAGGCCATAGTTTTTTAATAAATAAATAAATGAACTCAAATACATGTGGTTAACATGTTAAGTAGTGGGTTATGACCATCAATCTCAATAAATGCTTCTCTGTCTGTTTTGGTTTTTCTTGTCCTTCTGCTGTTTTCTCTACTTAAAGCTCTGCTCTCTCTGAAGCCTTGGAGAAACATGCCCCCATGATAACTTGGCTGAAACTTTCATCTCATGCATCTCTTTGGTAAAGGTAGACCTAAGATGTTATTTTTTTGTTTGTTCATACAAGTTTGTTGAGCAAACTTGATCAATTTAAGTTCTTGTGTCTTGTTGAGTGAACTTAATTAAACTAAGAACTAAGCGTTTCCATGAAGTCAATTTTTACGGAGTCCCGTACATGACAAGCAAGAAAACAAAAAAAGTAAATTGTGCGTGCGATTTACTATTTCGCTCGATTTGCTAAATTAAGCGAATCTTTTAATATTTCGTTCCCTCGATTTATAAATCATGCACATGATTTAGTAAATCAAGGGAACGAAATAGTAAATCGTGCACACGATTATTTCCTACTATTTTTTTTTTTCCTGCTTGTCATGTGCAGGGCTCCGTAGATTTATATTTTTCCAATAAAAAATAATTAGTGACTGATTTATTGTATTCTTGTTGTATGAACTTAAATTCATTGTTGTTGTGGTTACCACTGTGGTGAAGAGTGAAGCTTGTGCTTAGGTTATGGGTATCTGTTGGGCTACAGAGAGTTCCATGATTGTCCAGTGGGGGCAGAGCCATTGACCATATGCAGATGTTTTAATCTGCATGTGAAGAAAAACAGCACTGTGATCAAGTCAAGAATTCTGAATCCTTTTGTTCAATATTCTCATTGGTTTCGTTTCTGCTTGTTTAGTAGAAAATTCTTATGCTAACTTGAATGCCTTTATGATCTTGCTCCCCATGCATGTGTCTGAACTGTTGCACAATTATTCACCCCTTCACATTTTTTGGTCATCTGACTGAAACTGCTTACTGTACCATGCTTTCATCTCTCATCAATGGGTGGTAGATCGTTCAGTGCTGTGGCACCAAAACCTTTTTCCAAAATACGTTTATCTTCCTCCATTTAGTGTTTTACTGTATGTATGTATATACAGTATGCATTTATATATATGTCTGTATCTTGTTGATGCCATGCTTACTTCATTTCCTCCCTGAACAACAACCAGAGCTTGGGAAAGGCACTTTACAACAAAGTACAGGTCCAGTAAAGAGATGAATGTGTTTACACATATTCTTTTTCTCACATAAATTAAAAGAAACAAAGGACAAGTGACTCAAAACATATTTATTTCATGGAAACTAGTAGGGGTCATGTTATTTCAGTGTATCTCTTAAGCAGTCCAAACCACTTTTTTTCAAAAATGACAAGTGCTACATAAAAACATGTACATCAAGCAAACAGTTGTTATGAAATGCATAAATGCCAAGTCGTGTTAGCAGTCACTTCTGTTATAGATCACCTCTAAGCATGTAATCTTTTAAGCTTTTTTACAAACATGATTAAAATGTTTACAAATGTAAATTTCTATATAGTCCATTTTGTTAAAAATGTTATCAAACTTCTCTCAATCTAAACGTAACATCTAGTTTTAATGAGCAAACTTCTACACTTCTATATGAAATGCCTTTAAATTCTGAACAATAAGGAATCTGAGGAAAGGATCATCTCAAAAAATCTTCCATTATGTAAGCAGCCAGACGCTCTAATGTCCCAGTGATTGTTGTACTACGTAATTAGTGCTTTATCAACTTGCATTTGGAGGCAATTTCTCATGGAGATTGACATCTTATAAACTGTAGCAATGAGAAACTTTGCTATCAAAGAGCAAACAAATAAATAGATTGAAGCATTTTACTTTTACCAACTTTTGTGCTATCTACAATGATATTCCCTCAGTAGTCACATGATCATTTTGTATGAAACAGTAGCTGAAAGCAATTTCAAATATGCACCGCCATTCCAATTCTGTGGAACTGGAACGAGAAATCAGTGTATTTGAGTTAAGATTGATCTCTTCATTGGAACTATAAAGAATCTCAGGTTCAAAACAATAACAATAATAACCCAAAGTACAGCTGGTGTCAAATATATCAAGTCACTTTAGAGGACTTTTAAATAGGTAGAGCTTGAAAATAAGGGAACTTGTACCTCCACACTAATGAACTATTCTGTTTGGCAAAGTGAACTGGTATGAGAACTACGCATTCAGAATTACTCCGTAGTGTGCATATTGCTTGGATAAAATTTAAAAATAAAGTGCATTATTCGTGAATTGCAAACACCCTGACATCTGGTGGTTAACTGGCAGAAGTGTAGTAATTTTTCTGTCAGATTTGCCAAAACAATGACACATGGAATGGAATGGAGAGGTGAGGGACAGGGTGATGTATTACACTATCAGGATCAGCTTTAGCCTGCCCAAGGAGTATTCAGACTATATTCATGCAGAGCTGTAGTGTTTCCTCCACAATCCACATACTGGTACATCTCCTGAGACACCTGCTCAGCATGGCCAAAATACACTGTAGTGACGGTTATCCTGCAAACCAACGAGCAAAGTTAGTACCAAATGAACCAAGCACATTTACCTGACTGCACTACAATTACCTCAAACTTGTGTGCACAGCTCCAATGTTTTGTTTTTTATTATTATTATTTAATTAAGTGTCGACACAGTGCAAAAATCAAGCAAAATTGGCTGTTCTGAAAAAATTAATTTTTTTAATTAATAATAAAAAAATAATTAATTTTTAATTAATTAAAAAAAATATTCTGCTGTAGCGACCCCTGACAAAAAGGAAGCAAGCCGAAAGAGAGAGAGAATTTACTGAGACCAATTCACTTTATTGGCATTATAATTTCATTTAATTTATCAATTTCATTTAATACTGGTAAAACTTGTAAATTACTGATACATACTGCTATATACCTTAATTTCTCATTTGTCTGTATTACTAAGATTGTAGGAAAAAAACATATAAAATAAAAAAGGCAACTTTTGCTGCAGCTTTGGATCTGGAAGTTTCCCCATGAATTTTTCCCACAATTTTTAAAATGTTTTCATTAAAGGGTCACAAGCCATGAAGCAAACCAACTAGCTACAATGTGAATCACAATATTACATACTTTGATTTGAATCAAAAACATATTTGATTAGTTTTAAAGGTGATTATTGTGTACATAGATAAAACATTGTTTATTGCAAAATATGCATATATGTCGTTTAAGCGCATTGGTGGCTTCAACAAAAGCATACTGTCAAACTCACATTAAAGGTGTATAAATTATCGTTAAAAATCAATCAAAACAATATATGTGTTTTGCACAATACTTACTGCATCATAACCACAATGTTGTGCACCTTGATGCTCTGCAGAGTACAGTAATCACTGTAAAACAGATGAAATTGAAAAAGTGTGAGTTTAGGAAAAAATATAAATTCAGCAAAAAAATAAATAAACATCCCTTTTTCGGTATATTGTGTTTTAAAGATAATTATGTAAAATCCAAATACGCTTTAAATATTATTGTTGGAAAGGGTATAAAGTAAAACTTTTTCATGCTCGTTCAGTGAACCACAAACAACTATTGCACATGCACCTGTGGAACAGTCCTTAAGACACTAACTGTTTGGTTAGTGCTGGTAGACAATGAATGTTACTGTTCTTATATACTTAGGATATTAGAGAGACCTTTTGTTTTTTTACTGACTGTGAAAAATGGAAGGAGAAAGATTCCCAGAGTCCTGATCACCAGCATGAACATAAACTTAATTTAGGGAGGTATGAGGACTGCAGATGTGACCAGACCAATAAACTTCAATGTCCCTAAAGTAAGATACCCAAGACAGTGCCTCAGGGAGACAGGAAGGACAGCTGATCGTCCTTGCAGTGCCAAAACACATGTAACCGTATGTCCCCCAGAAGTGTTCGAGAACTTTAAAGTGCCTTGGTGGAAGAGTGGAGTTACATCTCACAACAAAAACTGGCAGATCAGGTTAGGGATGGGTATCGAGAACCGGTTCCAAATGTCCCAGAACCCATCCAAAATGAGTGCACAGAAAGCCGCCTCTCATACTGTATAGTGTACGAGTTCTCTTCCGTGTCTTTTTGCACTCAGACAAATACACACAAAAATGTCAAAATATCCTTGGAATACAGTTGGTTATGTCTTAAGTGAACGTAAACAGTTGACAAAGACAAACAGTATATTGGATCTATTCAGCTCTTAAAGTGACAGCAGCCTAATTTCCTGCCACCGTCTCTATAATAACGTTAATCAAACCACAAAAGACAAAGAAGATTCACTCGGAGGCGAAACTTTTGTAACTAAATTTATAGCCTATATTTTATTCATAAAGAGAAGGGCTGGGACAATACATCGATTCTCGATTTGTGACAATTATTCTGTATCGATTCCGAGGGTAGTTTTAACAGCAGACAGCGGTATGTGCTTTAGAAACAGCCGTACTCTGCCTGCTTGGAATTCCTTTACACACACCACTTAAACCTAAAATAATCATTCATAAAGTTTGAAAAGGTTGAAGCGAATTACAAGGGTGTTCACAGTGGGCTGTGTTTACAATAATCTCACCTCATAAAAGCATTCTGAGCCAAGATGCAAGTATTTTTAACCACTTACATGACTCACAAACACTGTCCAGCACTCTTCTTAGTGAGCATTTGAGTTTACAGTTAAATTCTAGCCTAGAGTGCCATCTGCTGTTATAGACTAAGCTCAGAATCAATTCGAGAGAGAATCACAATACATTCAGAAAATATCAGAATCAATCCAGAAAAATTGTATCGCAGATCGAGAATCGATAAATTGTCCCATCCGTAAAGTTTACATTTGATTACAGTTTCTGTACATGAATACCTGAAAATCTTAAAACACTGTTAATTTCAATCGTATCTTCATTCAGTTTGTTCTTTTTTAAATTACTGATTGTTTATACTTGTCTCTAATGATGCATAAAATGTATAATAGTTAGGCTAATTGTTTTTGCTATGTTATTTTTAAACCACAGGCAAAAGTTCCTTGTGTAAGTGTTCTTTAGCCAGTTGATTTTTGTTTATGGTATTCAGCTGCAATGAAATGTTTTGCAATAAAATGTGAATGATATCCAAGTTTTTTTTTACCTTAATGGAATCAAAATTAGGAATTGATAAGCAAAATCGGAATCATTAAAATTCAAACAATACACAACCCTAAATCTGGTGCCATCCATGAAGATGAGACGCAGTGTAGGACTTAAAGTAGCTGATTACCACACAAGATACTGACTGCTACTCTGTTCAGTGACTCAATATTCCATTTCTGTTCTTCAAATGTCTGTGAAATTGGTTCAGTTTATGTCCCAGTTGTTGAATTTATGTTCATTTAAATATTTACACATATTAAGAAGTTTGCTGGAAAAAGACAGCAATGGAAAGTGAGAGTATATACATTTACTATGTGTTATGTTATCATGTAAGAAAAATGTGTATACTTACTACATATAGCTCATTTCATCTGCTATGGTGGTGGGCACCATGTAGTCAATCTGACAAGAGAAAAAAAGTATAATAAAAATTTGATCAAAGATTATATACGCTGAAACATACCTATTGTAACAGCTATTTAAAGTACAGCTCTACCTGCTTCATATCCAGGGGGCCAATGGTGGTTATGTTGCTAACGCGAGTCTTTCCGATCACAGTCTTGGAAAACTGCACCTGGGCTGTGATGTTGGCCACATCCACCGAGTAATAATTGTTGTTAGTAATATTCAAGGAGTTCTTTAAAAGAAATAAAGACAATTTGGATGAACAGGCATCTAAAAATAATTTGTCAAACCTGCATCAACCTGCTAAGCATCAGTCTGTGGAAAAAAAATTATATAGGTTTGGAACGACACAGATCTCAGGTGCCCGAGAGCCAGAACCAGTCTGCAGACTGGAGTTGACAGATTAGGCAGAAAATCATGTAGTGCACAATGGAAACGAGAACACTCCTAGCAACAAGGTGCATGTTTTTATGTAAATTTGTCTGGTAGTGTGTGATCCTCAGTCGTGTATAATGCCCAGTTTTTTCTCTGTAACCATTTTGCATTGGTAACCAAAATGGTTACTTGATTGCAAAATAAGATAGATATTGCCAGCATAAAATTACAACAGATTTTTCATATTTGGGATCTCTTTAATTTATTGCTGAAGCAAATACACCATTGAACACTTTTAAACTCACTTGTGTCATGTGTGTAAAATGATAACTGCTCTGGAAGAACTTACAGTGACATTGAGATACACAATGCGTTTGCTCTGGTCATAGGACACGTAGACAGACTTCACTCCCACATAGTTCACGTCAATGGAACGTGGGAAAAGGAAGAAAACAGCCAGGCTGGAGAGCAGCAGGCACACAGTGACTGAAGCAGTCACATACAGCTTGCTGAAAGACACACACACAGATTTAGAGCTAAATAAATAAAACAAACAACATAAATATCTTCATAAATACAACTTAATACTTTTAAAAAAGCAATGAGACTAAAACAGTGAACTTATTCAAGAAAAATAAACATTTCTCACAATATCTGGACTTTTAACACAATTTAATACTTTTTAATACCATTTTCAAGACCTTCCTCAAATTTTAAGACCTGCATATCACTTCCTTTGGCAAAATCAAAAGAGATATACAGTACAAATGAACAATGGACATCAAGATTTTTTTAAAGGTGCAATATGTCAAATTTTTGCAGTAAAACATCCCAAAACCACTAGGCCAGTGTTATATATTTTGTTTAGTTGAGTACTTACAATATTCCAAATTTTTCCAACTCTTTGAAAATCATGAGAAAATTGAGATTTTAGCCAAGGCTCCGGGACGTGTGTGGGAATAGCCTATCAATGACTTCATATCCGCGCTACCCTCGGTTTCCGCTAGATTCCGTAGAAACCATGACAACACAGTCTCATGGACAAATACGGAAAGAGTAGTTGTAGCGTCTATCAAGCAACTAGCTTGTTTCGCACAACAACGTCGTTATGGAACACAATTATTATATACTGTTTGTAGCTGGTTCTGTCAACAAAGACAAGTCCAATAAACGTAAATGTCAACCAAATGACCCAAGAAGAGAAATAAAACGAGGATCAACATCGGTGTCGCATTTCCTAAATGGAGAGAACTTCGCGACAAACTTCAACTAGACAGAGACGCTGATCTTGCATGCGTTTTAAAAGACCTGTGAGTAACTATTTGAATTCCTTAACTGACAGAAAACTTGTCATTATTATATCGATCAACAGTGTTAGTCTTATTGTTTGAATATCTTGTTCTAGTCTAGGCATATGATGTGAAAAATAAACAATGGAATACAATATGTGTTAATACAGTATGTGTTATACATCAGTATTAATCAGCCTTTTTGCAGATGATGTGCGTATGTCCAACTTTACTTTTACTATGATTGTTTTGAACACATAAAACTGTGCAGCGTTATCACACCAATGAACTGGACAAATGCAGTAACATCCATGACAATCAATTTAGTGTTAAACCTTGCTTTACTTGCGGCTAATTCATTATAATGAAATAATATCATGTCATCAAGCGCAACATTAATAAAAATTTATAAAACTTTACCTCATCCATGAACATGATATATGATTCCCATGTGATTGATTTAAATCAGCGGTGGAGTTGAAGACGACAGTTCC
Organism: Zacco platypus; assembly: GCA_038088235.1. NCBI lineage: Eukaryota > Metazoa > Chordata > Actinopteri > Cypriniformes > Xenocyprididae > Zacco > Zacco platypus. Next base: position 22,562,109 of record CM076071.1, read on the forward strand.
CATAATTCAAGCTACGCCGTTGTTGTTGTTTTGATTGTACGCCCTCTAGCGGCCAATTATTTTACATATTGCACCTTTTAACAACAAAATATAAAAATTCTATAATGTAATATTAATACTGGACTGAACATATATAATAATAATTATACACTTTTATTTTGGGAAATAAATAGTAACAAAACAATAGTAATATATTTCTATTTTAACCCTCATATTGTCTTTGTTTACTGTTCATCAATCCTGTCTTTGGGGTCAATATGACCCCAAAATTGAAATCATAATTGTAGAAAATATATACATTTTCAATAATAAAAATAATATATCATTTTTTTTGTTTACTCCTCATCTAGGCATTAATGCTGTGTTTTGGGAGATTTGAAGAACTTTTGTTCACATTTACCACAAAAATATGCAAATACATAATTTTTTGGCATATGAAATATCATTTTTTTATGAAAAAATCACTTAAATTACTGTTTAAATGTAATTTAAATGGTTTCTGGTTCTTGATCTAGGTGTTAGGTGTAAAATATTGCCATCTGGAGGTGAGTGAAAAAACTAAGATGATTTGTTTTTAAGCAATAACTTTTTTTGACCAGCAGAGGGCATTGAAAGCCATTCATTTTACTGGATTTTGGAACTGGCAAAAGGCACACCTAAAGAACAAAACTCAAGAGTCAGACTGTAGTTTCATATTATTGAACAATTTAATGATTCAAATGTGAAAAAAAAAATGAAAAAAAAAAAATTATAATTTTTGAATATTAATAAATTAATAAAAAAAATGAAATTTTTTATTTTTTATTTTTTTTTATCTTTGTGTGTGTGTAGGTGTGTGTGTGTGTGTGTGTGTGTGCATTAGGTCTCACCCCTTTATATCTTTTTTTTCCTGTATTTGTGGCTTATTTTATTTGAAAAATCATATTTTCCAAATTCATATACAATTGCATTGTGTGGCAGTCACGTGTGTGTGCGTGTGTGTGTGTGTGTGAGCATGTGTTTTCCACATTGCATTCATGCTCAAGTACCAGGCCTTAAGTTCTGTGAGAAAATTTTCAGATTTGTGTTGCATTTATTGATTTTTTTTTGGGAAAAATGAAAAAAAAATTCATTTTTTTGCATTTCCCATTCATTTTCAATTGGGGTCATATTGACCCCAAAGACAAGATTAAGTAACAAAATTTTTCAGAAACTTCAGAATGACCGAATCAAGCCCAGTTTTTTTGTGCATGTATAGATAGATAATGTAAGAAAAGTCCCAAAATTTTATTCCTTTGAGATGAAGGGAACTCGTTTTTTTAACGAGTTAAACGTTGTTTGGGGTCATATTGACCCCAAAGACAATATGAGGGTTAATTCATTTTTATCCGTTTTTACAATTTCAAAAAGCATCAAACGAAAATTAAATCTAAATCTTTACTCCTCTGTCAGTTTGGTTACATTTTTATAGTTAATTAAGGCCTATTTTTACATTAAGGAAATTAAGACATTTTAGGGATCCACGGACACCCTGCTTTCTAAAAATCTCTTACGTTCTCCTTGGTCTCAGCCTCTGGTCACTGTATGGGATCAGGGCCACCAGCTGATTTTCTTGGCCTGCATAAACATGTCACAGTGTGTCACATGGTGTACATTTTAAGTGAGAGATGGCATTTCAGAAAAACATTTCAATCAACATAGATGAAGTGTTCTAAACCAAGTTTAGAAATGTACCTCGCGGGATCCTTCCAGTGCCTTGGCATGTGGGGCAGGTGACGCTGTCTCGGCCAGTGAACTCCACGTAAGGGAACTGAGACACGTCTCCCCCGCTCTTGCTGTCCTCCGTCTGCATGGCACTGTATCCGGGGGACGTGGTTAGGCTGTCCTGACAGTCATCATGACAGGTATGCTTAGGCAGGTGGGAAAGGGCCTTTCCCATTTTGTACACCTGTGGAAAAAAAAAAAAAAAAATCCCTTTTGATCAGTGTTCTGTTATTACATAACAATGTTTCTATTTACTTTACTTCTTGAACTTTTTTGGACATAACTACAATGTGAGTAAATGAAAAACACCAGTTTTCACTGAAAAGCGCCAATAACGATGTAGTAATAAATGGCTATTACTTGCTTAGGGATTGTTACATGTAGACAAAATTTCATCTGGAAGGCTAAAACATCCAACTATAACTTTCTAAAGGATAAAATCAAAAACTGTTAAATTGAGGATTTAAATGAGCTAGATTGAAACTTCAAGTTCTCCTGTTTAAAATGATATGGCACTTGATGCTGACCTCTAGAATGGGTTAGAAAAATAAAGAAAAGTATAAATGTTCCAAAAATGTTCTAGGTCTTTAAGGGTTAATAGGGGTGAGAAAAAAAAAACAAAACACAAATTATACTATAATAAAACTAAGGTATATCTAACATATTATAGAAAAACTGCATTTCAAATTCCACCAAAACCATTTATGAACCATATATGAACAATATATTTAACAGATAATAGAAAAGAACATAATCTTTATGGGAAATCAAAAAGAATATAAACTTTTAACTCAGAATGTAACAAAAATAATTCTGAATAGAGAATCAGAATAGAATCTTTAATAAAGGATCTAATAGAATAGAATCTCTTTGAGAATCAAATACAGCAGAAACTTTAATAATAAATAGAATAAAATAGAACCTTCAATAAGAAATAGAACCTTCAATAAGTAATTGAACAAAATATAAATAAATTGAACAGAATCTTTAATAAAGAATCAAAGAGAATAGAATCTTTAGTAGACAATCATGTGTCACAAAATCTTGAGTAGAGAATCAGAATTGAATAATAGATAAACGAATGTAACAGAATCTTTATTAGAGTTTCAAATACAAAAGAACTTTAAAGGAGAATTGAACAGAATAAAACAGAACCTTCAATAAATAATTAAATGGATCAAAATCTTAAATAAAGAAATAGAATAGAATAGAATAGATAACAAAACAATGCCTTTAACGGAGACTTGGAAAGAACAAGGAACAAGATAAAATCGAAGAGATTAAATCAGATATGAACCCTAGAAGCAACATTTCAAACGGCATACGGATTACTGTATCTTATATAACACATGACTGAGACAGTCATGCCGACAAGACATCCATATCCAGCATTATATTTGCCGAAACAACAACCGTCATCATGTATGAGATTAATGACAGCTGATGAAACTATTCATGCGTCGTGTTTATGTTTTAAAAGTGCAAAAAATGACACAAGGCCATTTGTAGGCCTTGACACATCAGCTCATGCATGAGCATCGCTAATGACCGGTTGGCTAAAAACAAAGCTAAGTTAAAAACGTAGCGGGCTAGTTTGCTCTCGACCAGTTGATAAATGCAGCGCCTACGATTAAAATAGGCTTGTCTGATATGAAATATGAATATTTATGTAAAAAAAAAATGTTGTTCTTACCTCAATGAATCCTTTTAGGTGAGCGCTTCAGCAGACATGCAGTTGTCGTTTATCTTTTGCACTGACATGCGCAGTGCGTCGTTTCTCAGAATAAGCAGTAAATGCTTCAGCTCATTAATATTAATTAACCTTCATAGAGCATCCAATCACGTAATACATTAATTCGTCATCAGCTCATCGGACTGAAGGTCGGAGCTGCTTTTTGGAAGGTCGAGTAACGTAATTAATATTAAAAGTAAAAACTTATATTTTTTTTTACAGTCTATGGTTAAAACAGACAAGCCGTAATGCGAAAAGAAATGCGTTAAAAAATGAGTACAATAAATTTATTTCAAACAAAGAAAAATAGTAGTTAAATGTTTGAAATTAAGTAAAATTAGCATCTAATGCACAACAAGTATGACTGGTCATCGAAATGTAAAAACACTAATTAATGTTAGTTTAAAACTAATTTAAAACCCACAACAGCATATATGTAAAATACACAATGATATAAAGACCTATTATCATAGGACAGGCTTAAATGCAGCCCATATATATCAATAATTCATCTCTCTCTCCACCAAAGAATCCTTGGCCTGGATAACTTTAAAATGTGTTTACTTTTACATAAAAAATAATAACAACAACAATAATAATTTTAAGAAATCGCTTAAAAAGATAAAGTGAATAAAGTTGGTGTCTTAAACTGTTCTGAATCTGAAGCAAAGCATGCAGGTCAGGTATATTTACTATCAAATTATGATATGTTTTACTAATAAGAATAAACAAAGATTTGTTTGGATGAAATCAAACTATTGGCAAAGAATAAACATCCTTTAAAAATGTCATTCTCCTGAAAATAGAAAATAAATGTAAAAGTGAGCTGTGATTAATTGCATTATCTAGGCTATATATTTAAGGAAGGATTTATCAAATTCAATTTTATTGCATTGTCCTGATTCTAGTTATTGGTTTTGTACTATTCACACTACAGTGACCTGGCAGTAGCAGTTTAGACTAGTTCTTAAGTGATGTGAACTAGATCAGCCCTGGAATCACTGTCCTCCTTTGCTGGCTGCTGTCCAGTATGAGTGTGCTGTAGGACAGAAAACAAATATTTCCTCTTGATAATGAGCAAATACATCCTGCAAGGTCAAAATGACTAGACTCGGGAAAGACTAGCGCTCAGCATTGACAGTGTGTACAGGAGGAGGGGAGATCCAGCAGAGATTTCTCATCCTCCCCGCTTACGTGTTTGACTCCGCCTCTCCACTGCCCCTCGCGCTCCCGGTCTCTCTGCCCCTCTCCAGAGCAGCGGACGGAGCCCACCACCATTCGTCGCTGCCGCTGCTGTTGTTGTTTTTCTCTGCTGATCTACTGATATAATGGCTTCCGATGGTATGGATGAACGATCCCCGCTGTTGTCAGCACCGAACTCGGGGGACGTCACGCCCACCGCACCGCCGTACCTGCAGGACTCGAACCCGAGAGGTAAATGTGGATTGTGATTGACGTAGGAGTGCTGAATCATTTAGGGCGTATAGTAGTGAGCGGTGATCTGTAGCAGACCTGCAACCCATTTAATGTGATACATTGTCCGTAGACGACAAGGAAGAGGATCGTGCCAGGAGAACGGGCCTCAATCTTCCCTCATGTGATGGGTACAAAATGTTGCATTCTTGGACAAGGGCACATTTTGTCGAATTATAAAAGAGTTAGTAAACAAACGGCTTTATGCATAGGTTATTAATCAATAAACATTTGTTGGTCGACTGATACCGGTTCAGCCGGCTGCACATTTGTACGGATATTTCGAGGTCGATGCATTTCAGATGAGGCTATTGACATTTAGCTTGCTAGAGATGTTTTGCTTCATTCATACACCTTTCAATACCATTTCTCATTTCATATAGGCCCAGATCAAATTGTATGTGGTGTATTAGCATATTAAACATTATAAGTGATAAAAAAATAGCCTACTTCTTTGCTCTCTATCCGTAAGACCCACTGCTAAACGTAAATAAAAATGTACGTGGAAAGATGTGAAATTCACAATAATCTGACTATTTGGTTTGCAGATAGACTATAAAGAGTGAGATGTTTTTGGTTTTGAACTGATATTTTCATATACATTGGTACAATGTCCTTCTTACATATTACATGTACTTACTATGGAAATAATAGTAAATTATACATAACTACAGGCCATTATAAACATTACCCTAAACATACATTTTTAAAAATGATGCCATTGAAGAACCATTTTGGTTCCCCAAAGAATGTTAGCGTTAAGCATATAAGATTTTTTTTCCAATATAAAGAACCTTTTGTGCAATGGAAAGATCCATGGATGTTCTTCATGGAAGCATAGATGCCAATAAAGAACCTTTTTTAAGAGTGTATAGTAAGTACGTGTTGTTAATTAATATTATTCAGCACTTAATTGTGTAATTACACTGTAACAAGGACACCTTAAAATTTTTAACTGTAATGCTTTGATATAGACATGCAGACAGGTCCACCCAAGTGTGGGGTTTCCAATAATTGATATTCCAATTTTACTTTCGGTTCTTCTAATCATGAATAATTGGTTGTGTATTTGATTGTTGGGCTGTAATGAGAAATCAAATCCATACCGAAGTTGAACAGACAGGTCCACCTTTTTCAATCTTTTAGGAAGCAAAGCACACGTGGTGGTAAATTTTACATACTATAAACATTACATTTCTTTAAATATTTAATAGGAAAACAAGTTTTCTGAGGTGGGCTGAAAAAATGACGGCCCTGTGAACAAAAGTTCTCTCCTGTTTTCTAACCAACTGATAAATAAGACCCCAAAGCCTGTTTAGAACACATTCACGAGGAAATATTGGTGTCAGATTTACAAATTGACCCCTTAAAAAAGGTTTTATATATGATTTTTCATTAACCAATAACTTGAAGATACTAACTATCGAAACTAGCTGATATAATGCTGACTATAGGCCTGGCGTATAAGCAAATACAAAATGACTTGTAGCATTTCTTCAATGTAAATTAAATAAGCTTTTTTGTTGGCATGGTTATTGCCTCATGATCTCAAAGTGACCTAGTGTTTCACTACTATACAGTCAACCCATTTTTGATCTTTTGTAAATCTATACTGCACTTCCTGATTAACAGAAAAAGATTTACATTTTTACTATAATGATCCTCTTACACTTCGTCTCATTCATAATGGCTTCATTACCGTGCCACGATCAGGTGATGTGGAAGGCAAAAACTATTCGTGCTAATGTACTCTAGCATTATTATCTGCCCTAGTATTTCAAACCCTGGGATTACAGTTTCTTTCGCTGTTTTTGACCACAAGCATTCACTCACTGAGTCCATGAGAGGGATTAACTTGGCCTGTTGAGGGAGGGACTGCTGAGTCTGTGCACAACATTGCTTAGTGTGCTGAGATTGTTGTTTATTCTGCAGTTGCATTCGGAAGCCAAAGCTATTGGAAACACCTGTGTGCATCAAACCCTATAAGTACAGAACTGTGAACGTTACAGTCTGCAAGCTCTTTAATAATGATCTATGTAGAACAAAGGATGAGAAAGAGCGCTGACCCTGTCTGTATGACCAAAAAAAAAACTCATTCACTGAATGAGTTTTGTTTTAGTGATATGTGATCAGTCCTCTGAGGCGAAAACCAGACCAATTATTGCTATCGGCTCTAGTGATGTCATGTCATTTCTGCTATAGGACCTCGCAAGATAAGCAAAAATGATCTAATTGAAACTCTTGAAGGCCTAGGGATGGGCAGGAGGAGAGTTTTCCTGAGTCTGATTTGAGACGGACCCACTTCTAAACGTCTGATTGGTTACGCTACCTGTCAATCAGATTATGTTTTTCCTTTTATAACAAGTAGGACCTCTACTAACAAGTAGTGTTCTACTTAGTAGGTGATTGATCAAATTTTATTGTCAGTTATCATTTTGGCTTTCAACATTTATCAAGATAATTCTAAAATAATTCTGCATTCCTTTTCGCAATGATGCTCTCATTTTGTCCTATCCCGTGTGTTATAAAACCCTTTACAACAGTGCACTTGTTCCTCTCTAAAAGCACAAACTCACTCCCCACACTGCCAAGTTCAACAAATGTGCATAATGTGCCAGTCATGTTAAACAATTGTGATCTTCTTTTTTAATTACATTTATTAGTTATTATATATGTATGTAGATATATATATATATATATATATATATATATATATATTAGAAATTTGTTTGTACTTTATTGTTTTCGTATAGTGTTATAAATAACATATTGCACATATGTATTTATACATGTACAAGGCCTGCCACATTTGTTTTAATTGCTGTACACATTGTTAAAATACAAATAAAAAGGTGGGGAAAAATGAAAAAAATATTGTAAACTAATGTAATCTTAATATTGACCAAAATAATCATGATTACCATTTATTTTTCCATAATCGAGCAATTGTACTTGGCCTAAACGATTAGTAAGGACAGCTAGGTTTTTGTTTTTTTAAATTTGGTTATATTTTCAGTGATGATTTAAAGAAGATTAATTAATGATGCAGCTCTGGGGACAGAATTGGAGTCTGCTGTGTTTAAAGGGATAGTTCACCCAAAAATGGAAATTAAGCCATGATTTACTCACTCAAGCCATCCTAGGTGTTTATGACTTTCATCTTTTAGAAGAACACTATCGGAGTTATATTAAATAATGTCCTGGCTCTTCCAAGCTTTATAATGGCAGCGAATAGAGGATGAGATTTTGAAGCCCAAAAAAGTGCATCCATCCATCATAAAAGATATCCACACGGCTCCGGGGGGTTACAAAAGGCCTTCTGCAGTAAAGCTATTTGTGTGGATGGCTTGAGGGTGAGTAAATTAAGGGATAGTTTTCATTTTTTGGTGAAGTATCCCTTTAAAGTCACAATGAAATCAAAATTTATATGGAATATTGCAGTATTTAACATAAATGATTTATCTGTGTACATCATTATAATTTTTTTTTAAATATGCCCTCATGCTCTTTAATCAAAATAACTTCCCCCTCCCACTCCCTCTTGCAGTGACATCTCTTCTCTTCTCTGATGTGTTGTTTACTGGCATGAGGGCGGGACAACCTGTCACTCACATGACATCACAGCAATAACAAACCACAACAATCCAATCCAATCCCGATGGACAAAATCAAGCCCCGCTCTGTATTTTGTCTTGTCCGAGAAACCGTTTCACTTGGATATACATCATAATAGGGAAGGAAAGACTAAACCTCCTTTCCATGCTGACTTTAAGCATACTAAATGTTTTACCGATATTTGAGATTTTTTTAATGTATCATGTTCATTTCCTCCGTTTTTACATTTTGTTTTTAGAATTATTTAACATTCACTTAAAGTTCATTTTTAAAAACAATAATAATTTAACACTGTTAAATGTAATCTTTAGCAAATCCCAAAATAAATATCCATTTTTAATACTGTAATGTTTATACTTCACATTTAAAATTATTGGTTGTAGTTTTTAGTGTTTTATTTTTAATTCATTCAAACAATAGCACGGTACAGAATAGTACAGAAGTTTAATATCGGCCATTTGTCAGTTTCAGGCAAAATTGTAATATCATTGCATCGGTAAAATAATGTTGTTTTGCACATTATTAATACAGCCACATATTTTGAGAATATGGATTAAGAGTAAAAAACTAGAACAAGTTTACTTGAAAATGGATTTTTACTTTCAGTTAACTTATTCACTATGGTCAACGCATGCTAATCTTCACATGCAACACTCAACGTCTCACTGATTTTTTAACATGATAGTAAAACAGACAAAGAGGGAGCAGCAACACCAGCTGGCTGCAGGCTCCAGGGTTGGGAAAAGGCCTCTCATCTTACAAACAGTGCAGGCTGTTTTTTGGAGAACTTACTATTATTAAAGAAAACCTAATGTTATTAACCCACGAAGAAGTATGACAGTGCAAACATTGAAGGCGTTCTATCTACTCGATCCAGACAAAGTCATTGACAAAAATGTGTTTTCTAAACTTTTTGTTCAAAATGTTGTTTTTATATGAACTTACATTCAAGTGTTGGTAAAATAGGAATGAATGAAGCTAGGATATCTATATATATATATATATATCATATCTATACATATATATATATATCCTATACAAAATAATAATTCAATCTGAACTGATTAGGACAACATTTTAACTTTTTACATATGATAACATCACACTTCTTGGACACACTATGTGGTTTTGGTATCCTGTAGCAGCACATGAAGAGCTGGATGATCCCCGACAGCTGAGTGAGGTCATGAGGCCAGAGCTGCTGTGGTGTCACATGTTCAATATGGCTGCAGTGTCACATGTTCAGTATGGCTGTTGTTGCCAGTGTGATCTCAGAATGACAAGTGACAGACAGCTGGAGGAGCATGTCTTAATTTCACCCAGAATAAGCAGCAGCGAATGTCATGGCTGAGCCCTGGATTTCAGTAATACTGAAGACAAGGGTAGACTGAGTGCAGGGTTTGGCTGATCGCCCAGATATTTTACAATGGATGTGAGAGCGTAATTGAAAGTGTGAGTAGGATGCACTCATTGCTAAACACAATGAATTTGCATTTCTGCGACCTTTAGATGGAACACATTTATAATCGAAATGTTACAGATTCTATCTCAGCACCGACCAGAAAGACAAGAATGCCTGTCCATTGATTTATTTTTAAGGTTCTATTATTCAGCAAAATAATTATCACTGCTTATTACACCGGAATACTTGATTCTGGTTGGTCATTTCACAGTCAAATGTTTCTGTGTAATGTAATTTCATGCCCATTTATTTACATATTTGGTAAAGTAATAATGAATTCCATTGAATAATGGAACTGAGCAGGTCATTATGGCAAAATAAATAAACTTCTTAAGGGTGATGCAAAACCTGATCACCCTGTCTGGGTTTATTTTGCAATAATGACTGGCTGACTGTTCGTTACCAACCCGATAATACAGCGTTTAGTCTTTGCAGTATCTTGCACTATACTCAAGTTAAAAACTGTCACAAGTTGGTAGGGTCAGTTATGCAGGCTAACTTAAGTGAACTAACTGATTTAACAGACAGTACCATCAACATAGTAGTGATGCAACACTGAGTGACTGGTTTTAAAGACTGCATGCTGGTTTCTCTCTCTCTACAGCCGAATTACCTCCACCCTACACAGCCATTGCCAGTCCAGATGCAGGGGGAGTGCCAGTCATTAATTGTCGAGTGTGCCAGTCTCTTATAACTCTGGATGGCAAACTCCATCAGCATGTGGTGAAGTGCACCGTCTGCAATGAAGCCACGGTAAGAGACCGCCAAATGCAGCTTGAGCTTAGTCATGCACAACTTTAGTCCTTTATACTTTTTTTAAACTATTCTAGAGGTGGGCAGTGTGATTAAAAGTTAAATATGTATCTTTTATAGTAACATTTATGGTATCATAGTTTATACTGGAAATTCAATAAAGAAAAATGGTGTGTATATTAAAGAACCATGTGGTAGAATAATTCAGTAAATTAAATATTTTACAATTGGAAATTATGTTAGGGTTATGCTTTGGATTAGTTTAGTTTTAGTGTGTTTTGGTTTCGTTTTCCCTGTTCCTGTTTTGCCCTGCTCATTAGTTTCCGCAGTTTCTAATAAATCCCGCACCTGTTTCTGTTCTAGTTCATTCGCTCTCCCTGGTATTTAAGCCCTTTGTTTCCTCCATTCTTTGTTCAGTCTTATTTATGTTAGTGTATATTTGCTGTATCTTTCTCTTAGCGTGTTCTTTTTGTTTAATAAATAGTATTTTGGTTCTTCTTTGATTTGTGCATGTTCATACACGTTACAGTATACACTGTTATTCAAAGGTTTGGGGTCAGTAAGTTTTTTTTAAAATAAATTAATACTTAATATTTGCATTAAACAATTTCTGTTTTAAATATATGATGTTCTTTTGAACTTCCAATTCTTCAAAGAATCCTGAAAAAAATATATATTAAGCAGCATTGATAATAATAAATGATTTTTGAGCAGTAAATCAGCATATTAGAATGATTTCTGAAGGATCATGTGACACTGAAGATTCTGATGATGCTGAAAATTCATCTTTGCCATCATAGGAATAAATTACACTTCAAAATATATTAATATAGAGAACAGTTATTTTGAATTGTACTAATATTTCACAATATTACTGTTTTACTATAATTTTTGTTGATCAAAAGAATAAATCTTACATACCCCAAACATTTGAATAGTAGTGTATTGATATATGTAAAAATGAAAATTTTATCTTAATATCACGTTATAATACACCCAATTTAAAAACAAAAGATTCGAAACAGACATTCTAAAATGGATTGTCTTAGCATGAGCCAAATTCATAGCTGTGAAATAGCTGATTTATACACATATGTGACCACATATCAGTTAAGTATTGCCTATCGTCATACCTATCAAAATGCCTATCATTCAATCATAATAAGTTCTTTCTAATCTTTACTTGTTTTTGACATGACCCTCTGACCTGACGTTTGGGCTGCTTTCATATCTAGACAAGTTTTGAGTCTGGGCATGAATGCGTACTAGACACAAGTTTAAAAGGAGGTGAAGTTTGTTAGTGAATAATGCTTTGATTTCAGCATGCTCCTTCCACAAAGTAGTTATCACTATCCTTTTGAATGCTCGTCCAACCGAAGTCAATATCAGATACACTATATAGTCCTCACTCACAGAGCTTAAGGTAAATGTATTTGGGATAAGGGATCCACGTTCATACCCATAAATGTTGTGTGCTCAAGAGGGCTGAATTCCAGTGTAATTGAATTGTCTGCATGAGAAACATTTCGCAGTGGATGCTTAATCTGAACCACAGAGTCACCTGATTCACGCTTTACATTTTTTATGGCCTTTTCACACCAAGAACGATAACTATAAAGATAATGATAATGAAAGCTATGTGCACTATTTGGTGCTCTGTAGTTTTGTCGTCTGCCTCTTTAAATGCTCAAGCTTTAAAGCAGGATGGATTCTGATTGGCTGCCAATGTTTATCATTTATCAGCTGGAAAAAAAATCATTCTGAAAGTGATTCCATTGGTAACGTCTCTCTGTGTTATGGTTGTGGTGTGGACTGTGCTATTCTTTTATATTTACAACAATCTTTACAACTGTTTCTGTATCGTTAAAGTTATCATCCCAGGTGTGAACGGCCCTTTAGAGAGCTGTAATTCCTAAATCCTTCCTCCAATTTGGATGTGAGAATACCCTCAAATTAAAGCTCAGAGTGTGCACTTTAAGCCCATATTCATTATATAAATGTCACTTGAAAATGTTTTGGTAATCAGCTAAAATAACAAAAATTATGCATCCAAATATATATGACCTAATTGTACATGTTGCATTGCATTAAACCTATAGCTTGTTTGGTTCAGGATTAGATGTTTCATAAATTCTTATGCCTGACCTGACCTTAATAAGAGATATTAGTAAATTAGATTAGATTAGAGATATCTGTATACATTCATTAAGGCAGCCTTTGGCTAGTCCCTATAATAATAGAATTATTCAGTATATAAAGACTTGTTGGTTTCTTACAAAACATGCTTACAGAAGATTGTATGTAAGGTAATATACAGGTTTTAGCAAGGCGTAATGCTTATTCACGAACTTAAATTCAAAATCATAAGGGAGATTTATTATATTAAAGCATTATGTTAGAATTGTATTACATTTGATTGCTGTCTTGCATATTGCGTGGTCCCTTTTGAAACATGATGTATCTGTTTTTTAACAGCCTATAAAAAATCCACCAACAGGAAAGAAGTATGTTAGATGTCCTTGCAACTGCTTGCTAATCTGTAAAGACACGTCTAGGAGGATAGGATGCCCTCGGCCCAACTGGTAAGTGTTAAAGACTCACTTCAGAGGGTTGTTTAGTAGGTCTGTGTTATGGGATCTGCAACAGTATATTACCGCAACAGTATATTACTGCAGACATGTATTATGAACACTCAAACATGCAGTGCTGTTTGTTTGTATGGCTAGGGAATTTGTACTTGGTAATGTCAAAACATTTCTCATCCTTTTGCAAATCGGTCTGAATATTTGTAAAGCCAAAAATATGAAATAATGTTGTTGTTTTTTAAAGAAACTGTTTAACATTTAGACAATATACTGTGTAAAAGATATGTTTTTGCTGAGTATCATATCTGATGATCAAATTTTTGCACAATTTTTCTAGTGAACTAACTATGATGTGGACACTAAATGACTTACCTGAGGTAAATGTAATTCTACGTGAGATATTATTCTCAAGCCGTTTTTTTGATGTCTTTCCGCGGTTGAAACACTAGTTGAGAGATTACACGTAAACATATCTATGCATAGATGTTCCTTTTCCTATTGTGGCGGTTAGCAAACAACATTGCATTACCGCACACTCCCGTTAGGGATTGGAGGGTGGATCGCCTGTGACCTACTGTATTCGTCGTCTGACTGCATGCATAATGTCCATACCGAGACTGGGACGAATACATGTACCATTACACCCCTACTTAATAGCTATTTACTTGCTAAAAAAGTATAAACTATCGATCAGACGACAGAAAGCATGTACAACAGGTTTTTGAGTTGCTGATCGTTTAGAGGCCTTATGGCTTTATTGGGTTAATATTAACACACACTTCGTTCCAAATATGTAGAAAGTGAAAAACTGACATTGTTCTTGTGGGCCCCCAGCAGACGGATCATCAACCTGAGCCCTGTGATGGTGATCCCGGAGGAACAGCCCGCCCAGCCAGCTCTACCAGTCCAGCCTGAGGGCATGCGTGTGGTCTGCGGCCACTGCGGAAACACATTCCTTGTACGGTCTCACATATTTATATTAATATTTCATCTCTGACCTACAACAATGTTTATTGAAAGCAGAGAAGATCTGTGAATTCATTTACCATTCAAAAGTTTGGGGTCCGTTAGATATTTTATGTTTTTGAAAGAAGAGTTTTATCTTCACCGCTGCATTTATACAGTTCAAAATACATCCTAAAACAATAAGATATTACTACAATTTAAAAGAACCGTTTTCTATTTTAAGATATTTTCAAATATAAATTTAAATCCTGTGATGGCAAAGCTGAATTTTCAGCATCATTACTCCAGTCTTCAGTTCCTTCAGAAATGATTCTAATATGCTGATTTGCTTAATATATTTTGCTTAATACTTTTGTGGAAACCGTAATACATTTTTTCGTGTTTATTTGATGAATAATAATGGGCAAAAGAACAGCATTTATTTTTAATGGAAATCTTTTCACTGTCATTTTCAATTTATTGCATCCTTGCTGAATAAAAGCATTAATTTCTTTCAAAAAGAAATCGTACTGACCCCAAACTTTTCAATCTTAGTGTATATGTAGTGAAGAGTTTTTCTAGTGCACATGTTCTTAGTGTCCTGTGATGCCCCTGCTGTATAGGGCAGCGATGATGAGTGGTCCCAGTCAGCCTCAGGCCTGGCCATTCGCGGCCCCTCTGATCTTTTCAAGGTCCTAAAACACTGCCACCTTCTCAGTTGGTGGAACTGACTAAATGACAGACTAATTAGAAATAATAATAATATTAATAAAAAAAATTCACATGGTTCCAGGGCTCCAGACTGAGATTAAAATGTTTGCAAATGTGACTAAAAATTTAACTGTTTGTTTTTTTTTTCTTTTTTATAATTTGTAATTATTTTTTATGTAACTATAATTGAACATTTATGAAAACTTTAAATGCATCCATATGCAGTTATCATCCCGTTAGAGTCAACCACACAAAAAAACAGTGCAAACCATGATGTTTATGTACAAAACCAATTCCTATCCATCACATCAGAATTCATGCATTTTACTAAATACAACAACACCTCATTTACATAACTTAAAGGGATAGTTCTCCCAAAAAGGAAAATTCTTTCATCATTTGCTCACCCTCAAAAGAAGATATTTTGAAGAATATCCATAACAAAACAGCTAACTTCCATCAATGGGGCCCATCAACTATTTGGCTACCCATATTCTTCAAAATATCTTCTTTTGTGTCCAGCAGAAGAAAGAAATTCATACAGGTTTGGAACAACTTGAGGGTGAGTAAATGGTAACAGAATTTTGGGTGAACTATCCCTTTAAATAGTCATAGTCTATATGAATCTTCCTTTCATCCACTGACTGTTAAAAACTAAAGTAAGAATCTATGCACTCAATGAACTTAACTTCTGAACAATCGTCTGTATTGAGCAATTCTGTAATTTGTCAACTAAAAAAAAAAGTCATTTGGTCCTAAATGTTTCATTTTAGTCATTTTTTGTCTTGAGCCCTGTGACTCGAATGAACATAACTCCTTGTGGCCTATAGATGCAGGATCTGAAACATGAGTTTTTTTGTGAGATCTGTTATAATCTTAAAGATTTCTCTCTTTTTTTGAGTATCTAACTGCCTTTTGCCTTTGTACAGGGTTAAATGCACTAATTCCCCTAATTTATTGCTTTATACATGTCAATTTATTAATTGAAATCATCTCCAAAAGATTTGCTAGTTACTTGAATCATTCATCAGATATTTAAACTAATATTTGAATGTCATGCACTGACCCCTTGAATCAAGTTTGGTGTAGATTATGAAAATAATAGATTTGTGCTGCTTTGCTGTGTTTGCTTACTCCAGAAATAACTTTCTTCTTATCTTCTCATTTTTGCAGTGGATGGAACTCCGATTCAATACACTGGCCAAGTGTCCACATTGCAAAAAAATGTGAGTTGCCATCATTTGTCATATTCTTTGTACGTCAAAAATGGCACCGACGATGTGCCATTCTCAGGAGGAATGTCATAAATCTCAATGTACGATGTGTGTTACTAGCCGGAGGTCAGATTTGAGTTTGTACTGGGCAGTTTGTAGAAACTGAAAGTAAATAAACCCTGGTGAGTTCCAGTTAAAGAGGGAGGTGATGTGATGCCAGTCTGACGGTCACTTGAGAAAGCGAGCGTATCATGCTGACATACTGAAACATGAGCCCTGCACACTAGTGACGCTGCGAGGGAGAGTTATGACAACAGATGTTGCAGCACACATGAATGGAGCCGAGTGACCACAGTCTCCCAAAGCAAATCACAGATTTCCACTCGAATGCAGTGTTTGAAGAGGAGAAGGAGATAGGAGCAGCAGAAGGAGAGAAATTAAGCACCTTAAGCTATCTGATTCATTGTGATTCCAGAAGAATGTTTGAAAATCCCATCACATGAGAGGCATGTGTAAGACTTAATGGGAGTCAAACAGGAAAAAGAGTAGACCATGTGACTCAGTGACGCAGTTCTCTTTTGACTACAAGCGCTTGTCGGGCTCCTTAACCAAGTGAGATCGATCTTACATCTGAAAGGCCTTGTACTCTGAATAAAATATACTTTGGACCAACAGCCAAATGTATCAGTTTTTTTCAAATTAATTATAATTAGTTAGTAATAATTAACTACATGTACTTACTATAGAATGAGGGTTTGGTTTAGGGTTAATTGCATGTAATTATGCTTAATTCCTAGTTATTACTACAGTAAATACATGTAACGTGTAACAATGACACTGTAAAATAAAGTGTGACCAAAGATTATTTATTATAAAGACCATATCATATTTACACATCTTTTCTTTAGACATAAGCCAAAATGTTACTCAATGTAGTTCAGTTTATACATTTTTGGAACACTTTAGTTCAAATTCTCACTATTAACTAGTTGTTTATTAGCATGCATATTACTAGGATAGTGGCTGTGTATTAGTACTTAAAAAGCACTTATTAAAGCCTTATTCTGCATGACCATATTCTATATCCCTTAATCCTACCCCATACCTAAACTTAACAACTACCTTACTAACTATTAATAAGCAGTAATTCGGATTTTAAGGCAAAAGTCATAGCTAATAGTTAGTTAATACTGTGAATTGCACCTTTTTGCAACTTAATTTTTACAAAAGCTATATATATATATATATATATATATATATATATATATATATATAATATATAAAACTAAAGCATTTTGTTATTCAGTGTTTAATTTAGTTTGCTTTCTATAAATAAAGAGAACTTAACCTTAAAGTGTTCACCCAAAAATGAAAATTCTGTCATTAATAACTAAATAAATGTTGTTCCAAACCCGTAAGACCTTCGTTCATCTTCGGAACACAAATTAGTCACGTGGACTATTTTAACGATGTCTTTAGTACCTTTCCAGGCCTTGCAATTGGTGGTTAAAGTGCTGTCTATGAAGTCAGAAAGCTCTCAGATTTCATCAAAAATATCTTAATTTGTGTTCCTAACCTTCTTCCTTCCTGAACGAAGGTCTTATGGGTTTAGAACGACGTGAGGCTGAGTAATTAATGACAGACTTTTCATTTTTGGGTGAACTAACCCTTTAATGTTATTGACAACTTGACCATAATGTTTATTGTGATGTCTTTTCAATCATATTTTCTGTTATGTACTAACAAAAAATTAATAAAACCCACAATTATTTCTGTAGTCAGTAAAAGTCAGTATGCGTCATAGACTTTAAATAAATGACTCAGTCGTTTCACTTTTTTCAGTGTTATTTCAGTCTAGTTTGGATGTTGGCTTTCCTGTGTAGTAGCCATTGAATAACTCCTTCCACCCGTCTGTTTTCCAAACTGCTTTTCCTTTGCAGGGTCGCAGGCATTGAATAATTCCTGTTGTAAAGCCTTTACACCTCTGTACTTGGAGCCTGATGCAGCCCAATAAAACAGCTGCTTTATGTTTGTGGTCTGTGTAAAGCAGCACTGGTTCTAAGCATGTGTGCTATCTTTGTCCTTAGATCTTCTGTAGGCAGTGCTCTACCCAGAAGGCGCTGCTGTGCCTACATTACAGTAGGAATGATCTGCATTTTCATTGGTGTCGGTTTAACGGTGAGTATTGTTCATTTTTTTGTTGCTTTAAATTCTAATGCATTCTCTACCATACAAAGATTTGGGATCAGTATGTTTTTTTAATGAAATGAATACCTCAATTCAGCAAGGATGCATTAAATTGATCAAAAGTGCTGTTCTTTTGAATTTATGTATGTACGTGTGTGTGTAATGTATAAGATGTGTCTTATGTTTTTGCCAGATGAATTTAAAATATTATTTCTTATTGATATTTTGAATAATTTTAATAATTTAGGTTATTAAAATATTATGAAGAAACAAAAACAACTGAAAACATATAATAAAATACAAAATAAAACATACCAAACAGCAATAAGTGGATGAAAAATATGCAATATATTTGTTTTACAAAGACTATAAATAATTTATTTATTTTAGCACACTACATAATATCCAAACATCACATGGCAGTATAATAATAATAATAATAATAATAAAACCTTCCTGGATACACTTACTTCCACTCAGTCCATTTTCCACTGACGTTTTCTTTAGTAACACTTTTATTTGTATCACACTTGTAAATTACATCATGGTCAGATGATCATTCTCAGTTCTCAGTGTTACCAGCCACTCGAATTAGCACTTGGCAAGTGTCCATTTTGTACTCTGGATATGAACTATTAAACTAGCTCATCACAAATTCCTGGTGTTTTTCCTCTCAGGTGGGCACTCAGGACTTCGCCAGGCGTTACCACGCTACTTATGTCTCCTGGGCCTTCGCATATCTCCTGGGTCTCATCTGTCTGATACGGGCCTGCTATTGGGGAGCGATTAAAGTCAGCTATCCAGAGAACACCTTTGCATAGACAAGACAAAGCGTCCATCCTTCAAGTCCTTAAGTGTTTGTTTTTCTCTTGATCTGAACAGGTTAACCGTTGGATGCTTAGTCCTGTTACAAGAGTTTAAGAATCCAGGGGATTTAGGTACCTTCAAATGTTTTCAGATTGAGTTATTGATTAGCTCTTATATTTCTCTTACTGATTTGAACCTGATTTGAGGAATTAAAGTGAAATCAGTGATTCTAAAACTAGAAAAATATGAATAATCCATTCGTGGTACACCTCTTGGATTTGTCATGGTGGGTGGATATCGAACATATTTTATGTACTGCATTTTGTTACCAAGTTGACCAAAAGAGATGATCTTTTATGAACAATTTGCCCATTGCACTACAATTTTATGCAATTATTCTGTTGTGTTGCTGCTAGTTACCACACCTGTTGTGAGCTGAGAGATGTTATGTTTAAAAAGCCTGCCATTTCAAATGTTCAGATATATTTAACTGTTCTTAAAATCCCGTGCCAACATTTTTTATTGTTCGGTGTCCGTTACGGGATCTCCCTCTGATGAAATTTATCAGTATTCCCAAACCTATTTTGGCCGCTCAAACTCACTGTGAGCAATACCTCATGCATTTTTTGTGACTTTAAAAGAAAAACAGCATGTACACAGTCACTGAACCTCTAAAACGAATATTCCAGGTTCAATACAAGTTAATCTTATTCAACATTTGTGGCATAAGATTGATTGATAAGCAGTGTTGGGGAAAGGTACTTTTAAAAGTAATGCATTACAATATTGCGTTATTTTCTAACAAAGTAACTAATTGCGTTACTTAGTAGTTACTTTTTTAGTTACTTTTTTAGTTACTTTTGATGAAAAATAAAGCGTTGCATTACTTTTTCTTATCTGATCTGGGCCATTTGTTTGTTTTTATAACAACAAAGGAGTTCTATTTTTGGCAAATGTAAAGGCTCTTTTACACCAAAAGTGAAATGAATAAGCCTCAAACTTAAGGAAATGCAATTTCACTCCTGCACAGTAGAGGGCGCAGTTCAAACAAACAAGCCTTTCTGGAATAAAGAAGAATAGAATGGAGGAGAAAAAGTAAAAGAGTAAATGTATGCTCACATTTAGTCTAGAATAACTCATGTTTACACAGCGCACACAACGCCTCTGCACTTACTCCCGATTTCTCTCTACATGGGGACAGGAGAGTTAATGGGAGAACAAAGGAACTTGCGTTACTTATTTGAAAAGTAACTCAGGTATTTTGTTGTAAATTTAAAAGTAATGCGCTACTTTACTAGTTACTTGGAAAAAGTAATCTGATTACGTTACTCAAGTTACCTGTAATATGTAACCCCCAACACTGTTGTTTAGCACAAAAATCATATCTGGGTTACAATGAAGCACTTACAATGGAAGTGAAAAGTTATATAAGTTAAAAGATTTTCAATAGTACCACCAATATGGGCGTTTAAGTGCGAAAAAAATCACTTACACTACCATTCAAAAGTTTGGGGGTTTTAGCAAAGCTGCATTTATTTGATCCAAAACACAGTAAAATGGTAATATTGTGAAATTACTTTTGTTCTAATTTAATATATTTTAAAATGTAATTTATTCCTGTGATGGCAAAGCATCATTACTCCAGTCTTCAGTGTCACATGATCCTTCAGAAATCATTCTAATATGCCGATTTGCTGCTCAAGAAACATTTCTTGCTTGCTGTTTTTGTGTAAACCGTGATACATTTTCTTTTTAGGATTCTGTCATTAATAAAAAGTTCAAAAGAACAGCATTTATTTAAAACAGTTTTGACTTTACTGTCACTACTGACCAATTTAATACATCCTGGCTAAAAATCTAAATGACCCCAATCGTTCTAAGCGTACTGTACTTCTCTTCTCTGTTACAAATTCATGTAACACACAATGTAACACACCTAAAACTCTAAAACCCTGAATATATTCGGAAAAAGTCCAAAGTGTATATTTTTGTGGTAATCAACATTACGCCCCAAATGCTATGGATGGATCTTAACTTGTATTGAACTCAGAATATTCTTTTAATTTCATCGGTAATAATGACACTTGGTGAATGGGAAATGACATGCATGATTTTAATTTGATTCTTTTCTACTCAGAAGCGGTGTTTTATTAGTCTGTTACTGACGGGCACAGTGGAAGTGTTACGCCACGTGTCTAGTGCTCTTTCCTGTGTGTAGAATGTAAACGCCCCACTGCTACCCGCCTAATTCCACAACTCACTACAACCCTGCTAGTATTGCTGTAGCTTACAGTACATTTACAGTAGTTCTGTATTTTGTCAAGACAAATGGAGATAACTATACTATCTAAACTTGTTCTGAATGTGACGAGCCAGTGAAGTCCTTGTACATAGGAAACTGAGCACACAAAGTCTGTAGTTCAAGTTGGAATATGGCTTGGGTCTTTTTAAAACAATAATTTCTCAATAAAACAGAAAAATATTTATGATGCTTTGTGCCAGCTTCATTTGAACTGTCATTTTATTTTTGGTATATAATCTCAAATGTGTTATTTTTTCATTTCACAATAGACATTCTATGGAAGCCTATTTCTGCCACACAAGAAAAAAAAATCATGCTTTGGTAAATCATAATTTATATGACATACTAAAATATAGTTATGAAATAAAAAGTCAAAATGATGACATTCTAAGTCATTTTTTAAACATTTTAAATTGATATATTGTCATAATTATGAGATAAAGTTAATATTATGACATACAAAGCCATAATTATGAGATAAAAAGTCAAAATTATGACATACCAAGTCATTATGACAGGTTGAAATTGACATACTAACTCATAATTATGAGATAAGAGAAACATGACAAAATATGCTGTAATTATGAGATAAAAATTCTAAATTATGACATACAGAGCCATAATTATGAGATTTAAAAAAAATCATGTGGTCTTCCGTAGATTTCCTTTCATTCAGCACGATGCATCATTTGGACAAATAAGGCATTCTTTGTAACGAGTGACATTAATATTTTTGAAAAGAGAAATCTTGTCTCTTCTGTCACACGGGCTTGTTGATTAAAGATGCGGGTGTGTTCTGTGTGACATTATTCAGTAAGAACCCAGCAGCACACTGGCTCTCAAAGGTCAGGCTGTCATTAGAGTGAACATTGCCTCCTATAGCAGCGGACAAACGGGGCCGCAAGTCACTTGTTATTCAAACATGCACTGATTGGACTTCCTCTGTTCTGGTGAATCATATTTCACCCTAAAATAAGAAATTTATGAGAACATGGAGCTTGTTTTAAGATGATTTTGGCATTGTGTCATTATTTTCAGGACAATTAAGCCCAATTCCCTCCATATTCTCATTAATGTAATGCAAAAAAAATAATATAATTTTTATTACTGTAAAACAGTAATGAAAGTCATTCTGTCCAGACTAATGTTTTTTAATGAAAATTAAAATCAATTTAATTCAGTACACCAAAT
Organism: Zacco platypus; assembly: GCA_038088235.1. Taxonomy (NCBI): domain Eukaryota; kingdom Metazoa; phylum Chordata; class Actinopteri; order Cypriniformes; family Xenocyprididae; genus Zacco; species Zacco platypus. The sequence goes on from CM076071.1 coordinate 22,584,829, forward strand.
ATTTTGACAGTGATTGAATACTTCACATTTTCAATAGCCTTTTGTTTTCTACACTTGCAGGGATGTGATTAATTGGCATTCAAAGAATGTCAATGCGGTTCATCTTAATGGACCTAAATGGACCTGATTCTGTAACATTTAGTTAAATTATAATAATTATTATTTTTCATTTAGGTTTAGGACAGTGTTTTAGTATAATATGCTATTATAGTTTTTTATTAATATTTTGTATTAGATTTTATTTTTATATTATTAATTTAAATTATTAATAATTTTTATTTTTAATTTTAGTCCAATTTTTTACATTTTGATGGTTGTTTTGTCATTTTTATTTATTTATTTATTTATTTTTAGAAATATGTCTATATAAGTTTTAGTTTTTTGTTTATTTAGTTTTAGTTATTTTAGTAGGCCAATAAACTAAATGAAAATCCTTGTCCTGGCAACTAGCTTAAAAATAAAATAAGTTAAACTTTTTTTTATATTGCATTTTTGTGGGAACACTTTACAATAAGGTTCATTAGATAAACATTCGTTTATGTATTAACTAACATGAACTAACCATGAGCAATACAGTTGTTATTGCATTTACTAATCTTTGTTAACGTTAGTTAATGAAAATACAGTTTTTCATCGTTTGTTCATGTTAGTTCACAGTGCGTTAACTAATGTTAACAAGATTATAATAATGTATTAGTAAATGTTGAAATTAACATTAACAAAGATTAATAAATGCTGTTTAAGTGTAGTTCATTATTAGTTCATGTAGTTAACTAATGAACATTATTGTAAAGTTGTTTAAAGTTTTGTTAACAATAGTAACCTTGGTTTGGGGTGAAAAAAATCAATGCAAAATAAAATTTAAACCTGAAAATAATAATAATAACAACAACAACGTAGTTAGTAGTGTCAAATGTAAAATTTAGGAATTCACAATTCCTAGACCACTAAAATAAGCAAATTTTGTAAACTCCTTTGAACAAAAGGTCAGATTTCCAGTTCAGCTTTTCACCTTATTGTTATCCTGATTATATTTGAAAGAAAAAACGAAAGAAATATTTAATGCGTTTTGAATAGTGGTCTCAAACTATTGGACCACACTGTATATTTTCAGAAAATAGTTGATTTATTGTTCAATTTTGCCTGTCAATACATAATGACTAATTTTGGAGCATGAGCTCATGAAATCCTGACCGTTTCCATCCACTGGATGGCAGTGCTGATTCTTGAGAGATGGATGCAATGAGTCAAAAAAGGACTCAGTGAGTCATCTGGCTCTGGGAAATAGTCTTGCACAATCAGTGCTCTCTCAGTGGACCAAAAAGAGCTTTCACATGCTGTCACCATCTCGAAACTCCATATGATTACATGTAGAAAAATCCCAATAAAGATTGAAAAAAATACAAGCCAGTACATCAGCTTAAAAACTTTATTAACCACTTGATACTACCTTCACTTGGCAAAATTTAAGACGAAAATCGTGGTTGATCACATTGATTTCACATTTTTACTCAGAGCTGACAAGCTACATAAGGAACGGTCGTGTTCGGGAACAATGACATCACAAGAACTGCTACGTGAGGACACAGACTGACAGCACACATCACTGTACTGTCACGTCACAGATGGACACATAGCTTATGCAACTCTGCTGGGATTGGAGTGCTATCATCAGTACAAAGATCTCATTGCTTTATTTGATATTGTCTACAGTTTACAGTAAACTACTCATATAGAGCTAATAATGTAACAACATGGAAAGCAAGTGCTAGTCACTTTGACTATACAGAAAATATGAATCAAGCGCTCACTTCCTGATGACAGAGATCCAGATGTCAGTCTTTTTAGTTTGTGAGGTCCTCATTATGTCTGGTGTCACCTAACGGGAGCCGAGAAATCTTAGTTGTTGTTGAGGACCCACCATGATGCTGTAGAAAAAAACATTTATATTATATTATATTATATTATATTATGAGAGATAATTTGTATGTAACTCACCTGGAACTAGCATAGTAGTCATCATCTCCGGTGTCTCTAAGAAATCCACATTGCCTCTCTGGAAGGTTTTGCTGTAATTGGTTTGCAGATGACTATAAACAGAAAACAAAAACACTTTTCAGGCACTTATATTACATTTTGAATATTTTTTACTATTGATTGCAATAAGGAATTTTTAGGATTATGAAAAGGGGTTTGAATCGGTAAAAAATGATGGAGTGACTTACTTCTTCCACACGTTGCTTTGCTCCCAGAACTCATACAGTATGAAGCGGGATTCATTGGCAAGCCGCTGAACTGCAACGCTGCCGAGAGAGCAGAGCCAGCGAAGGATTACTATCAAACTGGTTCTTTAGAATTTGAAATGGCTCTTATGAGAGTATTTATGTGAGCTTAATCTTATGTGGGCGAAGCTTTAATTCTGTGTAATGTTTAAAAGGGTTCCAAAATTAAAGGAACAGTTTACCTAATAATTCAAATGTAGTTCTATATGACTTTCTTTGTTGAACTGGATACTTGAATGCATGTATGGAGATGCATGTAGATTGAAAGAGGATTTGCGGCACATAATGATTAAATGAAAATGTATTCGTTTAAATTTATATTAAATGCAATTAGCTGAACTTTGGAGTGCTTGTTTGACCCACTTATAGGGATAGTTCACCCAAAAATGATAATTACGCCATGATTTACTCAAGCCATCCCAGGTGTATATGACTTTCTTCTTTCAGATGAATATAATTGGAGTTATATTAAATAAAGTCAAGTCAAGTCACCTTTACTTATATAGCGCTTTTTACAATGCAAATTGTGGCAAAGCAGCTTTACATTAATAATTGGCAAATAATTTTTGGCTGCACAGCAGCTCCCAAAGAAAATGGTGTCATTGTCCAGCTTATTCTATATATTATTAATTCATTCCGTTTCAAAGATCAATAGTTATTAATTTATGTATACCAGCACTGGAGAAAACAGTGATGTAATCGTCCGGCTCAGCTCAGTTCGCATACAACGGCGCCAATGCAGGCATACCAAAAACACGGCTGAATATCAAGCAAGTGTCCCCAACTTAAGAAAGCCATACGCAACAGCGGCAAGGAACCAAAACTCCAACAAAATGGAGAAAAAAACCTTGGGAGAAACCAGGCTTAGTCGGGGGGGGCCAGTTCTCCTCTGGCCAACAGTGAACACTCGCTTGTCCAGGCTCTTCCAAGCTTTATAATGGTAGTAAATAGAGGTTGAGATTTCGAAGCATCCATCATTAAAGATATCCACACGGCTCCGAGGGGTTAATAAAGGCCTTTTGAAGGGAAGCAATGCATTTGTGTAAGAAAAATATCCATATTTAAAACTTTAAAGACTAAAATAACTAGCTTCCGGCAGACGGCCATACGAACGTTGACTTGCGCCAAAAGAGTAACCTCTGACACGATGTAGGAGTATCGTAAGCTTTTTCGGGCTTCAAAATCTCATCCTCTGTTTACTGCCATTATAAAGCTTGGAAGAGCCCGGACATTATGTAATATATAACTCTGATTGTATTCATCTGAAAGAAATAAGTCATATGCACCTAGGATGGCTTGAGGGTGAGTAAAATTGGGTAATTTTCATTTTTGGTTGAACCAACCCTTTAATTAGGACTTAAGTACATCTTTATATGTAATTTCATAATGAATGAACTGACAAGCGTTTATAATAAACTAAAATATACTTTTAATTTCATTTCTATTATACTTGTGTCATATGTTTAAATATATTTGCGATTACACTTTTGTGATGATGAAGCTGCAATCCAGTGCATTAAAAATATATTAACTTTAAATGTAATACTGAATAACAATGAAATAAAATTACTTTGCATGTGCTTTAGTTTGTGTCAAAACTTCAAAATAAGTGTATTTCTTTAAAGCATGACAAAGAATATTAATACATATTGATTGAAACTTTTAATTTGACTATTTCAAAGCACACTTTTAAAAGATTTTTAGGTGTGTTAAGAGTGTACCATCTTTACTTACACTTAAAAGGATAGTTCACCCCAAAATTAAAATGATCACATGATTTACTCCCCCTCAAGTCATCCAGCAACCTTTGACCTTACGCAATTACAAACGTGGAGGCGCAGAGGAAAGAGCAAAACAAATCACGGGTCACGGATTATAAGTCTAAAACCGCAAAAGAGGAAAAAGTAGTACGTCATGGCATTGCGTTCATCATTGCGTAATTGCATCAAGTTGCTTTTCCGCCCAAGCTTTTCCGACTTGCACTGTAAGGTTGTCTTACACAAATGCATCGATTCACTTCAGAAGGCCTTTATTAACCCCCTGGATTCGTATGGATGGATGCATTTTTTGTCCTCAGGATTTTAACCCCAAATTCACAACCATTATAAACTTTGGAGGACTAAGGATATTTTTAAATATATCTCCAATTGGCTTGAGGGTGAGTAATCATCATTTTTGAGTGAATTATCCCTTTAAGTGACATTTTATTTCATAATATTATATTGTACATTTTTTTTTAATAAAAAATACACTTTTATGATGTACACTTTTCAATGTTCTTGGCATGAAAGGTTGTCATTTGAACTGATCATCTTGAAGCAAGTCAGTTATCTAATAAGCTAAAGCAGAACTCTTCATCCAAAGCTATCCCCACTGTTAATTAGCCAATTAGTAAAACACTCATGATTAAACCAGACAAGAGGTTCATTTTTTTGGACAATATTCCAGAGAAATCAACTGTTACCTGACGTGATCACTGACATTTTTGTTGTGTCTCAGTTAAAAGTCAAACCTGGACTGAGGGCTTATAAACACACGGCCACATGCTCACAGCATACTGCAATTCATTCACGGGCTGTAAGCTTGCTGGCGTAACACAGGCTATGCCGCGTGAGCAACTGGATGTTGTTGCTTAAGTATTTCAAGGTTTAATTGGATTTTAATGGAAATAAATACATAGTTCAGTCATGAAACTCTTCCTACCAGTACATTGGTTGTCCTATAGCTGGCTGCATGGCCTGCCAATCTTTTTGTTCAATCTACATTATGTACAGAATTTGCTCAACTAGGAGCAGCGCACCACAGGAATTTTCCTAGCCCTTCTCCTTTCCCAGTACCACCTGCCTAGATCTGTTAGGCGGTTCTCCCTACTGTCCTTGCCCATTTCTTGTATTTATGTGCATGTTAGATCAAAAGTCATCCCTCATGCCAACAGCGTAGAAGATCTAGTCCACCAAAACAAAGGCTATGTTCATTCAATTCTTATCAATAAAATGTTGTTTAAGTCTACTCTGAGAGTGGTATTGAATGAATTACAGATATCATGGTTTTCCTAGAATCCCATCGTGGAGAAAACGGCTAGATCCACAGTTCTCCACAAACCCAGAAAAAAAAAAGTGAATCCGATTCATCGACTTTAAACAAGTGTATATAAATACCAAATGCTTTGATTTGCCTAATGTGGAGAACTGGCCTAGACTGACTCACAAATAATCCTGTATAAATGCAACAGATATTGACCCAGATGCAGTGACAGTGTGAACTCACTGGAGGCAGCCGGTCTGGGTGCTGGCACAGTCAATGTACTGCCTGAGAGCCAGACGAAATTCCTCCACTTCCTCCTCCAGTACGGACAGCTGCCTCTGCACGATCAGGATGTGCTGGGAGGGAGGTCACAGAAGAGAGCAGCCCATCAGAGAACAGCAGTCAGAAAAGATGCCTCATATAGGACTCAGACCATCGGTTATTTATAGACGTGTGCAGAAGTGTTCCTGGACCGGTTATCTCTTGCAGTACACAAAGACCTGATTTAAGATGTTATTCTGACATTATGTCTGATTCCTTCTGAAATATTCCCTGTCAAAGATAGAGATAATAAAAAAGCTACAAATGAGTCCATAAAGACAAGGTGAGAGGGTTGAGAAGCACTGGAAGAGAAATAAATTACCAGTAAGGATGGTAAGATTCTTAATTTTTAAGAAGTTAATGCTCAGTTTCATTTATGTGACTAAAAACACACTAAAAACAGTAATTCTGTGAAATATTATTACAATTTTAAAAAACTGTTTTTGTTTTTTTTAAAGCTGAATTTTCAGCATCATTCCAGGATCATTTCAGAAATCATTCTAATATGCTCATTTGCTGCTCAGTAAACATTTATTATTATTATCAATTGTGAAAATAGCTGTGCGGGTTTTTTTTTGTTTGTTTGTTTTTTTGTGGAAATGTGGCTTTTCTACCAAAATTACCCAGAACAATTTGTCCTAGGAATTTTTTTCCCCCAGACCTGTTGCTCTATGTTTCCATTGCAGTCTAAAGTACCGTGAAGATTAAGTCCGGTGACATAGGACTTCACACGACTTTCCAGTTCCTGTTGGATTTCGTCCTCCGCATAAGCTTTATAAAGCCTGAACCTTATCGTCGATCCATCGGTCGTATTTTTTAAACTTCGCTGTTGATTCAAAAGCAAACAACTTCTGCTGGGCACACCACAACAGACGTTTAAAAATGGTGGTTAAAATAAAATGCCGTGTGAACTCAACCAATCACCATGTTCAGCACCTAAGTCCCACCCCCGAAAGTTCCTGAACTTTGAAAAAAGTAGTACCTCACAAGCATCTGAGGGGGAAATATTTACCCAGAACTTCATTTAGACCCTGGTTACAGTGGTCGAAACACATGGAGTACCACCCCAAAGTCCTTAGTTCCTGTCGAAAGTTCCTGCGGTGGAAACACGGCTTATTTTCCAGAATTAAGGGGGTCCAAAAACTGAATCCAGGAAGATCAAACAAGGGGGAAGAAGTTAGGATGATGTGTCCAGAGGAGAACTGGGGCCCCGACTGAGCCTGCTTTCTCCAAAGTCTTTTTTTCTCCATTCCGTCACTTGATGGAGTTTGGGTTTCTTGCCAATGACGCCTCTGGCTTGTGTAGTTGGGGATACTTAATATTCAACAATTTTATTCATCTGACAGTACTGACACTGTTGTATGAGTACTAAACTGAGCTCGCTGATGACTTTTTTTCCTTTTTTTTTCCAAGAGCTGATTTATAGATGAAGAGAAATATTTTAATAATTGATGATCTTCACAACAAAACTCAATTAACACTGACCTGACTGCAGCTGAACAACAGCCGAAATGCCTGTTATCACTGTAAAACAATCTGTATTGTATAAAATGCTATATAAGAGAGAGACCCCTCAGGTCTCAGTGTCAGGTAAAGCCATGAAGTCGTGCATCCTAATAGCTGCTTTTTATAAAATAGGTTGTTGACAGGTGACTGAAGGGAACAGTAAGTGAGAGTTTGCACCCTGCGGCAAATGACCTCTTCTGAGGATCTGTGCTATTGCCATTTCCTATCTTTCACAAATGTATCTTTATCTACTAAAACACACAAATAGAGGAAATTGCATTTTGTTTTGTGCAATGTGTCCCAAACTATTGTATAATGAACTATTTCCATATTTATCTGCTACAAATGAATGTAATGTCAAGTACAAAGAGTGTCCTTTATAAATATCCTCAAATCAAGGAGCTCTTTGAATATAAATCTGCCATAATCTGCCATATGAACTTACAAAACAGCTGAAGTAAGACTTGAATGCTAAATGAACATGAACAAAGCGATGAAATGATACTGATGCATTAGCAATGCTGAAATTGTTATTCCATGCATACAGTTTGTGCTAGTTAATGTCACAGTCTGTTTAGATGACTGACAAATGACAAATTGATGAGAGACTATTTAACTTCAACCATGAAAGAGTTTCTTAGACCATAGAGAGATAAATGATTTCTCATTTGAATGTGTTAGAATGTGCATAAATACAAACACAATGAAAGATCATCCATTTGCTTGTGCAAAGGATGTCTGCGAGTTGCTCTTAAAAGTCATGTGAAATAGGATGGGAGTGTTATTTGAAAAAGGAACTACTCATTTATGTGTAATTTTATGCTTCAGCATGTCCAATATAATGTTATATTGTGCCTCTATCGGCAGTCACACATTACTGTGTTTACAGCCAGTCTCCACAGGGGTCCGGGTGCCACTCTTTTCACAAGCACAGAATCACAGACACAGAAACCACCTATTTAATGTCAACAACATCTTGTGAGCCTGAGAAGAACTGTGCAAAACATGGCGGAGCCAAATGAGAGAGGAAGAGTGATAGATGGAGAAACAAAGGAAATAAAAAATGAATAACTTGGAACTAGTTTTCAGATTCCCACTGTTTCCTAGACGAAAGGCATCTGTGGTTGGTCACAGTGTGAATGATTTTCTGAGAATACGGTGATAGATAGGGTGACTGTAAATTACTTACTGATTTGGTGGTGCTTTCCAGCACCTCTTCTTCCAGAGGCTCCAAACGTAGTTCCTATGAAAGAAACAAAAGCTTGTTTTGCCACATCTCCATTTGAATCTCATGACAACATTAAGATATGGTAAGATAACATTTCACCCCAATGTCAAAAGAAATTATATTTTGCATAAGAAAATGTATATATATATATATGTATATGTATATATTTTTTTGTATGTATATATATATATATATATATATATATATATATATATATATATATATATATATATACTTTTTTTGAATTATGCTTCTCACAGTCCTTACAGCAATACTTTCTCTTGAATTTTGGGAGAAATATGACTGAGACATGTTCTTGACAGGTTTTGAGAGATTTAGTCTCAAATTAAATTTTGAGGTTAGAAGAAAGAGTGATGACAGACAGAGAGATTATAATGAGAGATCTTGTGTAGCCTATTGCCTTTTTCTCGAGACGGTCGATCAGCTTTTGCAGTCTGTTGATCTGAGTCATCCACTGATTGTCCTCTTCATACAGGCCTGCAGAAACACACATTACACATTACAGCTCTCTCTATTGCTTTTGCTTTTTTCATTGCCATCTAGCTCAAGGAGGCGCTTGCTTTAACTGAATGTAATTGCACTGGAAACAAATTAACTTATTATTACAACTTATTGGAATCAAATATCTCCTTATTAAAACAATTCTATCAGGAACGAGCACAATCAAAGAAGCTGTTCACCTAGTGTTGTCAAAACTACCGACCGCGATACCGAGTCGATAATGCAATTTTAAAAATGTGACGCTTTGAGCGTTGTTGAGTGGATTCGTAAACACCTCCGATTGTTCTCACTCTCATCAGATTTGTCTGTGATTGGCTACAATGATCAATGCATGGGAGTAATTGAAAGCACATATGAAAGCACACACGAAGAGTATCATTGATGTTTATTTACACATGTTTTTGAAGCATTGATTTTAGCAGCCAATCATAGCTCAACAGTGCTCAAAGCATCACATTTTTAAAATTTCAGTACCAACTTGGTATCGCCGTTGGCACTTTTGACAACCCTATTTTCACCTGATATATACTCTTCTAAATTGTGTATTTGATCTGTAAAAATTAAAATTAGGCATAAGACCTACCATGTAAATGGGGGGAAAAGAAATCCATAATATATCCATATTACTATAATGATAAAATAATTTGGTTCCCGTAAAAGGTAGACTGTCGCCCAACTACGTATTTTCTTTCTCTTTTCTTACACTCCCTCCTACATAAACTTCCTTCCAGATCAGCTCTCAGCTGCATGTTTGCTGGGTGTGCTTATGTGCCCTTTTCTTCCTCCAGAGCACTGAGGCTGAGAATAATCACCTGAATTGACAAGGTTCAGAAGTGGGTTATTTGGAGACAAGCTGTTATTCCTTTGAAGTCTTCGATTAGATCTCCTTCCTGACCACTGAATAGGCAGAACCTCTGGCTTCACGGGCCCCTGTCTGTGATCGAGACACACAGACATGCGTGCAAAAACAAACACAAACACACAATTAATATGTGTAACATGTTTTTTTTTCCCTCTCTTGCTCATCTCATTATTAGCCTGTGATTTATGGACTCTTCCAACAGTTTCGGTGCCATGACCCGGATAGAACTTCTTGCTTAACATCACTCCCTTTTTAGCTAAACTACGTATTTAACAAAGTATGTCTACAGACCAGCAGGGCTGTAGCTGGGGTATCCAAGAACCCATTGCAGGTTGTCCCCCTCGGTTGAAATCGTGGGGCCCCCAAAGCCTTTTTAGTAAGTTTCTATATGGTTCCTAGGGTGTTGGATGGTTACCAGGGCATTGCTAGGTGGTTGCTATGGTTTTCTGAGTTTCTGCTTAATAGTCTAAGTCCCAAGATATTTCTATGAGTTTATTTCACTTGTGTTATTGTCCATAATAGACTCCCTTCAGCAAGCTGCATGATTTGAGGTATCATTCATGTCCATAATAGCATAGTATAAATTGTGCAGGATGAGTTACATGCATAAATGTATACTTTAGTGTTATGGGTTACTTGAAATCCCTACCCAACAGCAATAATAGTGATTCTTGCCTTAAAAAAATTGTTATAATCTTATATTATCTAGGGCTTTTCACTGACGGAAAAGCAAAAATGTCTATCCTAATATGATTCATACATTGCATCTAATTGAATTGCATTAGCAGAAACACAGTATTAACATGCAAATGATGCTCCAACATTTTCATCCATCATCAAAATGTAGCTCTTAAACATTATGACTACACTGATGCCTCTTTGATTGCACAAGACCTTTCTGCCCTGCTCCTCATGCTACCAATTAAAATTTACAAAATAAGTCAGCGGGATTCTTCCATGCTTGCTTCCAGAGAAGGAAATGGTTGCTTTGTAGATGGTTTACACTAGTACTTCATTTCTTTTCAGAAATGGTGGTTAAATGTTTTTCTTCATTACAAGGCTCTCCGGACTAACTGATTTATGAAGCATTTGTACAACGAACAATATCTTTCCATCCATCCATCAATCCAGTAAGAAAGTATGGCCATAAGTGGAATGAGTAGTCAAAATAAAACTTTAAGGCTGATAAAAGACTTTACCCTGATAATCTGGTTAAAGTTTATTTTGCAATAATGACCACCTGATTATACATAACCCCTTACTTTTATGATAAAGTAATCATGTGCCATCAACCGCTCATAAAGAGGATGTTTTGTAACTGAATGCCATTTTACTACTGTGAGTGAAAAATTATAATATCTAATTATATCTATTGTTCAGCTGTTCTCGAGCAGCAATGGAATGCTGTGCCTATTTTAACTCTGAGATAATGAAATAAACAGAGGCAGGCAGGTGTCAAAATTAAGGCTCAGTTGGTTGCTCATTATCCCTAAAGACACTGTTGCACAATGCACATCCTGAGGGGAGCTTACCCTCCGTGGTTAAAAATGGCTCATAACTGCATCAGCACACCGCAATCAGCAGCAAATGAATGAGCTAGAGCCACACAGGTGATTAAACTCAGCTGGAGTCACATCACACAGACCTGCATGAATCAACTGACAAATGCATGGAATCATTCTCTAGAGATCTTATACAGTGCATACACTCTTAAAAAATAAAAGTTCTTTACTGGCATTTATGATTCCATGGAGAACCTTTAACATCCATTGAACCTATCCACTGCACAAAAGGTTCTTTATGATGAAAAAATCTTTAGATTATTAAAATGAAACGATGCCCTGTGAATAACAAAAATGAAGCTATATCAGCAGTAGTGCTGCTTCCTAATGCTGGTAATGCTCTTCTTTGCACACAGATGAAACCTGTGCTGTGAATGGGGTGAGCTCTCCTGTGAGGTCTGGATTCAGATTTGAGCTCATCTCCGTCGTTTCATCCCTGTGTGCGGTGCTGCTCCTCAGAGAGGAGTACGCTCAGACTCGACGCTTCAGACAGAATAGAGAATGGACCACACTATTTCAATTTGTTATGGCCACCAACCACTTTGAGCACATCTAATGCAACGGGAATCAATCCCCTCTGAACAGCGCACAATGAGTTGGTTGTGTAACACTAAGAAGCCTTTAGGCTCAAAATGTCTACACACTCCATAAAAAATACTAATGCTATGAAACTCAACACTTGCAACTGTGACACAAAAGCATGGTGACATAAGAGGTTACACGTGTGTAGCCATGTGATGACATGCACAGGTTTGCTCTGTCCTTAGAAAAATGATGAAGTTCACTCCAAAATTGAAATTGTCAATTTATTCACCCTCATATCATACCCTTATGAAAAAGGAGTGCTTAATTGTACTGAATGTGCACTTTAGTGTACTTCAAATTTTAAAAGTCTATTTTAAAAAAAAACACATTTGCATGATATATATCATTAATGAAATAAAACATCACAACTCTCTTGTCCTCTTCAGTCAAAAATGGGTTTTTCCAATTTTTGTTTTTCAATTTTACATTTTTTTGCTTCGTCGGAATGGGATAATACTTGGTGACTTTTGTCACATTAGCTATGTGAACACACAAAAAAATCCCGGACATGATTTCGGATCTCACACACACAACACACTATTATTAACTCAAATGAACTGGTGTGGCTGTAACAACTTGATAAAATTGAGCCAAAATACTCAAATAAGAGGTTGAAATCAGTTCAGACCAAAATTTATTAAGCTGTGGTAAAACATACCTGTTCATTTTTATTGAATGTTATGTGAAACAAAATGTCTTCCTCTGTGTTCAGGTTTGACTGTAGTAAAAATTAATGCAAAAACTTTCAAATCAACATTTCAGACCAAAAAAAAAAAATCTAAACCTTCACAAAAAGAATGTCTAAGTATAAATCCAAATCCACAACTTAATAAAAAATAAGTTTTATGTCTAAAAACACTAGATAATTTAAAGGCCACTTTATATAGAACTATATAGGTGTTACGCTGAAGTGTATAATCAAGGATACGATGACAAAGAAGAAGATAATATCAAAGTAGTTTAATCCAACAGGCAACGCAAACATTCGGTAGGCATATAACACAACGAAAACCGACCAACACTGAACATAACAGGGAGAATATATAGGGGGAAAATGTAATCAGGGTGAACAGAAACAGGTGATTAACTAAACAAGATACACCCAATGAGGGCAAATGACAGGACAGGACAGCAGGAAGACGACATGGCCGGAGACAGGAGGAACCAGGGCGGAGCTGATGGAGGGAGCAGCCATGGTGGAGGAAGGCCTGGTGACACCAAGGCGGCGACTGACTACGGCAGAGCAGGTAGCAGAGGAGACCAGGGAGTAGCCGGAATGCCGACAGGCCAAGGCGATGCGGAGGATCCCGCGGGACGTGGTAACGTTGATGGCTCTGGTGGCTCTGGCGACTGAGAGGCAGGCGGGGATCCTGAAGGTCACGGTGGAGCCGGAGCGACAGAAGACCAAGACGTAGCTGGGGAGAGTGAGGAAGCCAACGGAGCCAGAGGGACAAAGGGACGAGGCGAAGCCAAAGGAGTGCAATCCTGAGGCGAGGACAGGCCGACAAATGACCAAGGCGGAGCTGGAGGGATGAAGGAGCCTGGCAGAGCTGGTGGACTGAAGGGCCACGGTGGAGATGAGGGAGGCTGGAGCCAAGGAGGAGCTAATGGACCGACGGGCCGAGGAGCAGTCCTGCTCGCGGAGGCTGGAGGCGAAGACCGAGGATCCACTGACCCCAATGGAGCTGGAACCTGACAGGCCCACTGCGAACTTACACCGCATATGGTGGGCTGAGGGTGAACAGAGGGGCTGGCAGGATGCAGTGGAGATGGTGGCTAATGGATGTGAGGAGGTGGGAGAGGGAGGCTGGGTGGGAGTTCAAGACATGAAGACAGATCAGGTCAGGCAGACAGTTCAAGGCAGGCAGACGGTTCAAGGCAAGCAGACAGATCAGGGCAGGTAGACAGTTCCAGACAGGCAGACGGTTCCAGACAGACAGACAGATCAGGGCAGGCAGACGGTTCCAGACAGGCAGACCAATCAGATGATGACGGGAAACAGGTTACTTCAGAGAAAAAATCAATTAGAATTAAATCCTCAGAGCACAGCTCGTGCTCACCATCAGCAGCGGTGCAGTGGGCAGGGCCCTCCTCCATGCCCTCGCTCTCCACCGTAGGCTCCCTCCCAAGCGCCGTAGCCGGCTCACACATTCGGCCAACCTTATCCAGTTTTTCTGACTCCGTGGCGAACCTCAGCTCCGACGCTCCTCTCGGCGATGGCTCGTGCGGGTGTTCCATGTCGCGGGATGGTGGCTGGTCGTGCTCTGGGTCCGGAGTGGGTCTGGTGAGATCCACTTCTCCCAGGCAGACTGTGAATGGCGAGTTGCAGCCCGCCAGCACCCACTCCACAAAGGCAGCGAAATCCACACGCGGACCACTCCGGACAACTGTGCTCTGCATGTGGCATTCAAGCTCACCTGGTAGAACGTGCAGAGGCAGTTGTCTGGGTACTGTGTCAAATATGAAGTCTCAAGGAAGGTTCGCGTGTGGTCCTCCAACGTTTGTTCTCCCTGCTACAAAAGCAGGAGACGAACACCGGGGATATCCATAACGACGAGAAAAACAAACAAACAAAACGAAACCAAAAACAAACAGAGAGACTCTGCCGAACTTCACAAACAGTGGGTCGGTTCTTCTGTCATGCTGAAGTGTATAATCAAAGATACAATGACGAAGAAGATAATATCAGAGTAGTTTAATCCAACAGGCAACATCCGGTAGGCATTTAACACACAACATACAAAGACGAGAACACTGAACATAACAGGGAGATTATATAGGGGAGCTAATGAGGGAGAACAGAAACAGGTGCGGATGATTAAATAAACAAGATACACACAATGAGGGCAAATGAACAGAACAAGACATGACAGAACTCAAGGAAAACTCAAGAGTCTATGGGTGTGACAATAGGAATCTAGTGGTTACAGCATGGCATTACATAAGTTTTTCCTTTTCTGACTCCCAGCAGATGGCACTGATCTACCTTTACAAAATTGGATTTTAAATGTCTTGTCTCTATTTTAACATGAAATACTGCTTTATTTGAAAAATTATTTAAAAATACATTAGAAAAAATGTGTGTTTTCAATGGGGAAAAATAGCTAATAAAAATGTTATACATATTGCATGGTATCATAAAATACCATCAACATTTTAAATAATAATCAAAAATATTATTGAACAAAAATATATTACACTGGTTTTCCAGAAAAAAAAAAAAAAGTTACATTTCAAGGCTTCTGACACTTTTGACCATGAAGGAGCCAAGTGTGACCCCTAAACAAAGAGGACCAGAGGGTTAAATGTAGTCAAAGAGACTGTTTCTTTGTAATAATGTCACATAAACAGTTTTACTTTAAAGTACATTTTAAATCACCATGTTTTAATAATATTTTGTCATGCTTTACGTATGATTAACATACTAAAGCACATGTACGTTTCAATACAAATGACATTAGTTAAGTATGTTTTAGTTTACCATGAATGCGTGTCAGTACATTCGACAGTACACTTTAACCATGTTTCAAAGACAATAGGAGGTAATTATGAAATTACTTAAGTAGGTCAAAAAACTCAGTCTCAGCTTCAGTAATAAGGTCTCTTTTTAAAAGTATGCTAAAGTGTACTTTTTCACAAGGTTTATGATGTCTTTTTGGATCTTGCCAGCCCCTCGTCTCTTTCATTGAATGGAAAAGAGCAGCGTGATCATTCTACCTAACATCTCCTTTTGTGTTCTAAGGAAGAAAGTCCAAAAGGATTTGTGATGACATTAGGGTGAGTAAATGATGATTATTTTCATTTCAGGTGAACTATCCCTTTAAATCATTAAACATGTGCTCTGTCAAAAATCATCCAGCCAAGATAAAGGTCAGAGGGGACTTGGCATGGCAGTGGAGTGGAGATATTTTGAGTGTGCCCATGGGATTGTGAGTGAGGCTCTAGACTTGGTACAGCTGTAAGATCTGTGATAGTCTGACTGAAAATGACTTGTGAGGACTGAAAGATGGAGAGATCCAGCCAAAGTCAGTTTTCTTTAGCTCAGACACTGGCAATACCAATGCCACTGTGATATTACAAAGACAATGTTTAAAAAGTGAAATAAATGAGCTTTAAATTGTCATTGCACTAAAGCCAAAGTAGAGTAAATGTTTGTCACAAAGGAGATAAACGTTTAGAAATAAGCCTTTAAATATAATGTATTTTACAGCATTAATTATGCCATGTAATGCACCTATAATGCATTGCATAGTCTCTTGAATAATTGTAACCACAGTTATAATAATACTTATCTATTCATTGAACACACCTTTAGAAATGCATTAAAATGTGACAAACAACTAATTTCAAGGAATCTGTGAATATGGTTACAATTCGGTTACAATTATGGTTACAATTTCGTTACATTTTTTTATGAAAATGGTAACACTTCACACATATTCACTATTAAAGGGTTAGTTCACCCAAAAATGAAATTCTGTCATTTATTACTCACCCTCATGTCATTCTCCACTCGTAACACCTTTGTTCATCTTCGGAACACAAATTAAGATATTTTTGATGAAATCCGATGACTCAGTGAGGCCTCTATTGCCAGCAAGACTATTAACACTTTCAATGCCCAGAAAGCTACTAAAAACATATTTAAAACAGTTTTAAATATGTTTATTTATTAATATTATTAATATGTTGTTATTTAAGTACAAATAAACAACCAATAGTAATATACAAGCTAATAAGCAACTAGTTAAAAGTGAGAACTGAACCTTTAAATAAAGTGTTACCATGAAAAGATATAATGCATTATACGTTATATAACATACACTATGAATACCTTTATGATGCATTATCCATAAAGGATTTTTGTTATCATTTCTACTTCTTACTGTTAAAAGCTATGGCTGTTAAAATCAATTAATCTCATAACTGACTTATTAAACATTAATATGATGATTTAAAATTAAACAATTATATTCAATTATTACAATTAAATCCAATTTAGCATATGAATGTACATGAAATTACCCTATAAATTGCCCTATAAATAAATAAATAAACAAACAAACAAACCCATGGCACAGTACTCAAAGGAGGAAAATAATACAGAACATGGGGGAAACACCCTGGACAGATGGCCAGTCCATCACAACTTTTATAAATATAACTTTTAGAAGTTTTATAAAGAATATTTTATCAACGTCAAATACCCTAAAAACTCACTGTGTTCAGTAACTATGAAGAACAATTAAAAATAAAATAAATAAGATTTATAAATAACATTTTTATAGAAGCTAAATTAAACATAGGAGGGGCTGAAGCAACCCCTAAACAAGGTCTATAATTGCCTCTATTTTACTAATAACTGCAATAATATCTGTTTATTTCCGTGGTGCATAGTTATAAAGTTAGACACACTGTATCGCCTGAAGAGGAGATAATGAGGTCATTTAAATTTACCAATTAATTAGGATCCAACTGGCTATATCAGAGCCAAAGTGTTTTTAAGAACAGACAGAAAAGAAAAGGAAGCACTTCCTTTTAAAACCCAACCTCAGGATTCATCATTTCTTTCTTTATGCCAGCTGCTTCAGCTAATTTTCTTGAGATCGTAAGGTGAGTGGAACAGCACAGCTGCTGCACACTGAGAGGGAGGAGAGGTAGTGGGCATGTTGTTACACACACACACACACACACACACACACACACAGTTTCAGGCACACAGTTCTGTAGCATCATCCAGGTGCTGGAACAAAACAACTCAAATTGCATTCTAAATTCTGTGCTCTATAAGGAGCTGACCCCTACGGTGGGCCATGCAGCAGACCCTCCTCTGCAGTGAGAGAGAGACGCTGTAAGCTTAAAATGAGCTGCTAATCAACCGCAACACACATGCACACACATACAGGTTCTGTTGACTCGTTGACGGTTTAAACTGGCATTGCTCCTCTTTCTGCACAGAAACAAAGGCCTGGGTCATCGGTCTGCTGCTCACCTGGTCTATTAACAATTGATGCGCTACGTGAATATTCAGTACCAAGAATAGCTGTGCACAGAATTTTTGTTTGAGTCAGTGCACAAGGGCTGTCTACATGCATGTTGAAATGTGAAATGGTGTTTAGATCTGAGGGGACTCTGCATGTCCAGTGGTGCAGAAGAAATCTTCTCAGTACCACTAAAAATGCTAGGGTCTGATGATTTAGGAGTGTGCGACTGCTTTCAGTATATGTATCATATATATATATATATATATAATAGTTGTAAGAATGCATATGTTCCTGTCACAGTTTAGCCACAACAAAAGAACTCAAATACCATATAAAATCTGAATAAAATATTGTAATATGTGATTTGCATAAAGTTGAACATTTTTCAGTGTTATAATGCTTTCACCGCTTGTTCCGCTCTGCTGTCACTGACAGTCCCCTGTGCAAGCCTGATGTTCAGCTTCCAAAGAATTAAAATATCCACTCAACTCCTTTTCACTCCACATGTTTGGTAGTTTGGTAGATATTGTATTTAACAAAATGTAAAAGTGTGTTCTGTGTCAAAAGTGTGTTCTGTATCTTGCCTCTCCTGCCGGGTCTGCTCAGCTGTGGTCTCCATGGCACACTCCAGAGAGCTCTGGAGAGACTGCAGCTGACTAGTGGTCTCCTTCAACAGGAAACGTGTTACAAACTGCTCCAGATGCGTGGCTTCCTGGTAGTCCTGCAGATTATATGAATATATATCACATTTATGAATATATATATATATATATATATATATATATATATACATAAATGAAGAGATAATTCCATTTTAATTAATTCTCACAAATCATGTTTTATTATTGTGCATTCCAAGTAATATCAATCAAACTGCAGTTGGGTTGTTTTGATTAAGTAAAAATAACTCAAAAAATACAGGTAACTTACAAAATTAAAATTCATTGAACATGTAATATATATATATATATATATATATATATATATATATATATATATATATATATATATATATATATATATATATATATATATATATATATATATATATATATATTAAAAGTGGTTTTTAGCAAAAGCAGATAACTCCAACAGTCGTTTTCTGGCAAAAGCAAAAGCAGGTAACTCCACATTTCAGAAAAGCGCACATATATGTACACGCACACGCGCACACACACACATACACACACACACACACAAACGCAAAAAAACCCAAATAAGGTTTCAGCATGTAAGATGTGTATGGTGTACAAGGACTTGCAGGAGTCAAAATTATAAATCCTCAATCACTTTTAGTCAGCTTTGACGAAACTCCCCTCAGCTAGCACGTCTTTTTGAAGTGACTAGTGTCTAGCAGCCTTGTCACCTGACCTGAAAACTGCACACTGATTCGCTAAAACGGACTAATCGGTTTCTGTACAAGAAAAGGGAGCTTGTCAGTTTCTGATATAAAACGTGAATAATAACAACATATGTATAATCAATATACACTACCATTCAAAAAAGTTAAATTTTTACTGTTACTGTGTGTAATGTTTATGTTCACCTGCATTTATTTATAAAAATCATGCAGTTTTTTTAACCTTTAGAGGGTCAAAAGTTACATGAACCTTTAAAAATATAAATATATCTCAAACTGAAGTGCCAGAAAGCCTCTTTATCTTTTTGGATGTGATTTTGTGTCCACAGTCTCAAAGGCAGTGCTGCATGGGTATGTTATTTGCGGGTGGTTCATCAGTTATTCAAAGTTGGGAATCAACAGCCGCCTGTATAATTACGTTGCACGCCAAAGCAACCGTGTTCTGTCACTATAAGAAAAGCCATTATTAAAGCTGAGAACATCCCTCAGCCAACAGTACACATAATTCTTCCAGCAATGAAACAGGTGCTGCACGTCTATTATGAACATGAAGATGTTGACATTCACAAGATAGGGAAATCCAACACATCCACCACCAACGCAAATGTGTTTACAAAGCAGGTTAAATGGACAAACCTTCACAATAACCCTCAGCATGAGTCACAGCAACTAAAACCTCTAAATGTTTAATAACAAATCTTTCCTACAGTAACAGTGCTTGTGACTGACATTTTCACCCTTAGTCTAATGTTAAATGATGCCATTCTTATTAAAATGTCACCTGGTAATAAAATCATAAATATAAAAACAATTTTATTTATATTAGTGCTATTAATCTGTCATAGCCCTACCTGCAAATGAAAGGCAAGAGAACGAGCACCAGTATAACATTCACAAGTATGGTTGCTGTTTATAGAGGCGGCCTGAGGGCAGAGACAACATGCATCACAGCAGCTGGTTTGCGCACCCACTCATGGACCTATGCAATAAACACAACGCTGTTCCCATATACAACATAACTATCTGTTGTTGGACATGACTAATGGAGCTCATGCAATACCGATGTACGCATTATCAAGTGGTCTGAAGAGAAAAATCAAAGAAATATGGCTCCTGATGATTTGTTCATAATTTTACTCAGTCCTTTGTTAATACTTTGTTTCTCTCTCTCTCTCTCTCTCTCTCTCTCTCTCTATAACCACAGGTTAGAGTTACTGATTAGCATGATTTGGCCAGCCTTTGCAACCATAATCATGCACTAAATGTACTAAAGAGCTTGCCCAAACTATTTGTTTCTCTGAGGTATATACACAGATATATTATTATATATACTGTAATATATATATATATTATTTTGGTCCATTTTCTGAAAAGAGAGAACTTGGCGGGTGGTTGTGCAAGATATTTTTTTAAATAAATTGATACTTTTATTCAGGAATTATGTATTTAACTGATCAGAAGTGACAGTGAATTCAGTTTTGCCATCACAGGAATGAATTAAATTATTAAAATTTAAATATATTAAAATAGGAAAAAGTTATTTTAAATTGTAATAATATTTCACAATATTATTGTTGTGAAACTTTTAACTACTGCTTTTCTGTCATGACGAATCTCCGAGTGTTTAGCATGGTAATGGATATGACAATGTTGATATGTTTGGTCTTGGCGGAATAGATCTGCTACGCTGCTGCTTTTATTGCTGCTTCTGCTGTAGGTTATTACTGCTGCCGCCGAGCAAGTACGGGACTTGCTACTGCCAATACATACACGAAATGCTGCTGTGAGCAAGTAAGACATGCTGCTGCTGTACAATATAGTGTACAATATAGTGTATAATTACCCGTAACAGATCTATACAGGTGGATCTGGGGAAGGTGGAGGGTTTCTGAAAGCGCTGAACTGCTAAGGCAAATGTTACCCAAGTATTTTGCAGGTTACGCACACAAGCTCATTGGCTGCTGATACAGCAGGAACCAATCAGCTGTGCCCTATAGATAAGTATGTGATTACAAGCAGGTTGAATTAAAGGACCTATTAGCCTGCGCCATCTAGAGTTTAATGACAGAACTTTCTATTTCAAAAGTAGAAAGAAATAGAAATTTCTAATTTCTATTCATAATCAAATAAACAGCACATAAGATACTTTTTTAAAAATATATATTTTTTTAGCTTCAAAGCTATTAGACACAAACTTTTGATTTAACAGGATCTTTAAATGTTTTTATTGTTCATATAATGTTAGCATTTCGTGTATCACTGAACTGTAGTTCCTGACATCATTCATTTGCTCTGTTTTCGTTAGTTTAAGATATTTTTCCTTTGATATTTATTTTGTTTTATGCATTTTTGTTCAACTGTTTAAAAATTTTAAACACAGCAAGCGGAGACATTTAAATGATCTTCTCTCTCTATTTGTTTCTCTGAGGTTACTGGGAATTTGACTTCTCATGCTCTTTGAATATTATAAAACATCGAAATGAAATTCTGGCTGCACAAAGCAGCACATGTCAAACCTTTAAACCATACAGTGGAAAAACAAACCGTCGCAATTCGCACCTCTCTCTCTGATCATCTTCAGCAGACGGCCACTTCTCATTGTGAGAATTTGTTTTTACAGCTCTTTTGCTCAGACAAACCGCTGGTTTAAAGATGTACAACAAAACATGGAAGCAAATGCCAGTAGTCTTTCACAAAAATGTTCCATTGAACTCATTAATCATGTTTCACTTCCTCTGTCTGCCTCACTAATCAAGGGGGCATAATGAAATGACACAGCACTGCCCTTCATGCAGACTACTCAATTTCTGAGACGCTCACATGCATTAAGTGGCATGTCTGCTGGGCCTGGAGTCAGTGCTTGGTTAATTCATTATCTGTACGAGCCGAGGCAGCAGACAGTCTCCGTTAAATGGCTCAGCAGGAACTGAGGCACAAACTCGTACCTGTGCGGTCCTCTAACGGTCAGTGTGGACTGTGCTGATTACTGATATCAGATGCTAAGGAAAATAAACACTGCTGTTCAGACCAGATAACCACTGACAATACTGTACATCTATATGAGCAAGACAGCAGCCAATAACTCAATCAAATCATCTGTGAGCAGACCATCTTGCATATCACATGAGAGATGCAGTATTTTAAAAATGAAGTTGAGCTAAATCTAATATAAAAACTGTTTTTGAAGGTAATAATTACTGTGGTGCAATAACCAAGCTCATTAATGTGATTTATTGAAGTTAATTACTATGGCACAAGTATTAATTGACCATAAGTCATAGCTTAAATATTCAAGAAATTTATTAAGTCTTTGTATATGAACAATTGATGGAAATCGAGGCCAGTGTTGGAAAGTTACAACCCTAAACTTTCGATATTACAAACTTAACTACATTTTTCAGTACGTGACATTATTTAGTAGTTAATAGAGTAGTTTTCCTTGTAACAAGTTACAAATAGCAATATAGTTTGATAAAAGTTTTTCATTTTGTATTCATCCTATTTTTAGACATGGAAGTAAGCCATTTCCTATGAATGTACAAAACTTCATTCATTAGCCGCTATGGGTAAATATCAAGAAGAAGAATAAAGTGCAGTAAACTACTGCACTGCAAATTAGTGTGTTTATGATAAGGATAATAAATTAAAATATGATAACCAATACCAGTTTGCTACATCATGCATAACAGACAGTTTTTTCATAAATAGTTAATAGCTCTTAATGTATTTAAATTTATGTTTAAATATTTAAATGTATTATTATAATTTTTTTATTATTATTATTATTCTTGCTTTAAAGGATTAGTTCACTTTCAAAAGAAAGTGTCTCAATCCACTTCCATCCAGCATAAACATATTCCACACGGCTCCGGGGGGTTAACCCTTCAGAACCGCATGGAATATGTTTATGATTGATGGATGTGGATGGAGACATTTTCATGAGCTCATACTTGTTTGGTTGTGCACTGGTTTGCCTTTATAAAGCTCGGATGCGAATATTTCTCAGATTGTCTTTGTCAGAAACAAGAAAGTCATTTACACCTACAATGGCTTGAGGGTGAGTAAAGCTTGGGGTAATGTGTTTCATTTTAGTTACAATAATTCTAATTAAAATCTATGTTGTTTTTTTGTTTCAAATAAATATAAAGATGCTCACACAATTGTTTGATTTTGAGATTTTTGGTAAGATTTATTAAATATTATCTTGACAAATATGAATCAATTTTAGTTGGTACATCCACTGTATTTAAAACAGTAAATTATTAACGAAAGCACTTTGTCTTATTGAGATCAAACACCATTTCTCCTGCATCATGTTGAGCAACACGGTAGTTTGTGTCAGACAGATGTGAGTCTGAGCTAGTACAGATCCATCTTCATCCACTCTAAGAGTTCCCACAGCTTTATTACAACTCAGAGAAAATAACACATCTAATGGCTGCATTAGGGGTCAGGGAACATGCTGTGAGTGATTAAGATAAGACACTGAAAGCCTCTAGTATTCAAAATACTAATTTTAGTGCTTTCAGGTATCACATCTATCTGCTGCACTACTCAACAAACACTGAGAGATAAATCAAGTGACAGCACCCACATAAATACACAAAGGCCATGTTCAAGTACACTTAACTAACAGCTAAAAGAGGAAGGTGAAATTCTCATAGAAATAGTTTCAGACAAGTATGTTACTGAGATCATGTTCATTTGTTGAATACATGCAAAGGAGGTAAGAAGGCAACCCACCTTCTTGGTTTTGTCCATGGCTTTCAGTATGGATACGTTTAGGTCTTCCAAGGCAGCAAGGACATTTTCATATTCTCCAAGATGCTGAGAGAAGTATTCTAAGAGAAATGTAAACCATTTGACAATGGTTTCATACAAGCATCCGCAAAAACATCCACAAATTCCAGAACATCATTTTATGTAATGTAATATTTTGCTATTGTGTGTAATGACATTTATGCATTAGCATATAATTTGAATTTCTCTAGAATATATTCTCACTGCTCAAAGCAAATTAGCATTTGAGACCTATTGTTACATTTGTGTATACATATACCTAATGCAAAATGTATATAAATGTTTATATTGTATTAATTGTATTTGTATATGTAATTGTAATTGTATATGTTTAAACAATGTAATGATTTACTTCATCAGGTACTTTCTTCCCTTCAGTTCATTTTAAAATTTTATTAGACACTACCGTTCAAAAATTGTGTTTTTGAAAGAAGTCTAAATGTCAGTCACGTTGTTTCACTGTCTTTATGTTCACGTGTCTATGTTTCTTGTGTTTCTTGTCAGTTTACTCTTGTTAAAGGATTAGATCACTTTAAAATGAAACCCTCAAGCCATTCTAGGTGTATATGACTTTCTTGTTTCTGATGAACACAATCGGGGTTGTATTAATAAATATCCTGATGCATCTTAGCTTTATAATGGCAGTAAACGGAACTTCTTCCTAAGTTGAATATGGAAGGCGGTCTGGCGGAAGCTAGATATTTTAACTTTTTAAATATGGATAATTTTCATACACAAATGCATCACTTCGCTTCAGAAGGTCTTTATTAACCCCCGGAGCTGTGTGGAATACGTTTTGCTTTGGATGGATGCACTGTCTTGAGCTTTATAATCGTTGGACCCCTTCACTGCCATTATAAAGCTTAAATGCGTCAGGATATTTATTAATATAACTCAGACTGTATTCATCTGAAAGACGTAAGTCATACATATGGCTTGAGGGTGAGTAAAGCTTAATTTTCATTTTAAAGAGAACTAATCCTTCAAATCCCTTCTTAGTTTCCTTGTTTTTTTTATTAGTTACACATGTGTCTCAACAAACATCTCTTAGAATTATTAATGTTGAAAACAATTGTGCTGCTTCATGTTTTTGTGGTAACCATGACAAATTTTTTATTCTTTTATGAATAGAAATGTTAAAAGAATAGCATTCACTTGAAATTGAAATCTTTACGAATGTCATTACTGACACTTTTGATCAATTTAATGCCTGAATAAAAATACTTTCAAAAAAAAAATCTTACTGACCCCAAACTTTATATATATATATATATATATATATATATATATATATATATATATATATATATTATATACAAATAATATTAGACATATTTATATAAAACAGTATATTACTTTACAAGCCAAACATAATTTTAATAGAAAACATAAAAAAGAAAAGATGCCTGAGGCAGAACCCTCTGGATAAATATTCCTTAATTATCCTATTGTTAGCTTCAGTATTTGTGAGAGCCTTCAAACCATTTCCTTTATAACAGGGTTACTTTTTGATGTGTCTTAGGAACCCCAAATGGTGCCTCAAGTATCCTTTCATCACCGTGAGCAAAAAACCTTCCAGTAATATTGTCAAGAAAATGTGTTAACTCTTACCACACAGCTCATCCGTCTCCAAATTCCTGTAAACAGAACATAAACAGGCGTTAGCTTCATTTCCTGTTAAAAGACATGTGAGCTGTGTCTAAATGTGATCTAATGTTCTGTGCTGATTTCAAGCTATGCAGACAGCATCTTTCTCAAAGGCAGGTCCTTTGGGAGTGAGACGTTTGCCTAATGAGAGCGGGTCATCTTTAGACAACTCTAACCCTGCATAACACCCAGCAGGCAAACACTGACAACTCCATGTCTCAACCCTGCTCTGATTAAAGGCTCCATGCCGTAAGGTAAAGTCATCAATTGACCCTTCGCAAACAGTTTGATTGACAGGCGATCTGACCAATCATAACCCAGAATACGCCATTTTGTCTGGCAAAGCAGTCAGGGGAGTTAGTAGATTAATGTTGGTGAACTTGAACTTGAAAAATTGCATATACTCACGTCTTTCCGTGCTTAAAACAACATTCCTTCTGATGTCCATTTATGTTTATTTGATGCTATAAATGAACTAGTATGAAGAGATGATCGGTTCACGAGCCGCTTGAAGGAGCTACAGCGATCTGTCACGACACATTAAAGAGCCACTATACAGTATTTATTATTTAAACTTCTTTAAAAAATTGCGATATATTAAATATGAAACTGTTTCATATATCTGCCGACGTGTTGTCAGTGTCCTCTTTGCTCCGGGATGTATTTTTCACTTCGTGAGAACATGATGATGCACGTCAGAGCGTATGGCTTGTCTTGGCAAAGGGTCAATTTTCAGGCTGAGAATATAAAAAGTCAGAATGTAATGTATCCCAATGCAAAGAATAAACTTTCCTACAGTGATTTTTCAGACTTTGAAGCCAATAATATACACTCACCTAAAGGTTCATTAGGAACACCATACTAATACTGTGTTTGACCTCCTTTCGCCTTCAGAACTACCTTAATTCTACGTGGCATTGATTCAACAAGGTGCTGAAAGCATTCTTTAGAAATGTTGGCCCATATTGATAGGATAGCATCTTGCAGTTGATGGAGATTTGTGGGATGCACATCCAGGGCACGAAGCTCCCGTTCCACCACATCCCAAAGATGCTCTATTGGGTTGAGATCTGGTGACTGTGGGGGCATTTTAGTACAGTGAACTCATTGTCATGTTCAAGAAACCAATTTGAAATGATTCGAGCTTTGTGACATGGTGCATTATCCTGTTGGAAGTAGCCATCAGAGGATATATGGTGGTCATGAAGGGATGGACATGGTCAGAAACAATGCTCAGGTAGGCCGTGGCATTTAAACGATGCCCATTGGCACTAAGGGGCCTAAAGTGTGCCAAGAAAACATTCCCCACACCATTACACCACCACCACCAGCCTGCACAGTGGTAACAAGGCATGATGGATCCATGTTCTCATTCTATTTACGCCAAATTCTGACTCTACCATCTTAATGTCTCAACAGAAATCGAGACTCATCAGACCAGGCAACATTTTTCCAGTCTTCAACTGTCCAATTTTGGTGCAAATTGTAGGCTCTTTTTCCTATTTGTAGTGGAGATGAGTGGTACCCGGTGGGGTCTTCTGCTGCTGTAGCCCATCCGCCTCAAGGTTGTGCGTGTTGTGGCTTCACAAATGCTTTGCTGCATACCTCGGTTGTAACGAGTGGTTATTTCAGTCAAAGTTGCTCTTCTATCAGCTTGAATCAGTCGGCCCATTCTCCTCTGACCTCTAGCATCAACAAGGCATTTTCACCCACAGGACTGCCGCATACTGGATGTTTTTCCCTTTTCACACCATTCTTTGTAAACCCTAGAAATGGTTGTGTGTGAAAATCCCAGTAACTGAGCAGATTGTGAAATACTCAGAGCGGCCCATCTGGCACCAACAACCATGCCACGCTCAAAATTGCTTAAATCACCTTTCTTTCCCATTCTGACATTCAGTTTGGAGTTCAGGAGTTTGTCTTGACCAGGACCACACCCCTAAATGCATTGAAGCAACTGCTATGTGATTGGTTGATTAGAAAATTGCATTAATGAGAAATTGAACAGGTGTTCCTAATAATCCTTTAGGTGAGTGTATAAGGGTCATTCACACTAAACAGTGCGCATATATTATAAATATTAATAATCTAAAATATAGGTAGCCAAAATGTAGTGATGAATGGAAACATGCAAATTGGCTGAAAGATAAAATTCCTGTTTTATTTTACTTTCGCACTAAACAAAACAGCAGTTTCATCAAGAGAAATATGCAGAATTTAACAGCAATTTCCAGAGCTTTTAATCCGTTTTCCAGCACAAAGGGTAGAAGATTTTCAGCATTTGGCAGTTGTAGAACCAATGACTGGATTCTTTGGGTTTTTGGGTTTTTATACCTTTTTTTTCCAGGAGACCCCTATTTTAACAATCAAAATTCTTTAATCTACTCTAGAGGATGCAAACAATAACTATTGCTAGACTTGCTGGATAAAACAGAGGGCTTGGCTTCACAGCTGAGTTAACTGACTGAGTTAGACCTCATAGAGGGAGGTAAAGTCTTCTATAAACATACAAAGACAACACATCAATAAGGCCTTAAGTACCACCAGCTGTACACTGTCAATAATTTTCATTTCTCATCTCATATCTTCTCTCTCCCTGAGACATTATAGCATAACAATACAGACAGTAAAAAGCATTATGGACTACTGGGAAGGAAATTGTCATTAAAATTGAATAAAATCACTCGTTTAGTTTATACCTTCTTTTGATTTTAGGGTTGAATTTTTTAGTATATACATAAAAAA
The DNA here is from genome assembly GCA_038088235.1 of Zacco platypus. Lineage (NCBI taxonomy): Eukaryota > Metazoa > Chordata > Actinopteri > Cypriniformes > Xenocyprididae > Zacco > Zacco platypus. The sequence continues at coordinate 22,613,257 of CM076071.1, forward strand.
CCCCTGAGCTCTCAATACTCTCTCTCTCTCTGTCATACTCAATACTGAATAATACATGTTTTTAAGATTCTCCTTCCAGATTTCTCTGACTATGACCAATGAATTGCGATAATCCATATCCACGAGAGAGTAAATGCAGGACCTCGTACTAGATTAGTTGTCACTTTCCTGAGAAAAAAAAGAATCAGGTTTATACTATCTACTTATTATCACTATCTATAATGAATAATTGATGTTTAACCAAAAACCATTGTGATAAGGGGAAGAGCCAACCATTATGTTGGCACAGCAAAGTGATTTTTCCTTTGAAATACTACATCAAACCAAATCTGCCCCAGCCACACAATGAATGGAAAATAAAATCAGAAGCACATTCTAATCAAACACCTACTACAAAGGGAGCATGTACCAGCCAGGAGAGCTGCTGCTATGGAAACCAAGATGACTTTAAGTGACATGGAATCATTCCATGAGGAGGTGAAAGCATGATAAAAATCTGCTCCTTATAACATATGCTACACAGACTTGCTATAATTGCACTACATTGACATATCTCAAAATAATGGGCTATATACAGTTTTTATTTTGAGGTGAACTATTCCTTTAAATGTAGATTTGTTATTTCACATTCCACAAAAAAAATACTTTCCTTTGACACGTCATGCATTATTTATGCACAATTTAAAACCCTTTCATTTACATCCAAGAAAATATAATATAAAGAGGAAACCAAACTGCTTTATGTCTTTCTCACACAAACACACACATCAACATGGACCATTGACATGGCTGTCTAACATGCCAGAAGCACGATAAGCATCAGTTTGACAAGAGTCCGTTGTGTTTGAGAGGCAGCCCATCCTTGCCCTCAGTGAATGTTACTCGCAGCCGACGCTGTAATGACATCATCAGGTTAGGGTGGCTGCTGGATAGAAGTCTATGGTTGGAGGTCTAAGGCTCTTGTATGGTTGCTAATGTATAATCACGACAGTTTTTTGTGGCAAAAATCATACAGCAACAAAAATGGCAACACTGTAAAAATTAAACGATACTTGAGGCACTTAGAGTTCTAATCTCTGTAGTATTTGCGGTTATTCATATGTATAGCTGGGAGCTGATTCCAAAAATAATAAATTCTTTGTCTCAGGAACATTGAGTGGACTCAAATGCTTTAAATCAATTTCTTCCAGGTCAATCGACTCAGATAAAGGACATTCAACCTTACTGTGTCCGTTACACTATTTATAAAATAACTGACGAGCCATAATGGCAGTATTGAAAATTCTGATGGCAATCAGTTAACTTCTTTGAAATGAGTGAGTCTTTGAATCAGTCATTTACTTGAACACATTCTTTTTTCTTATCAATCAAGAAAATTAGACCAGAATCGAGTCTTGAAACTGATTCTGAAAACCTGGAATCAAGAGGCCAGCCCTATTCATATGTTACAACTCTGTTCATATGTAAAAGCGTGGGTCTAGCTAGTGTTGTAGTACTCAAGTCCAAGTCTATATTTTTTTGGTCTTGGGATTATCATGAACTCGTTTTCGACTCAGACTTCCTCTTCAAGGTATAGTTTCAACAGACATTCATAGGTTCTTACTCAAATTGGAATGTAAAGTCCACACAAGAGGCTTAGAAACTACTAGCTAACTAACTAGCTAGCATAGTTGCACCAACAGAACAAACTGAAAGCAATATATACAGCGACACTGATAATCTAAACAAGGAGCAGGTGGATGTAATCAAACAATGAGTAACTATGACAGCAAATGAAACCATGACAACCATGAAAACGAAACGTGACAGGTGGAGTCCAAAGAACGTAGAGACCAGGCGACACCGGAGGAAAAGGAGGCCAAGGCGGAGCCAGAGTAACGAGTGGCCAAGGTGGAGCCAGGGTGTCAGAGAACTGAGGAGGAACTGGAGGGAAGGAGGAACCCATCCGAGCCAAAAGAGTGGAGTGACGAGGGGCAGCCAGAGGTCCGGAAGTCCGTGGCATAAGCAGAGACGATGGACCAAGGCAGAGCCAGAGAGACGAGGGAGCCTGGTGGAGCCAAAAGGATGACCATCCTAAGTGGAGCTGAGGGAGTGAAGAGCCAAGGTGGAGCCAACATATTGATGGGCTGAGTTGGAGTTATAGGCTCAGAGGCCAGAGGTGGAGGCAGGGAATCCAAGCATCAAGGTGGGACAAGGACAATGGGACCTGGAAGCCGGACGGGACTATCCGATAGGCGGATATGAGGACGCCTTGGAATTGGCTGAACTAGTAGAGATGCAGGCAACTTGGACATAAATATCAACATCAGTTTTGAAGTTTGTAAAACAAAAGCCAATTCACTCTACTGTTTTATTCCAAACATCATTCCTGCATGTCAGAGACTTCTTTAAACATTTAGTTTACAAGTAGAGTTACATTTCAATTAAGTTTAATTGTGCTATGCAAACATATTTAGTGGTGAATAAGCTGTAACTTGTTGCCTCTTTACATCGTAACTAGGATAAATTTTTACTTAAATGCAGCTGGTAAACCAGCCCCAGGTATTCAGACTCAAATGAGCTGGTCACGACTCTGGTCCTAGCACACATGTATTTGATATTCAAAACAATTAGATTCCTGCTGTGTCAGACACATGTGGCAGTACACTGACAACAGTTCCAGCAATTTGATTTCTTGTCATTAGTATTGTGTATATGAAAGATAAGCAGCAATACTTACTCTGTGTTATGAGTGTCAATTGTATGGAAAAGCTCCTTTAATTCATCTCCTGACAGAACACCATCTGAGAAATAAGCCTTGAACTCATCAAAGGACAGCTTCCCATCATCTTTTGAGAGGAAAATGTGGTTAAAATTTGCCTTGAAAACAAAGCTGAACTCATAAAAGTATTTCAACTTTAATAAAGGCAGTGTTGAATCTATAATTGAGAAAGAAAGTTCATCATCTTTCAGGCTATGACAATTCAGCTCATGCACATCAGACCTCAGGTGTTTTGGAAAAACACGCACACAGACGCCAAAAGATAATGTTTGCGACAGAGCTGAGGGCTCGTGTTGGTGCAGACACGCAGAGGTTTTTAAACAAACTGTGACAGGTGAGTCACGCCAGGCTATCCTCAAAATAGAATAAATGCACTGCGGCACATATAGAGTGCTATACACCTATATACAATCTGAAATAAAATGCAGTAACGCACAAAAATCCTTGTGATTGACATTATTCACCTATGTTGTGCATTAATATTGCATTGACTGACAAGATATAATCCAATTATGTGTTGTTAGAGCCAGAACTTATTATTCATTCTTCAAAATGTAGTATTTACATACTGTATATATGAGCTCTAAAATAATGTAAAATGCATTTACATTGTACAGTATGATTAATAGAAAGTTAAATTAAAATAAAGCAAAGTAACTGAGTTTGAATTCCCATGCCTAAATCAATGTTTTTTTTTTTTTTAACATTCTAAGTCAATAGCATTTTTGAAATGGGGTGTTGGGGTGTGTGACATTTGTTTGGTTTTTCTCTACTAAAATATTGACTATCATTAGGAAACGTATAGACAGTCTAGTGTTTCCATGACAACAGAGCAACAGCATAAGCTGGGAATGGACAACCATTCAAACATATAGAGGCATTGAGTAATGTGTACTAGTCTATAACAAACAGTGTATTATGCAGGTGAACAGCAAGTGCACTTTAAAAAATAGAAAGGCAACGCCTTACCATTTTTGTCAGCTCTTCTCAGTATCTGAAAGCAAACAGGACAACATCAGTTCATAGTCAGGAGAAATCATAATGTGTTGATCATGTAAAGGGACTCTAGCACTGTAAATTATTTAGGTCGAGGCCTAAAAAGAGCAGAGATGAAAGAAAAAGTGATGATGGCTATGTTTACTTTGAACACCCAAGCGCACTGTAGCAGTCTGTTAAATAAAGTCCCAATTCACAGCAAGAATATTCACACTCTAAATATGGTCCTCTGCTATAGGCATGCCAAGACTATGCTGAATTTAGCTTCCTCCTTAGAGGAGTGAAAAACTATGCCACCAATCTGTCAGGGACCGGTGCTTCCTTTTTCCAGTATGATAATTAACAATACACACCTCACATCCCAGAGGAAGCTCTTTAGACAGCATACTACAATTTAATTAACGACTCAAACTGTACTACATGTCTTTGTGGTTAAAGAAGGTCTGCATATATTATAGAGCAGAAAAGAGACTAATTAATTTGAATAAGCTAATTAACAATATGCTTAACTACAAATACTAAACTAAAAATACAATGAGTAATAATAAATGTGTAAGTGCATTACATACTCCTATGAATACCTATGAAGAATGCCAGTCTCACATGACCTGAACACTTCAAGATCAAGACCTGAGATCAGTTTGTACTAACTAAATGCCAAAACATTTTTTAATGTTGTACGACATGCCAAAGGTGCTTTATTAGATTGAGATCTGGTGACTGTGGAGGCCATTTGAGAATAGTGAAGTCATTGTCATGTTCAAGAAACCAGTTTGAGATGCTTTGAGTTTTGTGACATGGCACATTATCCTGCTGGAACCAGCCATCATAGCATGAGTACACTCTGGTTATAAAGGGCTGGACATGGTCAGCAACAATACTCAGGTAGGCTGTGGAGTTTAAACGATGCTCAATTGGTACTAAGGGCCCCAAAGTGTGCCAAGAAAATATCCCCCACACCATTAAACCACCAGCAGCAACCTGAACCGCTGATACAAGGCAGGATGGATCCATGCATTCATGTTGTTTACACCAAATTCTGACCCTACCATCTGATTGTTGCAGCAGGAATCAAGCCTCAACATTTTTCCAATCTTCTATTGTCCAATTTTGGTGAGCCCATGTGAATTGTAGCCTCAGTTTCCTGTTCTTTGCTGACAGGATTACTGTAGTCATATATCTCGGTTGTAACGAGTGGTTATTTGAGTTACTGTTGTCTTTCTATCAGCTCAAACCAGTCTGGCCATTCTCTTCTGACCTCTGGCACCAACAAGGCATTTTCAGCCACAGAACTGACACTCACTGGATATTTTCTCTTTTTTGTACCATTCTCTGTAAACCCTGTGGTTGTGCATGAAAATCCCCGTAGATCAGCAGATTCTGAAATACTCAGACCAGCCTATCTGGCACCAACAACCATGTTCAAAGTCATTTAAATCACCTTTCTTCCCCATTCTGATGCACAGTTACCAAGTGGCCAGTGAGTGTGTATACATATGTTATATAGGCTATATATGTATATATATATATATATATGTACATATATAGCCTATATAACATATGTGATATATATATATATATATATATATATATATATATATATATATATATATTAATTATACTATAGACCAGATTCAATTATTACTATGAAACCAGTTACTATATATTATTATAATATAGTCCAGAAAAAAATTAGGCACTGACGGAAATGTAACCGTATCCATGTAACTCGAAAAAAAAGCAATAAATTAATAGGCTAAATTTTAATTACTATTAAGCAGATTAACAAAACTTGGGGAACCTTGAGATCAATTAAACCTACAAAATGAAAGTCAATCAATCTGCAAGTGGACTCAATACAACCCCCTATACAGCATTGTGGATCCATCAACAGGTTCTTTTACATTTCCATTTTCCCATTATCATTAAGCACATTAATTCAGTATTACAATCAGACAAGATTTAAAAAAAAAAAAAAAAAATACTCACATCCAAAAATATTGACATTCCTTTCTTTAACTCGATGGGAGTGCTGGCTTCATCTGAAAGTGACTGCACCTCTTCAGAGCAATCCATAGTGATTTGTCTTGATAAATAATTATCTAACTTTCCTTTCAGCTATAATAACGCTTAATTCATCCACACAAGTGCGCGTGCAGAGAGAACGAGTGCGCGTGCTGCAGTATGTCGCTGTAATGCGCGTGAAAGGAATCTCCCGCTGTACAGTGATGAGCTACAGGTCTTCTGATGCTGCTCTGCTCACCAATGACATTCGCTTTGTGGCGTGCTAGTCATTTCTTCCCTACCTGTCTCAGCGGGGATAAACAACAATTTTGTTACTCTCTTCATGAAGATACTTTTTACGATGCGTTTCTTAATGTTTGGTATAATGCAAATGGAAGAATAGTGGAAAACGAAAACTATATATACGCCATGAAGTTCATACGTGTTAGCCTATATAGTGTTACAGGATAATTACATTTAAAGGCATTGTTTACACCATAATTTTGTCATCGTTTATCACCCTCGTGTTTCAAATCTGTATGACTTTCTTTCTCGAATGCAAATGGTTTAACTTAAAATAGTGTGTTACGTGGTAGCCTTATAATTTTGAGTTCATTGACATGGAAAATTTGAGTTCATTCAATGAAGACGACTGGTTTAGTCAACAGAAGCTCAAAATGTTGTGATAACAAATCATGAAAATATTTTTTACAATGTGGAGAAGAACGTCCTTCCATGGAAAGAAAATTAATAGTGTTGGAAGATTTCAAAACAAAACAAAAAAGGTAATAAAAGTAAGAAACGTTATTACTCAACAACATGAGGAATACATAATGATATAATAAGGATCATCGCACACACACACACACACACGTTATTTACTTTTAATCTCGTAAAAACAACTTCTGTGAGATTATAAAAATCACTTTTAACCTAGATGACAAATGGCAATTCCTTGCCATGAAGCACAAACATCTTTTAGTACATTGAAGGTGGAACAGCAGCGACATCTTGTGGTAAAACATGCCAATATCAGAAACATCATGTTAAAAGAAATTTAACCTAAGTATTTACAGAAAAATAAACCGATTATTGAGACACTGGACAAAACATGGAACCATCAATGCCAATAAAGAACCTTTATTTTTAAGAGTTAAAAAATACAGTAGACCTAAATGGGGCAGCTGCTTAATCCCACAAAAACACACCCACAAAAAATAAGCAACTCAGTGAGCCAGACAGCCACATTAAAAGAATATGTGGTTTATGACTAAGCTGCCATTCAGAAACCCCTTGACAGCGGTTAATGAACCCATGATCTTTTGTAAAGAGAACAAAAACATTACCCTTGAACAGAGCGAATGAATGTGGTCAGATAGCATTTATCTGTTTACTTATGGACCAAGCCAAATGTTGCCTTCAGCCCTCAATGTCTAAAATCAAAGATGATCCATAATCATATGACAGGTCTGATGATTGCTCAATGCGGTATTGCCTAAATGAATGACTATGATGCAAAGCCGGCACTGTCGAGTCATTCCTGTTTTCCCGTAGTCTGATAATATTCCCATAAATACTGATAAAATAGTTCAAAAGTGATTTCATGAAAACCAGTGTAAAGTCCAACGCCTCCTTCGCCTTCCACTCACAAAATCTATTAGTCTTTGGACTATTGTGGTCCATTCTGGTATGCAGAGTACAAAATAGACGCCTCCTTCATCTGGCAAAGAACCAGATGTTTATCGTCATCTGCAATTGTGAAATTTACAAACTACTACACAGTTAAGAACTTGTGTGACAGAATTCCAAGAAGAACAGGATCTGTTCTAAAGGTGAAGGGTGTCAAATAGCAAAATCATCAGCAATGATGAGACTGGAGACTTTTTTTGTTTTTAATATCTTTTAAATAAAACACGTTTTTGTGAGAGGATTGAGAGGATTTTAAACACACACACACACACAGGAAGAATTGAGATTTGTCAACCTATCAGTGTGCTTCAATGGATTTACAATGCACACTATTCCCAGGCAGCACTGAAGTTTAAAGAAAGCTTTGACTTATGCAATTGAAATTCTAGATCAGAGCAGCTTTGCTGTTGTCATGAGAGTCGGTTGTCATCATGTGTTGTGGCTTTTTGTTGGCTGAATATTCCATCTATCAAAAGTCAACAGGAGATTCTTAATCTTTAATCTTCCAATTTCTTATAAAAACTAGAAATTAATCAAGCCAACATACCAAAACAACTGCTGACATTATCTGCAAAATAAAGTTTAATCTATACATTAAGCTGATTTTCACTGAATTAATTGGACTGAACCAGTGTTTTAACTACGATTAAATTAATTAATAAAGAAAATATTATCCAACCTCTTAAAAAATGATCAGTGAAATATTCTCGTTAGTAAATGTACTTTCTTAAAATGTGTGTATGCATGTATATGTGTGTGAATGGGTATGTATGTATATATATATATATATATATATATATATATATATATATATATATATATATATATTAAATATGAGATAAAGTCATATTAATCATGACTTTTTATCTCATATTTATTATTTACCAAAGCATGTTTTTCGTATGTGGCAGAAATGGGCTTCCACACACAGGTGGGAGGGGAACCTCCCATAAAACAAACATTTGAACAATAGTATCATAGAACAATAATATCATACAACAGAATAGTTATTAAACCAGAAGAAAACAGAACAGGACAGAAACTGTCCAATGTGTGTTTTTACACATCAACATTCACAAAAGCAGTGCTTTTACTGTCACATTTATATAGGCTATATTGGATTTAACTATCATCTGTAAATATACTTTACACAACTCTGATTTTCAAGTCAATCAGAGATGTTGTGTGTTATCGCGATACTCACAGTGACGACCAGATGAGATCACGTGATGGCCTCGCACAGGATACTGGGAAACAAACAGTGGTATGAATAACGCTCGGCGTAAACATCCCTTGCTGAGGTGGGCAAGAGCTCACGGAGCACAAGTAAACAACTCGTCCGGCGAACGCAACGACCGTCTATCCGCGGTGTTATTTGGGCCAAGAGATGTGACATGTTGAGTTGGGAGAGCGACGGGACTTTGGACCGGAGCCTGGACGGGAGTGCTGCAGTGAGCTGTGCCTGGAGTCGGGAAAGTTGAGCGTGTGTGTGATTTGTCCGTCAGACGCAATGACAGCAGCGATATGAACACGCCTGGAGGGAAGGAGAGCATGGCTTTCATAAGTAACCGACAGCTGACACGGTTACATATTGAGTCCTTGAAGTGGTACGACTCCACGTCCGTTTTTCCGAGATAAATTGCTAGATTGTACATTACTGGACTGTTCTGGACAATTCCTCACTTTCTAGGCTCGCTTTGTCAAAGGATCCTAGGTTTGGCGACGTGTCAATTCAAGGGTCAACATTTTGCACTGGACGTCCAATCAATCAATCGATTGCAGTCATATGAAGAAGGGATGAACATGTGGAGCTCAGGGTCAGTGCAGGGTGTGCTGAAGTCCCTGAAGCACGCTGCGGGGAAAGGACACATCCAGCTCAGCCGCTGGCTGCAACGGACCCCTGACTCACTGGACTGCGACAAGATCGACATCTTGATCTGTAACGTCTTTGACGAGAGAGTCAACGGCGGGAAATCGGAGACCGAGCCCGCGGGTCTGACCGACACCGGCACGTCCTTCACCCCCGAATTCAGACATCCGTGTTGCATTACAACCTGTTGCTTTAAAAGTGCCCTGTTGGCGTGCATCCTGACCGCCGTGTGCTTCTCATCGGTGGCTCTCGTGCGCCAGTACCTGAAGGATGTGTTGCTGTGGGTGGAAAGTTTGGACAGTTTTGTGGGAGCCTTGCTGTTCATAGTCGGCTTGATCACAGTGTCTTTCCCCTGCGGCTGGGGCTATATCGTGCTGAACGTGGCCGCGGGGTATTTATATGGGTTTGTGTTGGGCATGGGACTGGTGATGGTTGGGGTTTTGATTGGGACTTTCATAGCTCATGTGGTGTGCAAGCGATTACTGACGAACTGGGTTCTGAGTAAGATCGGGAGCAGTGAACAGCTGAGTGCTGTTATTCGGGTGGTGGAGGGTGGAAGTGGACTCAAAGTTGTGGCCTTAGCGAGACTCACTCCGATTCCTTTCGGTCTCCAGAACGCGGTCTTCTCGGTGAGTCTGTCTTTGCCATTCCTGCTAATGTTTTTATGCTTGTTTTTAACAGTTTTTTCATTTGAGCAATATCATTAGTATCAGTGATCTTCTATTATAGTATTTATTAAAAAATTAATTCGATTTTTTTTCACTTATTTAGTAATTTTGTTGGGTGTTTGTAACTTTTATTAGTTTTGTCTATGTAGTTTTTTTATTAGTTATTTTAGTACAAAAAATATGAGATTTTTGCCTTGGTAACTTGTTTTATTCCAGCTAGTTTATCCAAAAATGAAAGAATGCAAGAATAAATCTGGCGTCCTCCATGATTCCTGTTCATTCCGACAACAAAGCACTTGACTGTAAAGAGCTCATAATCGCGATTTCTGGAATTATGGAATTTCTTATAGCACGTGAAGGCAGCAAAATTAATTACTCGCCCTCATGTTTTTCCAAACCAGACCTTCGTTCTTCTGCGAAACACAAATTAAGACATTTTGATGAAATCTGAGCGCTCTCTGACTCCACGGTAAACTGTAATGTAATTGCCACTGTCAAGGTCCAGAAAGTTACTAAAGACATCGTTAAAATAATCAACGATGAACACTTTTTGTGCGTAAAACAAACATAACTTATTCAACAGTCTCTACTCTGTTATTCTCCTTACTAGGGCTGCAACTAACGATTATTTTGATAATTGGCCGATTATTTTTCCGATTAATCGGATACAAATCCTAGTTTTCTTTTATTATTTGATGACGCATGCGTGCGTCAACTGCGGAAGGAGAATGACGGGGAAGAGATTTTTGGATAAAGTCGTAATTTGTTGTGCTTTGCACACAAAAGCTATTGTCATGTTGGAATGACATGAGGGTGAATAATTAATGACCGTTTTCATTTTTGGGTGAACTAACCCTTTAAGGTTTCATATTTTATTTCAGTTAATGTTTATTTTTTTCAAGTTAAAAAGGCTTTAGTTAATGATGATAACCCTGTATTGCATGAGGGCATGAGGATGCAGGTAATTACAGTCCTGCTAAATTGCAAGTGTGAAATTGCTTTTATACAGTTCAATAAATGGATAATTAATATTGAGTAACTTGGGTTTCAGACAAAATAAATTGGAAGTTACTTTTTTTTTTTTCTCCACCAATGATAATGATTCCAACCCAAACAAAATGGTCTATAGCTTTATTTTTTTTAAAAATGGTTTTCATTAAAAAGCTGGTCTGTATCAGCGTATATGAGGGGAGTGTGATACTCAAAGAATTCCACAATAATTCTGCTTGAAATCCATTCCTGGTTTTACATTTCTTGACTGGTGAGAGAAACCCCGCTTTTCAGACTTTTAGGCCTTCACAAAACCACATTTTGCTGGAGCAAAACACAACTTTCTCAACTGCACTGGTCACAAAATCTGTATGCCATGAACCCAGACAAGCCAAAAGATACAAAGATTGAAATTATATTCATATTGTTCACGATCAATCAATATTTAGGACAGAACTGTTGTATACATTTATTGCAGTACTTAATGATTTTATTGTGTTATGAGGTTTTTAATAGTAAAAAAAAAAAAAAAAGAAAGATTTTTTTTTTTTTTTTTATAGCACATAGAGGTCTCTGGTTAATTGCATTGAGGTGGCTGTTAATCTTTAAAGGGAATCCAGGTGGCTTATCCAGCTTTGCTGGAATGAAACAATTAAGACCTCCTGCTCAGTGCCAGATATAAATCAAACCTAACTGCTCTTCACATAGGATCAAGGGTAAAAACAGGTCTCTGTGTACACTGAAATATATTACCCTTTAGATGCTCTGCACTATCAATATAATATATTTTTAATTAGCTGACATACATGACAAAGAAACTGCAACCTTTAACAGTGACAGAGGACAGTAAAGAACAGTGATGTGTAACTTCTGCACTGTCTAGCATAATTTAAGCCTTACACAGATTTGAATTATTACTATGCCAGTTTCTTTAACCTTTTTAATGCATCAAAAAATATATATTGTATGCACTCAAAAAGAAAAAATAAACTGTCCATTCTCAGGTGCGTAAATCAAAAACATTGGACAGTTTTGTCTTTTTAGTTGATTTAACCTTTTTGATAAATACATAATGACACAAATATACTCAGTCAGCAACATTTAAATTTACGAATAAAAAATTCACACTGGCTCATAAATGTGATTTTAATGACAATTGTGTTTTTGGTAAAGTATTTTAAAATCATATCTAGTGTAGTCGCTTAAAATATGCTCATGCTTGTTGAACTTTTCAAAGAGCTGGATCTTATTCTGTGTGTCCAGAAGTTTCATTTTAATTCAAAGATTACATTTGCTCTTATTAAATTAGATTTGAGATGGACTTAGACTTCCTGGTGTTAAGGCTGGTTTGGTTTATGATATGAATGTGGACCTGTAACCTGCTGCCATTGTGGAACATATTTGACTATTTGTACTGTTTGCATAATTTATTCACTGAATGATTCATCGGTTAATGAATTGTTCCTTTTGAAGTTTTTTTTTATGATTATGAGCCACTTCTTCTTGAAAGACTAGTTTAACTGACAGTGATTAATTATATATGGGTTTCTGGAGTGCTGGAAATGAACATTGAAGACCTGCTTATTGTTGGATTTTGCGCCATTTACAGTGTCTGGCCACATTTTGAAGCCAAAAAAAAAAAATGCATCCATCCATCCATAAAAAAAAAAAATCCTTACGACTCCAGGGGCTTAAAGGCCTTCTGAAGCAGAGCGATGCGTTTTTGTAAGAAAAACATCCATATTTAAAACTTTAAACTTTTTTTTTAAAGAGAAATGTTGGAGAATTTTGATATAAGAGAAGAGGAGCTTGAGTTTGTTGCACAGCCCTATTTGTTTGAACCGTGAGGGGCGTCTAAGCTTATGATACTCCTAAATCCTGCGTGATACATCTCGTCACGGGTTACTCATTTGGCGCATATCGACTTGCGCCGTATGTGGATGGTCGTTCGCCGGAAGCCATTTGATTTTCATGAAGTTTTAAATATGGATATTTTTCTTACAAAAACGCATCGCTGTGCTTTAGAAGGCCTTTATTAACGGATCACTTTTATTATGGATGGATGCATTTTTTGGGGCTTCAAAATGTGGCCCCTCATTCACTACCATTATAAACCTTGGAGGAGCAAGGATATTTTTGAACATATCTCCGATTGTGTTAGTCTGAAAGAATAATGTCATAAACATCTAGGATGGCTTAAGGATGAGTAAATCGTGGGATCATTTTCATTTTTGGGTGAACTATCCCTTTTAAATGTAAATATTTTCAGTTGCTATATTCAGTTTACATTTGCTCTTGTTGCTTCAAAATATTCTATTTACATTTACATGTATATTAGATTTGTTAATTAAGACAACTGGTAAATATTGGATGAAGGCAAAAAAAAGCCAAAGTAGAAAAATTTGTGTTCTTGTATTTTCTATTCACTAAATTTTGCTCTGCTTGCAGTGTAGATGGTGAAACACCCAATATACACTGTAAAAACTCCCATTATAATAAACAAGCTGTAAACCTTCTATAATAAAAGATTTATTCTTTTACGTAGCTTCGAAGTCCAAAGCTCTGTGTGCGAACAGTCTGGACTCAAACTATTGTGTGAAATTATGTAAACTAACAACAGACAGGAATGGGAGTGTTCTAATATTGTGATGTTCACGGTGTATAATTTAGAAGAACATTTTAATAATCTAAATAACTTTTTCAACCATGAGGAACCTTTTATGCAAAAGAAAGTTTCCATGAATGTTTAAGGTTCTTCATGGAACAATCAATGCCAATAAAGTACTCTTATTTTTAAGAGTGTCAGAGGACAAGTAAATGTTGACCATTTGCTTGATTTACAGATATATAAAACTACAATAAATTCATAAACGCACTTCTCAGCTTGTTTTATATCAGGGACAGGGTTCTAATTTTAAACTAAAACCATAAAACATTTTCGTTCCGTGAAATAGAGTAAATGTTAACTTAAAATTAGGGCTGGGAATTTAAGTCTATAGAATGTCCATAAAATTCAAGATCTGAAAGACGAACTCTTCTGAAGCGTACGACAACACCGGTAAGATCAGAACATTCACTGCTAAATTCAATCATTCTTTCACGCTTTTTTCACGCATATTCAGTGTTTTCAACCACATAAAGTTTATTTTAAGTTTCAGACATACATAATAGACAGTAGAATAATTAAATAGGCTACTAGCCAAAATACATTGTTAAATACACACTGATGTTTGTGATAATAATAGGCTAATCCTTTCTTCAATTAAAATCTAACGACGCGTTTTATATCAGACATTGTGCAGTTAGCTATAATGTTTACTCTGTTCTTTTTCCAATTCACCTGCACCTTACTCTTATGTGTTTTGGGAGAAATTGGTGAATTTAGGCTTTTATCCGACAGATCTGATTCTCTGAACTGCGGTGGGAGCACCCATCGTGTGTTATAAATCAGTTGACATGATTTAAACGACAACACTTTAAAGTATTTGACAATAAGAGCCGTTATTTATGTTTCTGCCAGTTGGTCCCCCACAATCCTTAACCGAGAGCACATCTGAGCCAGAGTAGAGACATGAGGACACTATTGAGAGCATCCGAGTTTTATGGAGAGATTCGTGCTGTACATTACATTGTACATTACATTACTTACTCGACATATGTTGTTAAAAAATGCCATAGTGACTGCCTCAAGTGAACTATAAAAATTAAAAGAATGTAGCAAAAGTAAGACATCTGTCATACAGTGCATTAATAATAAATGTGCACATATTGTGAATTAATTTAATAAATTTGGTAACCTAGCTTTCTTGTTAGCCTTCTGTAAATTAACTTCTCTAAGAAAATTATTCATAGAACATCAGTTGACCATATGTTTACTTTCAATTTCATGTTTCCATATTGGAAAAAAAATTATCAAGAATAAATATTCAGTCATCATTTACTTAACCTCATGGTCCAAAAGTTTGTGTAATAATTTTTTTGTTCAATCAAATATTTAGTTTTGAATCAACTTTTTGTAATGTCTATTTGACGCTTTACACAATAATGATTTCAAATGATCTTTTGGGGATAATTTCTCAGCCAAATTTGATGTTCAATTAATTAGATTCATTAATTGCCACAAATCGCTTCCCAGCCCCACTTAAAATATATATTTTTTAAAACCTAAAAATATTTTATTTCAGCTAGTTGCAACATTTCTCATTTTTAAATGAAGAAAAAAATATTCAAAATTTTAACCTATAAAAGTGTTTCAATGATTCTAAAATAACATTGTTTTGGATGTATACATAAAGAACATAACATGCAGTTGCCATGTACAAAATGATAAAAGAAGAAAAAAAGATGTAATCGTGCTGCCCTATTTAGACATTACGTTTGAGTCAAAAGTAATCTTACACTAGTACAGCGTCTTTGCTCTTGAAGCAAACAAAGTCTCTGTTCCTTTTGAAGGACACTGTAGTGATCAAGCATTAGGGCTTCTCAATAGCTGTTCAGTTCTTGGTTTGCTTTTACCTGGAATTGAACCTGATACCTTGAGTCAGTACTCTTGCTCCATTGTCAGATGATATTCAGTTTGCACTAGTCTTTTACAGTTGGAAAGCAAGTGAGCATCAGGCTCTCTATAAGTGCCAGTGACTCTAATTGTGTTAGGCTAATTGGTTTTATTTCGCCTTTTATACGTAACACAGGGATCACAGCCCAATGGTATGATGCATGTCGGCACTAAACGGGTCACAATGGAATTATGTTTCGCAAACCCTCAGTAAGCACGTCCTATAGAAGGGGATGTATTTCAGTGTGCCCTGTGTTTTCTGCTGAAGCAGAATGTGATGTGTTATGTAGGTAACCCAACACAATGCATACGTCTGCATAGTGCATACTTAAAATATTGCTTCACGGCCATTTATAATGAAGTCGCTTCTGAGAAAAAGAATGCATCATTTTACCTAGTTCATGAATATTTATAGGTTGACGCAACCAAATTCCAACAATGCCTGCATCTTCTGCAGTCTATTAACGAACAAAAATGTATGGGTTTGACATGTTCAACAGTAGCTCTTGGAGATACAACTTTCACACGAAGGTGATTACGCAAATGTTTAATGTGTTTATGTGTGTTTGCATAGAGACTATCAGACTTGGAACAGGACGGGTTTTTTTGTTTGTTTTTTGTCAAAGCTTTAGAGCAATGCAGTACAACCAGTAAAATGTCCTACTGGTGTTTCTGCGAAAATCTGTGCATTTCATTGTATTCATTCAAAAGAAACTGAGTTTACAAGGAATGTTGGTAGCACTTTATTTTACAGTACATGCACTTTGGCAAGTACACTGTAAGTACATATAAGAAAGTACTGGATAACATAAGGTAACTACATGGGTTAAGGTTAGGTGTAGGGGCAGGTTCAGGTTAGTACCTAGTTATTACCCAATTATGGCAATTACTATAATAAGTACATAGTATTTACATGGAACAGGAAATAAAATAAAAAAAGTGATACAGCAATGTGAAATGAATTAAGTGTTTTAAAAGGTTTCAAATATGATTATATAGAAAACAATACAGACTCTGGGCTCTAGGCTGCGTGCAAATGGTCACATTTTACAACCTTTTTTTTCTTGCCGATGCGGGTACATTTTTAAACCACCACATTGCCCAACTGATAAGGGCTGACATTTCTGTTGTATATGAAAAACATAAAACAGCACGGATAACGAAAGCAGAACGAAACCGCGCAGTGTGGACAGTTTATAAGTTCAGACTAATATTAGACGGTGCAGCACAATCTCAGAACAGGTTTACTTGCAGGCCAATCTCGATCACGCAACACTGTTAGCTGGGAGATCCAGTGAGAACGCATTGGAATGCGAATGCCTCAATATTAATAACATCGCTGCAAGATCTTGTGACAAATATTCAAATTCAGCACAGAATTCGCTGTTATAAACCATATAAGATCAAACAGCGCTGACGTGGAAACCAGGAGAAACATTGTGCCTTGAACAAAGTTATAGAAGGCTTTTCAATCCACAAATCATCAACATTCACCATGGATTTAATATTGTAAAGCTAACTGTAACCATGGTATTGTGGCAGACATAGTTGAATGTTTTTACATTATTCATATTAGGGTTCATACACCCTTTTTGAGTGAAATTCAAGCACTTTTCAATGACTTTTTTCACTCTAAAAATTATCCAAATGAAATGTTATTTAATGTGTTGACCAAATATTTTTTTAAATTCTCTAAAAATTTGTTTTCATATCACTGATGTTAATAAGTTCATTTTAACTCAAGCTCGGTGCTTCACTATCAGATGTGCATTTCCAAGAAATAAACATGTAATATTATTAGTTACTGTAATTATTAATGCAAAACAAGTCATGTTAATGTAAATTAACTTTGATTAAAAATCCCCCACCGCTACTAAAAAGTAGAACTGTAGAAGTGGCGTCGATGCTACTGCTCTCAAATGTTAGTCTGGTGCCCTGTTGACTTGGTGATCTAAATTTTTAATTTTATTGCATTCGAGATTGCTGAAAAAGTCCAGTTAACATGTGAAGGACGGTGACGGGGCTAAATGAGGCTGATGACATTCTTGCAGGCAATGAAAACGCTCTAATCTTGACCAACACTGTGACCAAATATATTTGTCGCTCTCTTTGACAGATCACAGATGTGTCCTTGCCGAATTATTTAGTGGCTTCTTCAGTGGGACTTCTCCCAACACAACTCCTTAACTCCTATCTGGGCACCACCTTGCGCACAATGGAGGATGTGATCGCAGAACAGAGCGTCAGTGGATACTTTGTGTTCAGTCTACAGGTAAGGCTCCAAAAACAACAGTTTGTAATAAAATCGGCAAGATCCCTGTATACACAGCTAGGCTCATAAGTTTACATACTCCTTGCAGAATATTCAGCATATTATTAAAGGTTATATTTATTAAAAGAAATAAAATACTGCCCCGATTTGTTCCACGTGTCAAAACGATTACCGACTCTTTTTTTAAAAGGATTAGTTCACTTCAGAATTAAAATTTCCTGATAATTTACTCACGTCCATGTCATCCAATACGTTTATGTCTGTCTTTCTTCAGTCGAAAAGACACCTTTACATCGTGACCTTTTCAGCGTGATGACGTAATGCGTGGCACATCGTAGAGCTAGTCCAAGATGAGCAATTGTGATTATTTTTTAGAAAATGACAGATCGTTTTGCTAGATAAGAACTTTATTCATCGCCTGGGATCATGTAGAGTCCTTTGAAGCTGCATTGAAACTACAGTTCAAACCATTGGTAGCCATTGAAGCTCATAATATGGAGAAAATGGCATGGGAACTAATCCTTTATTTTAGCACACATTATCCATTTCAAAAGTTTACGTAGCTTTACACTGGACGCGAGTAGTAAGGCACGACAGGGTAATATAAGTCCATTTTAATCGGTGATTCTGTCAACACTGGATGCAGATTTACTTATTTACATTTGTTTATTTTAGCAGGCACTTTTATCCAAATCAGCTTGCGCATGAAGAGCATCACAAGCATTTTCTCACTTTTATTTTTTTAAGTCATATATTTATATAGCACTTACAATACAGATTGTTTGGTAATGTTTAATAAGAATGTTTATTACTATAAAAGAGGTCAACAAGATCTGTAGTACATCGCAATATATGTCTCCTCCTCGAAGTGGCCCATGTTTTGTGAAGGACTTTAGTTTCCCATCATTCTTTGCATATTGTAAACATCAGAATTCCTTGGAATGATCAGTGATGTTTAGTTTCAGATTTGCTATCAGTTGACATCTATCACAAAAGACTACAAACAGTCATTGATGTTTGAGTGTAACAATATTAGGATTCAAGGGTGTGCACATACTTTTAAACCAGATAATTTGTATCATTTCAGTTATTTTGTGTTGTAGAACATAATTGTTGTCTATGGCTACGTTCACACTGCGACCCTTAAATCTGAATTTTTGCTCTCATCTATTTTTATTTTTATTTTGTATAGCTGTACAGATTATTGTTTTAAATGTGGCCAGTATCAGATTCCCAGTGTGTACAGATCATGGTTTTGAACTGACCTGTATGCGCAAAAGAACGATACAAATGGGGTTGCCATGTTTTTACAACAAAATCCACTCAGTTGCTTCTAGTCAAAAACTATCCCAATCACATTTCGTGGGGTAAAAACTGCTTTCCGGGGGTTAAATATCGCGTTAGTCTTTAAGCCTCGCAGTTGTAAAACAATCCCTGGCAACAAAAACTTAACAGAATTCTGCGGGAAATTAGCGGACTTGGCAACACACACAGAGCGTCGTCACATGGAATTAAACACAGAGAGCGTTAAAGTAAGCGATTACGCGATTATAGTGTGATCTGCTGCGGAAGCCAGCGAAATTATGCACAGACAATATGAAAAATAAAGACAATGATGTGGCAAAAAACAAGAGAGCTGATTTTTGAAACTTATGATACAGTACGAGCCCTAATGTTTTTGCTTGTATTCTAGAGCACTGCCCCTTCTACTGACTAACTTTCACAACTGTCTTGATGGGTATGTAAAATCTTTGAATAGACTCCCATTAGCGCAAAATCGTGACGAATGTTCGATCTCGAGTGACGTAAAAATCGCGTGAATTCCGATATGACTGTTCACACTGCGGTCATATTACAAAACATCTGACCTGAATCGGATTTAGTACCATATATGAAAGTGACACACATCGGAATTGAAAAGATCAGATTCCATGTGGTTTGTACTGTTCACACTGTCATGGGGAAAACGGAAATGAGTCACGTGGACCAAAAAAAAAAAAAATCTGATTTGGGCCACAATTACCTGCAGTGTGAAAGTAGCCTATGTCTTCAAAACTAAAAATGAAATTTTAAAAATTTGCAATACATTTAATATATAGTTTTTTTAATGCTAAATATTTTACAGATTCTGCAATGGATATGAAAACTTAAAAGCAAATGAAATATTTGTCTAGTCTAGATTCTAGTCAAGATCATTCTTGTGGAACCTGTAGTAAACCATAATTATAGATGGTCACTGGCAGAGCTTTAGCCAGAAATGTGTTTGCATTTTGCATTTGCTCTTGTGTGTAGTAAAGTTTGATGCCAGTAATGGATTCTTGACTGAAACGGGCTGTTCTGATATATCAGCCAAGGACATTTTGCTTAAATTTACAACCGCATTGAATAAATCACATCATCTGGATCTTTGCGTCAACCATCGTCCAGCTCAGTCAGCAGATCCGCCCGGTGACTCATTCTCTCTGTTCCTCTCATCAGATCTTCATCAGCATAGGCCTGATGTTTTACGTTGTACATCGAGCACAAGTGGAACTGAACGCCGCCATTGCCGCCTGCCAGATGGAGCTGAAGACGTCGTACATGAATGGCGGAGCGACCAACCACAGCGGCTCGACCTACTGCAGCAAACGGGCTGTGGCGGGAGGGGGGATCAATGTGGTCTGATCAACGTTTTTTTTCTTGATGATGAACATATTTCAACCCTCCATCCAGTTGCGCTGTCCTGACTGGACAGGAGGAGATCTGTCAGAGGGGAATGCCTTGGCTGCGCCAGGGAGTCTTGGGAGCTTCTACAGTCCCAGCCAGCTGTTCTAGTTATGATGGAGGTCTGACTGCGGAGCGGCACTGGACTTTAAAAGCTGAAGAGCCGCCGTCGCAGACTTCATGGAAATGTTGCCCAAAGATTGGGACCCTGGGCCAGTATTATGAGATTGACTTGAGATATGTTTTTGAGGTACGTTTTCTTTTTAAAGTTCTTTTTCTATGACTCTAATATAAATTATAACTTTATAGGCGGTCTAAAGCATGAAATGGGTAAATTAATTAAAGAGAATGTTATAGAATTGTAGTTAGATATTACAGAGGGCCCAACTAATATATCAGGTTAATATGCTTAAGATGTTTGCTTTTTTGTTATATAAATATATATACTGTTATTTGGTAAAAATGAAGAATTGTTTAATTTTTTTATATACTTTTCTGAATTCATCTAAAGGTATTGCTTAATGGATTATGTCTAGAGTAAGAAAAAACAAATAGTCTGTTAGTACCACCTGGGTGAAATTGTGGCTTTTGCCAAACTGGGAACACTTTTGCTACTCTGCAGTTTTGTAAGGAACAGATGGAAGGGAAGGAAATTTTCTTAGCTGGATATTTAAGGCTGTCCTGCCAAGAACCTTTAGAACAGCATGATTAGCTCAGCAGTATGTGTTCAATTTCTCATTCTCATATTGAGAGGACTGAAATTCTTTGCCTTCTTTCTTGTATGATTTAACCAAATGCTTTATTATAGGGCTGTTGGCATTTTATGACATCACTTTTGTTAATTTATTCATTGTTAGAATCATACAATTCCGAACGTTTGCACATGTGGGACTGAATATGTAAGATAGAGACGATGCTGGAAAGTGGGAAATAGCAATTATATATATATATTCTATATATTGAATATATATGCATTTGCATAATTATATAAATGTTTTTATATATTTATATAGTTTCCCCAAATAAGGGAATATATATATGTATAATATTAGTGCATTATTATTATGTAATGAATACTGAAGTTCAACATGGGTCACTGTGCTAAAATGGCTCACGGTTGCCTACAATGCATGTTTTCGCCGTTTTTCTTGTTTCTCAAAAATGCACACCAGTGAAAATTCAGCTCAAACCCTCAGTGGCACAGTTACTCATTGTGAGTGCAAGGCGAACGGCTACAAATATTCTGACAAAAGTGCAAACTACAACCAAAATGTTATTACGTGACTCCGGTCATGGTAATGTCTTTTGTTTCTAATTAGGTGAACCTCTGAGCATTGACTGACGTATTTGGGTCCCGGCTATATAATTTAGCACAGGCTTCTGTTAAGGAGCTCAGAGTCGCAGTGAACTCGCAGCTTCCACACCGCGAACATGAAATCCCTCAATGCAGGGAATTTCACAGAATCCTGCTGCTTCGTCTTCTCACTACTGCATTCACCCATACTCGATGGTTTGCGATGCTGTTTAACATGAAATTATGCTGTAAATACAGTCATTCATGCTGTAAACCAGTATAGAGATGGAAAAGACTGCTTGATTTTTGTCATTGTGAGCTTTTGTGTTGAAGGAAGCATGCTCTCAATGATGGATTTCTTAGTAACTGAAATTACACTCAGTTGGTAGTGACTTCATTCTCACTGTCATTTGAGACTCTCCGTTTGGTTTACAGCATCAACACTAGACCGTCACCATAATCTGACAATCAGTGGAACACTGGCGCGCCGCTTATTCTGAAGGCTGAGCTCATCTTGTTACTCTGTATTTATGTCTCCAAGTCATAGTTTTGCTGCTACTTAGACTAGAGTCTGAGTGAAATGCTGACAAGGGCTCGAATTAATATTGCAATTTTATTACAATGTGATCAACAACATCTTGGTTTTTTCTTACATAGAGAGTGTGCAAATGAACAGATTTTCTAAGAAGTTATTACATTTATTTTGAAAAGTGCAGGTATAAAGATGCACAAATGGACACATTCCTTGACTTAAAAATGGGTTGAATGTTTATTTTGTTAAATTTTTTTTTGAGAAAACTGAATAGCCCCTCTGTTTTCTGAAATTAGCAATAAATAAAAACTGAACATGCTGACTCACCATCTGAGTTACATTGTAGAGATCCAACAATCCTGGTCTTGTGTTACGATGTCAACCTGCCTTGTACCTCTTGCTGCCTAAGACATTGAAACGGGACACTTGCCTGCGGTGTGTTCGAGCGGGCATGGGATTGCGATAACTCAAATTGAAGACCTTTGGGATGTCAAATGCAAAAATGTAAAGAATTAATTGAAAACAAACAACAAAAATAAATGACAATTTGAGAAGTATCAGTGCTTTGTCTTATTTTTTTTCCAGTTCAAATGGGATATGCAACATTGCGTATAATAGTGAAGGGGTCTTGTGTGGTTCTTGGCAAAACTATTCTGAGATTCCAGCACATTTTTGAAAGAAAAAAAAAAGGTACAAATGTAATTTCAGATTAGGGCACATCAGGTACTATATTGAAACCTCTTGACCCCTTTGACAAGTGCATTTTACATACACTGTATTTTGTAATACAGAGAATTTTGCAATGTAAAAGGATATTTATCGCTGTACCATGCTTGTTCAGTGTTATTTATGAAATAAAACTGTTGAAAAATCACACAAGCGTGTTTTTGTTGCACTACGCAGTGCAGTCTGCATAAGTACCCTATTGTTTCTTCATTTAATTCAGTGCATCGGTGTAAGAGACACGTCTTGGAATGGATTAACAGAAGACCGTTTGTTTGCTATTCAGTTTAGTTACAGATTGACAGTGCTATATTGTATGCTTACATAAGATTTTGTCCCTCGCATGGTTCCCTCCTCTTTCATTATCAGTTACTGCAGTGACCATTATCGAAGCTAAACTGTGAAATAAAGGGGAAGATCCAACCCGTTCTTAAGAAGCGGTCACAGTAGACTTTGAGCATGCGAAATTTCTTCATCGAGCTCTGCTTTTTTTTTTTTTTTAAACATGAAATCAACATATAATAAATAGTACACAAAATATTAAAAAAATACAATCCACTCAAGTACCGCAAAAATATCGTTCTTTTAATTCAGCTACTGTTGACGTTCTACTGGCGACGATATTTGAGTGATTTATAATAGTTATCATCAACCTTTTATCTTAATATTAAAATAATTTGAATGACTTCAAATTATGTTAAAGCATTTATTTTTATTTTCATTTTCAAACACTAGAAAATCAAGGATATTGTCTGTACCTCTCACTGAGAGAAAAGTACAACTTATCAGTTTGTTTTGGGAAATTTTCCTGTTCACAGCAGAGCTCGGATCAACTTCAGCCTTGAACAAGCTGTGAATCATCTTTATTTTTGTATGTGCGTTAAATGTTCTGTGCAGGTGCTTTATGGGTACCGGTGGACAACTGGCACTCTCAGATCTGCAGAAGCCTTATGACTTAACGGAATCCACTTAATGGATGGAAATATGCTTCTGACTATCTGTCCAAGTGTGGAAGATTACTAATTTTGTCTATTTTCTTAGCCAATCAGAATCATTCAACCTGAAGTAATGACATAGTTAGTGGACTGTTAGAGTATAATTGTTGTGGAAATGTGAATGTACGGAGAGAGTGAGGGCGGCCTACGAACTCCTTGTGAGACCTGAAGCTGGCTTCTGCTGATGAAATGGCAAACTATTCTTCAGTAAAATTTTCTTCAATTGACTTCTGACTCCTGGTCTTTCATTCAACATATCTGGCCAAGGGTCCTAAACTGTTAATCCCCAACAATGTCCACCCTGTTCAAATAGAAGACCTAACAGAGAAGACACTGAGAGCATACATAGTGATTGTAGTAGTGTATTTAGGAAACGATATGTAAAACATTACCAATCAAAAATCAGTTCAAACTAAAGTAATATTGTAACTGGCTATATGTGAGAGATGGTAAATCATCCATTGTTTATACCACTTGTCCACCCACTTTTTTCCTTACAATAATTCCATAAAATCAGCAATAATATACAAATAATTCTAAATTTTATTGGAGTATCAATAATGTAAAGGCCTACTTTAAAAAGTTAACGCAGGTAAGGCATTTGTATCTGAAAATGAAAAATTGTGATTTGTGAAAAGTACAATTCACACACACACATATATATGAATTTATCCATCTCTAAACATAACCATCAATGGGGGATAAGCAGGTCATATGAAAATGTGAGTGAATTCCCATGAATTCGTTCAACATCATCAATTTGCTAATGTATTATGACTGGCCTCTAGATGGTGTGGGAAGATCCCTGCTGGAGTTGTCACATGACTGTAACCTTCACTGTGTCCTTGATAAGGGAAAACCCTCCTGGAAAAGTGCTGTCCAAACAAACACATTATGTTCTCCATGTTACGTTATCAATGATTGCATGTGGTGTGGTATACTTACATTTCTGTCTTTAACGTTTGGAGTAGAACTGATCTGAAAGTCCCATTATTCCCCCTTCACTGAAATAGCATGTGCTCCTGGCCATGTGTCAAAACAATTCAATCTGCTACAGTGATGCCTATTGAGGGGAATAGCATTGAGATTCGCTAATATGTGTCATTGGAGGAGATTAGGAGGACAGAGCGATCACTAAAACTATCCCCTCGTGTTCTTTTGTCGGCTATAAGTAAGCATAAGCTAAGCTGAATGTTCAAACAAAACCAATTACAAGACAGGCCCTTTAAGTGGCAGTGGACGTTATCCCGGTGAGAGGGCCAAGGAGAGTGTGTTTGCGCTCCCAGCAAACTTCTGTAAACCAGTCATACAGACCCCAAGGGCAGATCCGTGGCAGTCTGACCTGTTTTAGATTTAATATTTACTCATCTAACCAAGCAAAAGGTTTATTAGCCTTGGCTGTGGGGTGTCTTTCAAGGTTGTCTGGAGTCACGTGTCCACCCTGCTTGAGACAGCTGCTGCCTTGACACTTGCTTTAGCTTGCCGCTAGTTTAGGACAGTTATGACGAGAGCTCACATTTTTCTCTCAAACGACAAGAATAAAAAGCATTTATTAAAACCTTTGATCCTGACTGTTTAAGCATCGGAACACATGTTTTTTTAAAGCAGCATTCTGGTATGGAAATGTCAAAAACGAAATTTTTTGGAACAAAATGGCAGACTCCTGTGTCTTGATGGCTAATTTCATGTAGGCTATTCAAAACACACCGTAGTATTTTCAAACTTTTTGCACAAAATTAGTTTGATTGGTAATGATGCTCAATAACAGTGATATTTACCTATTTTTCACTTCACAGCACGTGTCATTTCACCTCAAGCTCATCAGGGATACTATGGTAAGCAAATGCACTTTTGAGAGTTTAATTTGGGACAAAATTGATAACATTTAATAATAAAATTAAGAATAAGAAAAATAAGAACTAAGAATAATGAATAAAATAAGGATAAATAAAGATATT
Organism: Zacco platypus; assembly: GCA_038088235.1. Lineage (NCBI taxonomy): Eukaryota > Metazoa > Chordata > Actinopteri > Cypriniformes > Xenocyprididae > Zacco > Zacco platypus. Next base: position 22,639,267 of record CM076071.1, read on the forward strand.
TCATATTTTTTATATTTATCTGTTGAGTTTGGTTTAGTATTTTACTATTATTAGTATTTTCAGATTAATGTAAGTTTCATTGTTTTACTTTTTACTCAATTTTGATATGTTCACTTACTTTTACAGACATATATATATAATGTGTGCTCACAAGTTTGGAAACATTTTTAATGTTTTTGAAAGAAGTCTCATGTTCATCAAGCCTGCATTTATTTGATCAAAAATACAGAAAAAAACATGATTGTTGTGAAATATATTTTATAATATAATTTAAATAATGGTTTTCTATATTGATATATTTTAAAATAGTTTATTTCTGTGATTCAAAGCTGAATTTTCATCAGCTGTAACTCCAGTCATCACTGTCAATGTTGATTTAATACTCAGTTACAATCAATGTTATAAACAGTTGTGCTTCTTATTTTTTTGGAAACTGATACTTTTTTCAAGATTCATTGATGAATAAAAAGTAAAAAAAAACAAAACATTTTAAATAAATGTTTGTGTGTGTGTGTGTGTGTGTGTGTGTATATATATATATATATATATATATATATATATATATATATATATATATATATATATATATATATATATAAACTACACACTAGATTCAATAAGTAATAGTACACTGAGCCTCTGTTCTATGCAAAGGGCCATAATGTTTGGGAAATACTGACCACTTGTGGTAAAATATAGGATGTACAACATGTACCACAATTACCAATATAAATCAAGGTCTTATTTATTTAAATAAAATCATTTAAATTCAGTCAACACTTCCACATTTTAAGAATTCCCAGAAAACATGAAAACAAAAACTGGACGCATATCACAAAGATATGGGAGAGCAGAGATTGACTGAAATCATGGTTTGTGATAAAAGATTTTGAATGACAAATACAAAATAAAACTGGTAATGACTGCTGAGGTTTAAAAACTAACCATTTTATACAAACCCTTCCCTCAAAAATGTCTTTTTATATCCAGCTATGCATCCTATTATTATCTATGTGTTTGTTTCTCACACTGATCTGTATTCTAAATTTGTAGACACTCTTCATCAAAACATTCTTTAGTTTTTGTGCAGACACTTTAAAACCAAATATCATGATCATGTGTTGAAAGTGCAGTAAATTCCCCAGTGATCACTGGTATAACGGCCACAGTCTAGTTTCTCCATTCCAACCAAGACCATGTGGTCAGGAATGACTCCTGGGCCAGTTTTAGCAGACCTAAGGAAGATGCGGTCGAAGCGACATCTGCTGATGTAAGGCACAGTCTTATTGCTGTTTGCTTTCGTGTCCCAAGTGTATCGGCAGTGTTCCTGTTTGCCCAGCTGTTCCCACACGTCGCACACACCTGGAGGCAAACCTCCAACCTTTACCACCTACACGGACAGAAACATTCTTCAGAAATGCAGCATCACACTAGTGACTTTCACTGCGCTTTCATCCTCCATCATATTTTGAGTTCCGCTGATTGTTAGTCCAGGGTTTCCCAAACATTTCCTCCAATTCACAGGCCAGACAGAACAACTTAAGTGACTTCCATGAACACCAAAGCAAAAAATGGGTTCATTAAAGGGATAGTTGACCCAAAAATGAAAATTATCGCATGATTTACTCACCCTCAAGCCATCCTAGGTGTTCATGACTTTCTTCTTTCAGATGAACACAATCTGATATATATTTAAAAATATCCTGGTTCTTCCAAGCTTTATAATGGATGGCGAGATTTTGAAGCCCAAAAAAAATGCATCCATCCATCGTAAAAATAATCCATACGGCTCCAGAGGTTAATAAAGGCCTTCCGAAGCAAAGCGATTGGTTTTTGTAAGAAAAATATCCATATTTAAAACTTTATTAACAATAATAACTAACTTGCAGCAGATGACCATATGCATTAGGGATGTGCGCTACAACTATTTTTAACTGTCGTTTAAACGTAAGTTTTTTATTTTATCCGACTAGTCGACTAATCTAAAAGCAATAAACCCCCAAAAGATGGTAAGAAAAACCCTGTGCGTGTGTATTAAGCCTACATTTTAAATACTTAATCTATGAATCACACTGTCAAATTTCTTAATGAATTCCGCTAAAAATAGGTCATGGTTATGCCATATACTTTCATTATCATAATTTAATTTTAGGTGGTCATAAAAAAACAATTTTTAAAAAAAAAAACGTACACTCAACGTCAGCCAATACATGGCTTATTTATTCAAATCAGCTGAGGCAATGGAGAATTGAAAATCAATCAATAGCCTGACAGAATTCTTCATCTTCATATAATGTGTTAGCCAACATATTAAAACAGAAGTCAAAAACAAAAGGAATGATAATCAAGAAATAGCATTAAACAGCTTTTAAAAACATACTTCATTCTTAAAACAAAACAATGCAACAATGCCAATTTTACTTACTCAGACCATGTGTTTTTGTTCAGTGAAATTAACATGTCAACGAGGTCTGGGGAGAGACGTGACCTGAGGCGATTAACAATTATTCCAGCACTTGAAAAAGCACAGGAACTGAAGCCACAGGCACGCAGAACAAGCCGATAGAGTTTGGGAAAGCGCCTGGACATGCCGCACCACCACCGAAGTGGGTCTTCGTTAGATGTGCTGCTTCCAGCAGAGCTCGTTTTTCGCGCGGTCATTTCTGAGCTCGGACACGAAGAAAAGGTCTGAGGTAAAAAAAATAGTTTCCGCCCAGATACACTTTTAAAACTAATTTATTTTTCAAACGTATTATTTTAAAATATTTAAAATGTTTTAAATGGAATGTTAAATTGATGTTAATTTAAATGATTAAATCATGTTTTTTTTTTTCCTCGCGTAGTCGACTATTGTTTTCAGTGTCGACTTCACGCGCACATCCCTAATATGCATCGATTTGGATAACGCGGAAGAATAGAAGATAGAGTAAAAATAAACACAGGTCACGAATTATAAGTCTAAAACGAGAAATTTTAAAGAGAAAGGTCAGAGGAGTTTGATATGAGAGAAGTCCTATTTGTTTAAATCGTGAGAGGCGTCTAAGCTAACGAAACTCCTAAATCCTGCGTCACACATCTCGTCACGGGTTACTCATTTGGCACAAGTTGACTTGCTCAGTGTGTGTACAGTCGTCTGCCGGGAGCAAGTTATTTTAGTTTATAAAGTTTTAAATGTGTATATTTTTCTTACAAAAACCCATCGCTTCGCTTCAGAAGGCCTTTATTAACTGGAGCCGTATGGATTATTTTTATAATGGATTGATGCATTCAAAAAAGTTAATACAAAACTGCTGTCATATTTAAATGTACTGGTTTTTACAGGCTTAACCAGACAAATTCAAAATATATCCAAGTATACCAAAATTAAATCCCAATTAATTAATAGCACTCAAAGTTAAATTTATATTTTCTATAGGTTAAACAAACTCTGTGTACCTCTGGTTGGGAATCACTGATCTAGTCCATGTGGGGGATTTTAAAGACATCAATTTACCTCAGTGTCTCTGAGGTTGGTGTCTCCGGCAAAAATGACAGTGGCATCTTCTGGTGCTTCCTTCATCTTTTGAAGTATGACCCGCAGCTGTTTCATTCTCTCCTCTGATTGGTTCTTACAGCTCTCTAAATGTGATGTCATCAAGTACAGCTTTTGACCTGCGAAAGTCACCTTAATAAGAAACAACGGAGTCAAAAAAGAAATGAATGCGTGAATAAATGATGAGAAGCAAATTAATTATGAGACAAGTAAATATTCATGTATACATACATTTCCATCAAACTTTTGGGGTCAGTTCTTTAAATAAATTAATACTTTTATTCAGCAAGGGTGCATTAAATCAATCAAAAGTAACTTGTAATGCCATTTCACAATATTACTGTCAATAGACCAATTAAGAGCTGAGGTCAGTTGCAGCTGCGTGCGCATAGTGGCGGCAGAAAAATAGCGGTAGCAAGTGGAGGAAAATGTGCAAATATATCTTTGAATATTATGTAGACTTGTTGTTTACATCAAATTCATGCTTTAATAGTAGACTAATCATTGTCGGTTTCATCAGTCCAGACTGTGACTTGCAACATAAACGTCTCCGTTTAGCTTCAAAGGGCGTTTTCAGCGACAGTATTTTATAAAAATGTCTATATTTTTTGCATTTCAATTCTGACATGCAAAGACACAACCAAACATTTTTCTCTTATTCTGTATCCACAGAATAAGAGAAAAATGTTTGGTTGTGTCTTTGCATGTCAGAATTGAAATGCAAAAAATATAGACATTTTTATAAAATACTGTCGCTGAAAACGCCCTTTGAAGCTAAACGGAGACGTTTATGTTGCAAGTCACAGTCTGGACTGATGAAACCGACAATGATTAGTCTACTATTAAAGCATGAATTTGATGTAAACAACAAGTCTACATAATATTCAAAGATATGCAGTTCATAGGAAACAGTTACAGCATGAAATGATATTTAAACCCATAACATTTTACATAGATAACTTTTAAGCATAGCCCATAACATTATTATTTAAAAATTCAGACTTTTTTCTTGCATTTGCGTGATTATATTTCTCTTATAATTCGTAATTGTGAGTTTATATCACAATTAACCCTTCGCAAAGACCCGCCCCCTTTAGTTACTGTTGCTATGTCCGACAAGCCATTCGCTCTCACGCCACACATCATGTTCTCATACAGTGAAAAATACATCGCTGAGCAAAGAGGACACTGACAACGCGTCGAAACAGCTTCATATTTAATATATCGTAATTTTTAAAGAAGTTTAAACAATAAATAGCGTATAGTGTCTCTTTAATGTGTCGTGACAGATCGCTGTAGCTCCTTCAAGCGGCTCGTGAACCGATCATCTCTTCATACTAGTTCATTTATAGCATCAAATAAACATGAATTGATATCAGAAGGAATGTTGTTTTAAGTGGAAAGACGTGAGTACACACAATTTTTGAAGTTCAAGTTCACCAACGTTAATGTACTAACTCCCCTGACTGCTTTGCCACACAAAATGGCGGATTCAGGGTTATGATTGGTCAGCTCGCCTGTCAATCAAACTGTTTGCGAAGGGTCAATTATGACGGGGTAAATGTCAAAATTGCGGGATATCAACTTGTAATTCTGAGGAAAATAGACAGAATGACGAGTATATCTCAATTTTGTTTTTTTCCTTCTAAGAAATGTGAGATATAAACTCGGATTTGCAACAAAAAAGTCAGAATTGTGAGATATAAACCCAAAATGAACTTTTTCATTCTTTTATTCTGTGACTTCCAAAGACCGCTTCTGCAGAACGATCATTTTCTGCAACAAAAAAAACGCCATCGTTGTTTGCGAACACATAATTGTTCTATACTTTTGATCAAACAAACACAGCCTTGGAGAGGCATTATAAAATTTTACCGACCCCAAACCTTTGAATGATAGTTTCCCTCTGATTCCATTAAGAAATACACCCCAAAACAATCCCTGGATAACTTTTATAAACCACAAACTCACCTGAGCAACTAACAGATTTCTCAACATTTGTGTTGTAGGATAACAGATGATCTCACTTTCCAAAAGTTTTACTCTCGATTTCTTCAACATTATTGCCGTGAAGTAACCATCATCGCTCCCTTTAATGACAGGAGAACTTCATGAATCAGCAAATAACCCATAAATAACTTCACTGAGTTCATTCGCTTACCTTCAACAAATAGGTAGCTGACAGCACGCTTCTTAAGATACTGAATATAAGATGGAATAAGTTCTTGAAGAAAAACCACATCTGGTGTATATCTACAACACATAAAAGGAAACGGAGAGTAAAACAAACCTCCATTATCACATAATACATGAAATCAAGGACATCAGGGGTCTCTAAACAACTCACAGAACTAGATATGAGCACAAGCCCCTGGCACGCTCGGCAAGACTTAATGTGTCCAAGCCATCCACGTTCCAGCTGATGATGGAGAGCTTGCCGTCTTCAGCGTTAGATTCGGTTACGGCACTTTCAGCCTGACTTTCCTTCACATTCACAGTCACGCTACTGGAGCAAGTGGGTTCCTCTGCTGTCAGGTCAATGCTACACAAAAATAACCATGAAACAGAAGTTGTGATAATCTTTTCTTCACTATTGTGACAAATGGCTTCTCGAACAAGAAAAAAATGTAGCACGGGACTTGATTCGCATCTCATGAGAGCGGTATGTTGTCCAAGCCTTACGCCAGTAAACATGCCATCAGAGAAGAGATTGTTGCTAGAGGGATGGGACGTTATTTTGATTGAAAATTACAAAATGATAATAATAATCATGATGTGGAGCGATAAATAATTGATAATAAATACTTCCATAAAATACAAGACAAGAATTGTCCCTTTTGATTTCATGGTGACTTTGACTGGAATGTTGAAAAGTGGAGTAAATGAAGTTTTCAGCTTCTAATAAATAGTAGAGAACATTACCAATCCACCTTGTCCGTCTTAAATTTCTTCTTTGTTCCTGAAGTATCAGCAGTGTCAGAAGAGTCCACCCCCTTTCTCTTATTCCCAGACACATCTTTAGTTTCCTCTGCATCTTCAACATCAAAGACTGAATCCATATGAGCTTCAAAGAAAGAGTTCAATGCTCTCTGGCAGGAACACATAAATAAAATAGCGTTTTGCAATCATTTTAAATTAGGGAAACGATTCATATTATACTCAATAAAATGGCTTCTATCGAAACTTTACCCATAAAGTGTGTTAATAAGGTGCAGTAATAATGACATACCTCCATATCCCATTCATTTTCTGCTAGATAACACTGCGCCACGGCACTATCCGATCCAGAGATAGAGGCAAACTCATCGCAAAGACTCATCCTAGTTTCCTCTAAAGCAGACATTTGTTGATCCTTGTGGTTCCCTGACATTACAGTGCTGGACATGTTCGCAGTTGAATATAACGGCGGGACATGAATGTGTACAGCTACAAAAACATTCCGGGTGGAACCCGCGAAAATACAAAGAATATATCAAATGCTTCATATACTTAATTCATATACACTATACTATAAATCACGACCTTAAAGTATTATAAACTTAGTTGTCACAGTAAACGTTGCAACTGTTAAACTCAAAAAAATAGTATTGTTCAAATTAAGGGTTTCCGGAAGAATTTAACTGTAGTACTGAGAGAATCGGTTCTTTCGAACAGTATGTTTTAAGAAACGATTCAGCAATTCGGCAAACCTTCCATGCACGAATAATATATATTAATCAAATATGTAGGCACGTGTATGCCGGTACAGGTTGTTACAGCCATGACTTAGCACATACGACATTTAGAACCCAAATATAATTAGCATTAATTCTAAAATTAATTATGTTGCCTGAAAAGTTCAAATTGATTCAGTCATATCGTTCAGAGAGGTTTTGTGAACCGTTTCAGCAGATTCATTGAAAAGACTCGAGACATTATTTCGTAATAAAAGTCCTCACAGGCGAATGGTCTGTCTTAGTTTCTAAAAGTATTCACTGATTAAATCGTTACATTTTGTTTTCATATTTAGGAGAACGAAGTGCACTTTTTATTAGTTATCTACAGTTCTTCTCGCTAGTCGTGAGAGGCATTTTTAGAAAAATGCATTTACCTCTTAAAAGTAATACTCTTATTATGTATTAAGCAATCTGTCAAGGACAATGCGAAAGTGAACTTGTGATAGCAGCAATGGTTTCGTTGTCGCTAAAATCATTAAAACAGGTGATGAGAGCGGTGGTGGATACTCCTGGATTTGACCGGGTTTTAAGTAAGGTAGGTGACTTAGTTAAATTCAGCGTTTCTCCTTAACATTGATGTGAAAACCAGCCAGACCAGTTGACACTGTAAACAACGAGCCGTTCATACTGTGATCAGGTTGAAATTCTGTCCGCAACCCCTGGGAAAGTGGTGTGTGAGATGAAGGTGGAGGAAGAGCACACTAACAGAGGAGGCACTCTTCACGGAGGACTGACAGCCACACTGGTGGATATGATCTCCACCACTGCCATCATGTTCAGCGAGAGAGGAGCTCCTGGAGTCAGCGTGGACATGAACATAACGTGAGCTCTTGTGTATGATTGTCACTGTACAGGTCCATAATAATATGAGCTACTGTGTCATGTGAGGGGATTATGTTTTAGCAGTGACTGTTATTAACTAAAACTAATTGTTTTAAAGCTAATAAATCAATTAAATACAAGTCTTTTATTTAATAAAATAAAATATATTAGGTGAAAAAATTATACTGTTGCCTTGCACTAAAACTTCAATTAAAATTATGAAAATATGAATAAATATAATAGTATGTTAAGTGTAGTTATGTAAATTCAGTAGTTTGAATGTTGGGTTCAGATACCTAGCTCAAAAAAAGTTTTCCAAACTATTCAATTTCATAATTTTGTAACAACTGTTGAACACAATAAAACCACATGATATGTAATACAAATGTACGTTTTTGCTGAAAAAGTAATTATTTGCTCTGGACATGGGTATTTTTCATAAACCTCTGGTTTTAAATTTCTACAATTCATTTATAACATTTATTGGCCAAAAGAGTGGTTTGATGAGTTGTTCAAATTCAGCTGAAAATTCTTATATTAGGTTGTTAAATGGCAGGTTCCCGCTGTGATGTTTATAGGGGCATGTAGTCACAAAAGGTCAAAATGTATCTTATTCCCTTGCTAAAATGCTTTTAAAAGGTATATAAGGGTTAGTTCACCCCAAAATGTAATTATTTACTCTCCGTCATGTGGTTCCACACCCTTAACACCAGGCTCATCTTCAGAACACAAATTAAGTTATCTTTAATGAAATCCAAGAGGTATATGACTCGTCCATAGACTGCAATTTAACCACCACTTTCAAAGTCCAGAAAGGGACATTGTTAAAACAGTTTACACGACTGCAGTGGTTCAACCTTGATTTTATAAAGTGATGAGAATACATTGTGTGCGTAAAAATAAAACAAAAATAGCCACTTTATCCTCTCTTCTGTGTCATTCTCTTACAACGTTTACGTCCAGCGCTTCCAGGTTCTACATCAGAACGCAGAGTCATTATTGGCCGGCTCCTGCGTCAGCTGCTCACGTGAATGGTGTCGGCCAATACTGAGCCGGCGTTTGAACATAAACACGGAAGCACTGCAGTTAAACAGCGTGAGAGAATGACACAGAAGAGATGAAAGTTGAATAAAGTTATTTTTGTTTTGGCACACAAAAAGTGTTGTCGCTACTCGCTTCATAAAATTAAGATTGAACCACTGCAGTCACGTCGACCGTTTTAACTGTCTTTAGTATCTTTCTGGACCTTGAAAGTGGTGGATAATTTCTCTGGGATTTCATCAAATATCTTAATTTGTGTTCTGAAGATGAACTTCAGTGTGGAACAACACGAGGGAAAGTAAATAATGACATTTTGGGGTGAACTTGTTGCAGCCATGACTCAGCGCATAAGACATTTAGAACCCAAAAATAATTAGCATTTATTCTAAGATTAATTATGTTGCCTGAAAAGTTCACATTGATTCAGTCAATTCATTTTAACTTAAGAGTAAAAGTGTGAGAATGGGATAAAAAGTGACAAGTAGCTCCAGTCTCCACTAAAGTTGAAAACAACTTCCATTCATCTAGGACAGACTGTTAACACTTAACATTTGCTTACTAATTAACAGATACATGAATGCAGCTAAAATTGGAGAAGAAATCCTGATCACTGCGCAGGTGTTAAAACAAGGAAGGACTTTGGCATTTGCAACAGTGGATCTCACCAACAAGGCGAACGGAAAACTCATTGCTCAGGGAAGACACACTAAACACCTTGGCAGCTGATTATGTACATGCCCTGTAAATCATGCTGTTCTTTATGGTATTTGACAAAACTCCAATATAAAAATATTTTGCACTGTGTTAAAGATATGTTCAACAGTGTTTATTTCAACAGAATTATTCAAACAATGGGTACATCAAAATAAAGACAAAGACCCACCTTCCCCTTAAACGGCGTGAACTTGATTTCAAAATGGGGGGAAAAGTAATGATTTTATGCCATGTGAACCGACAAAGATGGCTTACAGATACCAAGTCCCAAGCACTGCAATATTTAGTACTCTCAGAACAGGGTGGTCTATAAAAGAAAAACAAATCCATAATGATCCATTTCAATTTCCTCCACGAAATTTCTCATTAGGTACATAAGCTTGAGCGTCAGTCTCCCATTACATTCCCACCACCAATGATTACATCTGGTATCAGTAGCTTGTATGTATATAGTGCAGGAATTACTCGATTGGTGACAATTACCATTCCAAGAAAAAAAAAATCAAGAATTCCCCTAGACAGTTTGTCAACCATCTTAGATATACATTACACACCGCACCTCCGTCCCCCATCAGGCACCACTCCTCCAGAAATGATAAAAAACAAACAAGGTTTGTCACATTATAGGCAAGGAATGACACTCAAATTAAAATGTCCAGCAAAAACTAAGGCAGTAACTGAATGAGAAGCAATCCCTACACCAAATGAGTTAAGTATTGTTCACCTTATAATAGCCTTTTGAGGAAGACTACCCAGGCTCTTTTGTCCTCTGTCACTGATTGTCATTACTCAGGAAATCCCTACCCAATATAACAGACATGTTAACTATCCCTCATGACACTGATGTTACAGCCAGTCCAACACTAGAAGATCACATGTGAGAGACATCTGTCATTGGTTTCCTTTTTTTTTTTCCTCTCGTTTTTTTTGTTTTGTTTTGTTTTGTTGCCTTAACGTAAAGAGTTCCTTCGGTGACTGGTATTGTTGACGGTGCAGCTCCAAGAGAACAACCACTCAAAATCAATGTCCATGCAGGTTTAAATAAAAACTGATCACAGAGAGGGGAGATGGGATGAACCAAACCAAGATTGGTTGAGGGAGGGATTAAACAACAAAGGAGCTAAATTAATCTCAAGATGAAAATGAGTGGTTAACAAAAAGGAGAGTTCCAAGCACAAGTTCAATTCTATTCAACTGAGGGATGTGTAGATAAGGACAACTTGCTTCGAGGCCTTGATGGGTGTCTTCCGTGCGTCTCTCCTAGTCAGGCATGTATGGACGGAGGTGGTCCTCGATGTCTCCAACCCCCCAACAGGTAAGCTGATCCTGTGGCAGGTAGAGACAGAGGCTGCACAACTTGAAAACGGTGAGCTTGGCTTTTGGAGTCTGTGAAGGAAATAACAGAAACAAATTAACATATACTTTATTATACAGTAAATATTAGGGTAACATAAGATGGAATTCAGCAATATTTAGTCCAATACTGACAAGCCAATAAATTATGTTTTTATAAATATTATACAGTAAATATTAGGTTGTGTATAATTATTAGGAATTAACTTGTATTAAAATTCTGGCCAATACTGACAAGTCAATAAATTCTTTGATGTTATTCCCAATAAACAATAATAACTGATGTTAAAATTATAAAAAGGTTATTAAATATTATAGAGAAAATATTAGGCTGGTATAAGGTGTGTAATTCAGGATTCACTGGTATTAAAACTGAAAAACATTTATGACCAAGAAATAATTTAACATTATCAGTCTCTAAAGATTACAATAATATTATATTATACAGTAAATATTAAATTACTACAAAGTGCATAATTATTAGGGATTCACTGAAATTAAAATTCTGGTCAACAGCAATAACCAATAACTAATGTTATTGTCAATAACCAACAAAATGGCTGATGTTAAAATTCTATAATATTGTCAATTTTTTTTTCTTTAATGCCATACCAGCTTCTATGACTGTTTATGGCAAGAGCCAGGTTTAGTTATTTGAAAATAAAACTAAATAAGATTCTTTTTTTTTCTAAAAACTACATTTGGATTTACTAGGTTAAACCTTTTCAAAAGTATTAACAGAATAAAAAATAAAAAACGTTTCTCAAAGGAGTAGAAGTATTTCAGTCCAGCAAAATCTGTTTAAAGAACAGTGGATTCTGACAAGATGAAAACTGGTGAATTTTCTCCTAATAGTAAAACATTGTAAGTTTAGAATGTCCAATCTGGCATTGTGTGTATATGACTTGATTTTATGTCTATTAAAAAAAAAAAACAATGAAAACAGTTGAACATTTTAAATGCAGCAAGCAAATTTAGGCATTGCAACATTTTGAAACGGTATGAAAATCCATCTTCATATTGAGATTTGCTAAAAATAACATTTAACAGTGTTACTAAAGTTAATCTTTAAAATAACCACAAAAGCTGATGCCACAGGTGATTTAGGAAATTAGCATGTACAATTAAATACACAATATTAAATAATAAAAAAAAATATTAGCTGATTTTCGATTTGCTACCAATAATGAACCAACCTGTAAGTGCTGTCTGTCCATGAAGAGAAAGACAGACTGATTGGGGTTGTTCATAACCATCCCAGCCTTGTCCTTCCGACCAACAGCATGCAAAAACTGCTTTTCATAGTCTCCATGATGAAACTCGAACTTGGCCTGTGAACGATCAAAAGTAAATGTAACTACAAGGAGTCCGATTTACATATTTCCCCAACAAGCCCCAAGGCTTTATGTACAATTCATGTCCATAATGCGAATGGCGCACGTGCTTAAGTTTAAGACTTGGTGTCAAGGGTTTGAACAAGCATCTAACCCAAGTTCGAGCAATAATAAGCAAGCACCAGGAAGGAGTTATACCTGAACAGGCCTGAATGGTTCATGTTCAGCCCCTTTCCATCTGGAGAACAGGAGACAGACAATCTTCTCAATATCATTGCGGGGCCAAAGGATAAAGTCCATCTCCTGGGTACAACCTATCACATCCTGTACAGATTCAGAAACATCAGTGAGTTTCAAAAAAGAGTGACCTCGACAAGACTGGACCATTACGACTGCAATTCAGCTGACAGCAACCGAATCTTCAACCGTCACTGTCGAAAAAGCCCAACGTTGCACGTCAATACTTACTCTACGCATGGACTGGTAGCGAGGAGCGTGTAACTGCACCACATCTTTCTGGAGAAGTTCTAAAGAACTTTCTAAGGAGTAGCTCGAATCCTTCACGCCTTTAAGGATATTTTCCTCATAGTTGTTGGTCATCACAGGTACCACCTCAGCTACTTCGAAGAGTGCGGACTTCTTTTTCTGTAAAAGCGGTGTGAGGGCATATTAGAACAATCGCAGTCCATTCCAAAATCATTTCTCGCTTTCATATAGAATCAGTCAACTTACCTTTTCCTTAAATACAAAGGCAATGTAGATCTTGAAGTCGAACTGATCGGCCAGAGATTCTCGTTTCTTCCGTAGCTGGGCACGGAGTCGGTTTCTAGTTTGATTCCGGCGAGAATTTGGGTCTCCCATTGTTACGGACAGTAAGATTTTCCTAACGCAGACTTTTTCGCTTTTTATATTCTTGACTGTAGCCTATGTGGTTTTCAAACCCTTTTAAAAACTAAAGAAGCTATAACCAAGCACTACCTGCAGTACATACTCATTTGAATTAAATAAAGTTAGAGAAATCAAATCAAGTCATTTTTAATCAATATGGGTAGTGCACTTGGGCCAAGTTAGTTTACACCAAGTTTTGAGGAGTTAAACCATTTTTAAAACAAACAAAGCCAAGGCTAAGTGTAAACTAAAAGAAATCACTCATATAATACAGACCTGATCAATTAGTTTTTTTGTTTTTTGAGAAACTGTTGTATTACTGAATAAAGGACAGAAAACACAAATGCCTGTTACACTGAAAACCCATACCGACAGTTTTGTGTGTGTGTTTGTCCGTTTGTGAGGGGACAGATCCCTGGCTTTAGATAAATAAACCTTGCTTAAAGTTATCTAAAAAGCTGACCAAGAGATTTGACTTTGAAAAGTCTCTTCCTGGATTGACTCTTGTTTGTATCCATGTCTTTGTATAAACGGTCTCATAAAAGCACACTTGAATGACAGGTGAGAAAGACAACCATGGCAGAGAAATGCAGATGCCATGAGATCTTGGCACTGAGTAAGAACACAGAGTTTGCTAGACATCTTGGGGTTTAAGGGCATAAAATGGGCCCACGAGCTCTCTTGCCACGGTCGAGTTTCATTGTGAGGCTTTTATTTTGTGGCTGGCTAGCAAACTAATGCTAGCTAAGCTGAATACACACACGCCACCGACTGATAACCTGGTTGAATGGAGCTACATCTCTTTTATAATCGGTATGAGATCTACGAGTGCATTCAAAGCTAGTAATCATCAATAAATCGACTGTTACATTTTGTGTTTGCCTGTTTTTTTGTAATGGCGATGCTAGCAGAGACTGGCTTCGATGCGTGGCTGGCTAACTGGCTAACTATTGTTTCTCGTCATTTTTTTTCTCGAGTTGTCTTTCATGCCCGTTTTGATTCGAGCAAGTAATGTTACTGCAAAAAATCCTAACACGTATTAATACACCGATCTCAGTACAAAAACCCGCCCCGGATGGATCGACCCTCGGTGGAGGTTTAGCTTGATGGTCTCCGTTTGTTTTCGAGCTTTTCCACAGTCGTCACACACCCGTGTATGCCATGTCAAGATAAACTGACAAACCGACCGAAATCCTCCGTTCTCTCAGGTAACAGACGGCGGGATCTGCATCGCGGTGGACCCATAATGATGGAGGGAAAGGGTGAAATGTCTTTCGAGCGATTCTTTCGACTGTTTCGGCCCTTTGATCTGCGTTTGTCTGGAAAATAACAAGCGGTCCTCGCTGAACAAACAACTCAAAATGGCCGATGCGCGTCACGCAGCTGTGCACATGTGACAGAGGAGGAGCGCGCGCCTGTCAGCTGGATTTATGTAGACCAGTGTTGTAACACGCTTTGTCACGGCAGTGTATTTTAGGTTTTTTTTTTGCAATGTCTCAAACTTCTATATTATTTGTCTGTTATAAAGTTAGTTATAATGTACCATTAATACAGTAAATTAATGTTGCTGTTTTACAACCTACAAACTACTGGAGTGAAAACAGTAGGTGGGGTCGTAACATGGATTAAATTATTAAAATGGTTTAAAGTGTCGTGGAAGATAGATAAATTAGTTACATGTAGATACGAACATAATGAATTCAAATCATTAATTGTAATTGCCATTTCGACCATTTTGTAATAAAGTGTTACCGTATATACACAATACAATTGTATATAGTACTTATTTCAAATTTGAGAAATGGATAGTATTTATAACATTCTGTTATTGGACTTCAAGATCCCTTGAATCCAATGGTCTGTTTACGTCTCTCTATGCGCGCGAAATTCCGGAGTCACGTGACGGTACAAAGGCAGTACTTAAGCCAGTGGCGCGCGCTTCACACACAAGTTGTTGTGAGGGCGTGTGTTTTTGGTAGCTTTGCGTGGTTTTCGTGCAATTTCCGTAAGTATTCTTTTTAACTTTGGGTGGTTTATGTTGACTTTTGGTCAATTACGTTGTTTAAGGTTTTTCATTGGTTTTAAGAAATGTTAGTATGCGTTTGAATGATCCTTCTATACGAGTGTGGCTCGGTTTCATTCAGCGTGTTTGGCCACAAACAGAAGCCCGCTCATGTTTTTATATTTTGGTTGGTTTAATGTTTTATATTTGGCTGAATTACTTAAAAATCACAAAAGCCTACAAATGCCTGATTTGTTAATCCATAATTGGGGTTCGTTAAAGGGATTGAGGAATTTTAGTTCTTTAAAACGCATGGCCACTAACTAGTCCTTATGTTGGCTGTTTAGCTAGTAAAATGTAGTCGACCATTAGGCCTCTATGAAGTTAACTTTTTGAAGTTTCAGATGTTCCATAATATGTAACCTTCCTGATAATATAAAGTATAATCAAAAAATGAATTACGAGTTTACTAAATATTATATCTGTACTCTTTATATATACATTACATATGTTATGTTTATAACATATATACAACTTGTATTTGCTATTCACTTTGATTATGGCCAATTGGGCATGTCAACTACACATCACCATGTTTTTAAACGTGTGAATTTGTCATGGAATGTCTAGGTGAGAACATGAGCTCCATCAGAAGACCCAAACATGGTGAGAATCCCTCCGAAAACATCAAGGTATTTGAGCACATCTCACTTCAGCTCAGTAGATGGGAATTTAATAGTTGATATTAGATTTTAAGATTGGTGCCTGATGACTGATCCACTGTTCTGTTAAGTGATTTAATTAGCCCAGTTGATTTAAAGAATCTCGCAATGTCCGCACAAGTTAATTAATGGCCCCCTAAGTTGGCATGAAATGGAAGCTGTGAGATGTAGGATCTTTTTTGAGATGTAGGTTCAATTGAAACCGCTTCTTGAATAAGAGAATTTAGGGTGAGACTTCACTACCAATTGAGAATTGATGGGATTGCTGTGATCTCATGTGAGTGATGGGTTGTCCCACCCTCACACCAGTAAACGTCATCAGAAGAGATGGCACTGCAGGAGGGATTTTTTTTGTTGATAAATTAAGGACACAAGGAACTTTTTATCTGATTCATGGGTGAATCAGTTAATTTAAGTATTGTAATATTCCTTAAACAACAAGAATTTGACTTGATGATGATATTTGGCTAGTGTTTATTGTAGCCACAACTGTGACTGCTAATTATTCCCTTGTCTGGTTTAATAACGGTCTGAGTTTTGGGGGGGAAAAGGGAAAGAATGATGTCAACTCTTCAACTTAGTCACGTTGGGACAAACTGAACTGAGACATTGCTCTGTTTCTGAATTAATCATTGTCAGTGTTGAGATCCAGTAACTGTGCATCCGTCTGCCACTGTATTGTTTAAGTGAAAACATTAACCAACTCCAAACTTGCAGTTGATCATAAGGAGACTTCTGTGGTGAGTTCCCACGGTAATTACAGGTTAAAGAATGTTGCAGTAAGATAATAATGCAGGCGGTCCAATAGCTGCCCGTGGGAATTGGAGGTGTCTACGGCATGCAGCTGATGTGTGGCCTGCCCCTTTCCCACGCTTGTTAGAACGGCCGATCTGTGGCGTTGCTCCGATACCTTGCTTGTTGCCCTCTTGTACTGACAGCTTAACAAGTGTAAGAGGAGAAGAATGACTGTTGAGGCAGGTGAATGGAGCCTGTTACTGTGTGCATGGATAGAGTTGCTTAGCTTTCCTTCTCACCAAAATGAGCCTTTATTCTCAATCTTGTTATTACTGATGACACCTGAGGACCCTGAGATTAAATCTTTAATTTTATTTTCTCAGAAATTCCTAGTACCGCCAACATCTGGAATGGGATCAGGAAGGAGGACGCTCCAGGTCCTTCAGCCGTCTGCTGTAAACAAAAACCTGGGTCGTATAATCGAGGTACTTGCCATTTTGGAATTTATGTTTAATCTCTTTGGAGCAAAACTGTCAATGTTAAAGCCAATCTCACCCGGATTAGAATGGCAAATCGGTTCCTAAAAGGAAGATGTGGAGTGCAGAGCAGGTGAAGGGCTCAAAGAGGGTGAAGGCAGAGGTCGCTGTGAAGTCCACAAGTCCAGAAAATGAGAACCAGCCTGAGGGGGTCACGCAAGAGGCCTATGAGCTCATGATTAAAGGTAAATTATCACACAGATGGTTCAGAGACACTGATTGGATTACATGCGTTCTTGCCGAAGCTGTACATTTTCATTAATTACACTCCATCAGATCGTTCCACACCCGTAAGGCCTTCGTTCATCTTCGCAACACAAATATTTCAAATTTGTATAAAATCTGAGAGGTTTGACTCCATAGATGGCAATATAATCCGCACTAGTAAGGTCCAGAAAGGTATTAAAGACCTCGTTAAACTAGTAAACGTGACTGCGGTGGTTAATCTTATGAAGTGAGTACATTTTGTGCACAAATGACTTTATTCAATTTCTTTTCTTACCTGTCATTATCCTTGCACAGTGATGGCTTCCGTGTTTGCGTCTGAATGCCGGCTCAGTATTTGCCAAAGCCGCACATGTGAGCAGCACGATGTACGCGTGTGACTCTGACACAGGAGCCGGCCAATAATGAGTCTGCGTTCTGACTTCGAACCTGGAAGCGCTGGACATAACGTATGAGAACAACATGAGATTGTTGAATATTAAGGTTTACCACTGCAGTCACGTTGACTAATTTAATGAGGTCTTTAGTACTTTTGTAGAACTTAAGCGTTTGTTTTTGTTTTTTAATATTGCTGTCTATGGAGGTGTCAACAGTTTTTGGAGTTCATCAAATTCTTAATTTGTTCCAAAAATTAATGAAGGTCTCACGGGTGTGAAACGACTTGAGGGCGAGTAATGACCGGATTTTAATTTTTGGGTGACCTGACCCTTTAATGCTGCCATGCAGCAGCTAGTTGCTTAAAGGTGACGTAAGATTTGATTTGTTCTCTTAACCAAGGTCAAACTTCATTGACCACTATTAAGGTGGAAGTCTGGGTACACTTACTTTTGCCTACTCTTGAGTACTGTGAATTTGGACTTTTGGTCCCTCCAATTGTATTATGGGAAAATGTGATTTTTGTTTCTGTCTCTCTAGAAACTCCAGGGTCCTCCTACTGGAAGGAGGTTGCAGAAGAGAGGCGGAAAGCCTTGTTCAGTGTTCTCCAGGAAAATGAAAAGGTCAGTTAATTGTTGAAAGGTGATTTGCTAATGTTTAGCCACCTTGCTCTTTTTCTCTTTATAGGGCTGCCGAATCGGTAGTTCATGTCACTTGTTTAGTGACCATGGGTAGCTGTAATTGGTACATTACCTGGGGAGAGAAGGTCTCAAGACCTATTTGGCCTCCATGGAAGTTTGTCAATTAAAACTGTTAATGTTGTTCCTGTTTGCGTTTTGTTTTTCAAAACTTAGTTGCACAAAGATATTGAAGCCAAAGATGAGCAGATTGCTGAACTGAGGAGTGAGAACGAAGAGTTGCAGGAGCTGGCACAGCATGTGCAACACATGGCTGACATGATCGAAGTGAGTGCGGCGTTCTTTATGGTGTTTAGTAGTGGCATCACCAAGAACCAAGGATATAATCACTGTTGGGACCAAAAAATAATTTTGGGGGGGTCCAGCAAATGTTTCTGAATGCCCATGTTAACATTTTGCTTTGTTTTAATCAGAGACTAACCGGCAAAAGTCCAGACAATCTAGAGGAGTTGCGTGAGATGGCCTTTGATGCTGAAGATGGCAATGAAGAGGAAGACGAGGATCAAGAATGTGGCGACAATAGTGATTCTGATGAAAGCCATAACAGTGTTGACCCAAACACAGAACAGTCACATGACACTGATTTGCCACCTGATTCTTCAACAGAAGAAAGCTGAAATGATGCTATTGAGAACATGCGTGCACCTTTTGTTTTAATGCTTTTATCTTTGCTGTAAATTGTTTTAATTCATTAACTGTAGTTAACATGCATGATCACTGCCGTGTACATATGTAAACTTGAATGCATACAATGGAAATAAACTCATATTTTGTACACATGCACTTTCTCGGTCTCTTCACTTTGTGGTGTAAGTCAGAAAGCTTTTGTACCTCCTTTCCTACTTCGCAACATGTCTGAACACAATGAAGTTAATTTGCTTCAGAAATTTGTCATCTTTTAAAACTTTTTTTTTTTTTTGCAGCATGGTCAATTTGTGTAACTAGAGGTGTACAACTTGGTGCTCCAGCGGTTTATAAACTGCATTGTATGCATCCAGAACTACTTCTCTCCTTGTATGACAAGTCATTCCAGTACTGGGATACTTCGGAATGGTTGTTGTCCTGCCAGGCCTAGTCGGAATATAAACAGATGGGTATACCAAACACTGGAAAATGTATTCATGATGTAGGTACTTGTTTGTAAATTTTGAACACAGTTGCAGAGTAAAGCAACATGTTTCTTGAACATTCATTACACAATTGTTTAAAAAAAACCAATTTTAATTCCCAGCAAGCTTTGCATGGGACTGGATCATCTAAAACATACTATAAAGAAAATGCATGTAACAAAATATTCAATTTTTGATTCGATACCAAAACAAATACTGATTTGTTCTCATTTTAAGTATCAATAAAATGTTAACAGTAAAAACTGCAATGTTGTAGAATAATACCATTTAAAATAACATGTTTTAGTGACTAAAGTCATTTTAACTGTCTCCAGTGTCATAATACTTCAGAAATCATTCTAATATGCGGATTTGCTGTTCATGAAACATTTATCAATGTTAAAAACAATTGTGCTTAATATATTTGTAGAAAATTTTTTTTTTCCAAGACTCTTCGATGAACAGAAATGACAAACTAATTTAAAATTATTTGAAATAATGTTTATGTTGGTGTTTATGTAACAAAGTACTTTCACTCTTGCTCAATTTAATACATCCCTAACTGAATTATTTCTTTCAAACCCTTTGAACAGTAGAATATAAAAAAAGCACAATATCATATCTGATAATTATGCAAAAATAAATTTTATTGCCACTTTCAGCAGAGGAAATACAGTAAACTCAAAAAACAATGAGGGAACATTAGCATTGTGACATCAAGTGAAATCTGCAGTCATTCAAACAGTAGTAGCTAAAGCTATTGCAACGGCAAGCTGTGCGCTCAAGCCCTCGACACGTACAGTCACACGCTCACATAACAATAGCTTTCCTAACACTAATTTAAAGAGGTTTGAACAATAAAATACAGTTTACTGAGCTTCTGTCTGAGATGAATACAAGGCAATAAAAGTTAATTCAACCTTTTCACTTGAAATCTCTGTGCAAAGAAAGAAATTCTCAAGGAGTGATCACCAATGCCCAGGGTCAAATACTGTAACGGTGGTCATTACTCGCAAAGCAAGAGGAAAACACAGCCATAAATTTCTGTGACTGAATACAGAAAACAGGAAAAACAAAAGTATCATTTTTTTTATATCCGTTATAGATAATTCCGATAAATAGAAACCACAAAACGGCCTTAAATATATTGACTACTGTATCTTTATGGCTTTAGCAGATTGTGCAGTAGATGCCAGATAACATGTTAAGAAACAATCTTACCGAAAAAATTCAGTTGTGCTTTTGAGGCATATACTTACAGTAACCTTTCCGTACTCGGTACATTCCTCGAAATGTGCTCTTTTGATGGATTTAGTTAAGCCCCTACTTTAATACAATTCTCAATGTCATAGAAAAGTTTGTAAAAATAGGTAGGTGATCTACAAAACTGCTTTTATTTGTCGCCATAAGCGTAAATTCACATTTGAGAGACCGATGCTGGATGTGTTTGAGTCACAAAGCGACAAGCGTTTGGTTAGCAAAGAGCGTCTTTTCAGGTCATGTGCATAAGCATATAAGACGTTCAGGAAAGGTTCCCTTGAGCACAAATACTGTATAACTCAGCGAATACACTGTTAAAAGATGCTGCTGATCAATAAAACATCTTTCTATATGTAAAATGCCAACTATATATATGTAAAAAAATTATTTCATAGGGTATAGCCCCTCAATAATACCAAATCCTGACTGTACCTCATCATAACGTGAACAGATGTTTAGTACAATGTTAATACAATCTGTTCTCGGTATTTTTATTTGTATTTTCTTTAAAGAGGGTAAAATCTTACCATTTATAGTGAAGAGAAATTAAAAAATAAATACAATGATATTACAGTCACGTGACTCAGTAGTACAGCAACAATAGGCACAGAAGCAAGTTCGGATCGCAGAGCAAATAAACTTCCAGTTTTCATTTATGCATAAACCAAAATTCACAGTAATGCATCACGTTTCTCTGACTCAATAAAAGTGCATTTTCAGATACTCCGATGGGCTCCGAACAGCCCTTGTTGCAAGATCCCATGTGCCCAGACATTAGTACCATGTTAATGCAATTGTTCACGACAGGCTCCGTTCAAAGAAATATTTACTCCTGACCGGTGAAGGCAAGCGAGCGATCAGTAAATCGGCAGGCCATCGTCCACACCAGATGTTTTAGTAGTCCATATGCCCGGCTGAGTTGGAACAACCTTTCCCAGCGGTTATAGAAATTTCACTTTATCCAGGTCAAAAACAAAAAACTCAAACTTGAGCATATAAAGTCCCTTGTAATCCCTGAAACGGAACGGCACGTACAGAGATAAAAAAAATTCCCAGGACAAAATTAAAAATAAGATTCGCTGTGCTATTTACACGCCTCCGACAGTGCAACTGCAAATAACTAACTGCTAATAATAAATACTCTTATTGTTCGTGATGAAGGTCTCAAGATTATGGGCCTGAATCGAAGGGGAAGCCTCACTGTTCTACTTGTAAGCAGGTCGTGAGTATTTCCCGTCAGGAGTGTGCAGGGTCACGACAATAATGATTTTTCTAAAATGAAGTGGTTACGGCATTACCACGGCGAGTTCCCAGCCGCACAATCTCCCTCGGCACTGTGTCCAACTGCTCGTATGCCAGACGCCCATCTTCACCTGACAAAAACACACACAAACAAGCTCTGTTAGACACAGGAAGGCTGGAGTTGTTGTTTACAGGAGCTGAGACCATGTATGTGAGTTTTTAAAATGACGTTTAAAGGGATAGTCCACCTAGAAATTAATTCTGTCGTGATTTCCTCACCCTCAAACCTTTGTTCTGCTGAACACAAAAGAAGATATTTGGTGGAATGTCAGTAACCGTCCACATTGACTACCATAGTATTTATTTTTAATCTGTTACCTACTATTATCGAAATCTGTTTGGTCACTGACATTCTTACAAATATCTTCTTTTGTGTTCAGCAGAACAAAGAAATACATTCAGGTTTGGAACAACTTGAGGGTGAGTAAATGACAGAATTTTTATTTTTGGGTGAATTATCCCTTTAAGGGAGATAAATTATGCATTTGTACAACCATCTACAACGTATTACAATTTAAACACCACAAAGAAAACATTGTCATAATTCATCAACAGTAGATCATGAGATCATTTCACATAAATATGCGAAATTCATTGATTGCGAACTGGTCTGAAACCAGCAGTCTGTAGAACACGCGACAGACTGTGCAGTGCTCATGTTTATTTAATTAAATCATTGGATTTTGAAGGTTTATGGATCCACAGGGACTCTGGTGCTAGCATATTCCCAAAAGCTGACCGTACAGTATTTCTTTTCTAGGAAAACAGACCAAAAATACACATTTTTGTCTAATAAACTGCTGTCTAGAATGGCTCAGTTTGCAGAAAGAGCATAAACAAGAAGTATCAGTGAATTGACTAATTGTGCAGGCGGTGTGTCATTTGTATGACTGGATGTTTTACCGAAAGTGAGGAGGGTTTCTATGGCAATCTGGCGGAGCTCTTCGTCCGCTGAGTCACACAGTAACACCACTGCGTCAATGCTCTCCACAGCCTGAAAATAACCAGACTTTAAGTCAGTCTAGTAACCAATCACATGATTTTAGCTTCAGTTTGAAGTGACGTGTGATTCAATCAAACAGTCACACTGACCTGCAGGCAGCTCAGAGCGGCACATGCAGCTCTCGGTGTGTGTAACCCCACTTCTGATAAGGCTTGTGTGTAACAATCAACAGCCTGTAGAAGACAAAGACACATAGACAAGATGAAACACTTGATCACCTCCTGATGTCCTCAAACAGCTGTACGTTCATTATGTGCTGCCTGCTGCTACAGTACCGTGATTACTCAAATTTGCACATTTATGAATATTTATTAAGATTTATTTTAGTGTTTCCTTCATAGTTTATACACATTTTGGACATTTTTTATTCACATCTTGGTATTTCTATCCAGCATTTTTATTCAGTTGTTCCAAATTTGCTTTAATATACACTACTATTTAAAAGTTTGGAGACCGATTTGAAAGAAATTAATACTTTTATTCAACAAGGATGCATGCATTAATCGAGTCGAGACATTTAGAATGATAGATTTCCATTTCAAAATTAATGCTGTGCTTTCTATTTAAAGAATCCTAAAAAATATGTATAACTTTCCACAAACATATCAAGCAGCACAACTGTTTTCATCATTGATAATCATAAGAAATGTTTCTTGAGCAGCAAATCAGCATATTAAAATGATTTCTGAAGGATCATGTGACACTGAAGTCTGGAGTAATGATGCTGAAAATTCAGCTTCGTCGTCACAGGAATAAATACAACAACAAAAAGTTGTAATATACTTCACAATATTACTGTTACTGCTGTTCAAAACCATTACAAAAAACAAACTTAACGACCCCAAACTTTTGAATGTTCGTTACATACACCTGGCTATACACCAAACCATTAATCAACTACATCAATAGCCAAACAAGGCAAACGACTGACCTTTGACCTGAAGGGCTTGTGTGAGGCAGCAGAGGAGAGGAAGGCTGTTGCGGCCTTCATCACATCAGGGTCATCAGAGGTCAACAGCCTTGCCACGGCCCACAGGGTTTGAGGGCGGGGCTGGAGACACATGACGGACACTTCCTGTAGTTCCTTCAGAGAACGTTCCGTGTCCCCACAGCTCAGGGCTTCTTCAAGCATGACTGGTTTGGACACAGAGAAAATTTTTGCTAGTAATCTATTAAATACATTCATCAAATTATTATTATTCAACAAAACTGTTCTTACTCTCTTTGGCTAAATCCAGCAGGTGTCGCTCCATGTCCGTGACATCGTGTTCAACAGAGTAGTGGTGGAACTGAAACACAGTGAGGACATCCTGTGCCAGAGAGCACGGTGACGGACATGAAGATGAGGCCAGCTCGCTCCTGTCCACCATTTCATTCACCACCATCCTGATCACTGGAAAAACATGCGAACACAGAGGGTTGAACGCTCATGTTACATTCATAAAAGATTGCGGATGTCTCCTTCTGCTGATTAGTACTGTGCCGTTAGTGTGACTACCTGAGTCAGGAGAGTGAGGTAGAATCTGTTGCAGTGGCAAGGCAAAGCTGAGATGCATGTGCTTTAACACTCGGTCCAGTGTAGAATGGAACAGACCACCACTGCAGTCGGACCACAGAGACATCAGCGCCGGCCGCTCCACCAGCCCCGGCAGCACTGTTTAGGAAACAAAATTTGTTAATAGCAAGGTTCAAACTTAGCTGTTCGCTACACACCTGCCAATGACAGCTGAATTGAGGCGCCATAACATTCTGAATCATTTTTATTATACACACACACAGACATTTTTTTATTTAATTTGTTTTAAAAAAAATATTTCACTTGCATAGGCTCCCTTTTGGTACATTTATTGGAATCTGTCACAAAACCCTTAGGACACATTGTGATTTAGTTCCTCATCCAAGCAATATCACACATATGTGTCATCACATGGAAAAATAAAATTGTTATTATTTACTATTTATTTTATCATAATTAGTACTTCTATTTAATTTCAAGTGTGTAATGTTGCTGTTTCTAGTAAAAGAAATTTCTGTCTGGTAAGTTATTATGGTCACACTTTATATTAACGTGTCAGTATTACAGTGTAATTATACATTTAAATACTCAGTAATGACAATTAACTGCATGTACTTACTATAGGGTTAGGATGAGGGTTTGGTTTAGGGTTAATTGCATGTAATTAAGCATCATTTCTAGGTATTACTATGGTAAATACATGTAACATATGTAACAATGACACTGTAAAATAAAGTGTTACCCTTATTATTTACTTTCTAAAGCCATTACTAAGTGCAATAATAATATGTTATGCTTCTGTCAGAGATACAATATTTAGCTCAAACAGCCAAAATTCTTTAAAAAGCAAGCTTTGAAGTAAATATACTCGTATTAAAAATAAATTTCCAGAGTGATGCTATATAACACCGTTCTTTAAAAAACCTTTCAGTGAACAGTTCTTAAACAGTTCTTTTTCTAAGTGTGAAGAACATGTTCTTCAGGAAAGAGATGGCGTTGCAAGTGAAAGGAAGTTATTTCGATTAAAGATTAGTAGATTACGAGGACAGACGAATGAATAAAAATAAGAAATTATTTATAATAAATATGGTAATATTCCATAAAAAATAAGAATGGTCCATTTTGATTTTATAGTGACTTTAATAATCTAATGAAGCTTTTTCCACTGTAAAGAACCCTTTTTTGCAATGCCGTTCAAGGTTTTTCATGGTACCTTAAAGTACCTTTATTTTTAAGAGTGCATGAGAAGTCGAAATGGACAATGAACACGAACACAAAAACATCTAAGATATATTCACCATCCGACACTGAAGTGCAGCTGCCCGGTCTGTCAAAGTTTTTCTCACTGAGTTCCTCCAACAGGAGAGTTTGAGTTGCTAGTTTGTGCAGGTATGTTTTGTGCAGCGACTGGCTTCCTCCTGAGGTCAACAACTACATCCCATAGACAGAGAAATGGCATTTTATTCAACAAAACACATTGATATGATTTCATTTGTGCTGTATGAGAGCTGTTCAGTGACTAGACAAAGACAATTACAGACAAAGACAATTACACTATTGAGAAGGAGGAAAGAAAGTTGTAAAGATGGAAATACAGAATCACCTGAATGAGATGATTGCAGTATTGTAGATGAATAACGATGGCCACGTCTAGGTTCTCGTTTCCTGTGGTGAGAGGCAACGGGCTGCCGGCCACACTGTTCCCTACACCAGTGTCCTCTGTGAGGGCTTCACTCAGGTGTCCTCTTGCTTCTGGATGTTGGCTTGACCTGTTGGATGTGTAAGACACACTGTCACCACAAGAAGGCGCTGCATAATCACAACTACTGAGGCCATGTAGTCAAGTTCCTGAGAAAAACCAGGTCACCAAAGGGTGTAATGTCCTACTCACCCAATTCTCTCTGACTCCATGTCAATGAAGACAGAGCGTGAGAGGGTGCCCGCGTCATCTCCTGTGTCATCGTCATCGAAGTCAGAAGTGTTGAGAAAGTCGAAGCTTTCCAGAGCGCTCTCCACAGTCAAACTGAGGCTTGATGAGCGGCTCCTATGAGCAGGTACCCGGCACTGAGGAGAAACAACACTCTTCACAGACTGTTCATTCAGAACCTGGATTAAATTGTAAGCCTTCCCCTCGTGTCTGTGTTGAGTTTTTCTGAACCACTGTAAGCTTTAGCATCAGTGCAGATAGCACTGGTGCTTATTCCTGCAAAATCAGATACTTTTTTTTTTTTTTTTTACCAAGGTTATATTAAATTGATCAAAAGTTACACTAAAGACATTGTAATGTTAAAGGATACACAATATACCTGTTAGTTGTACCAATATTGTATTTCCTGTATTTTTACATTTAGATGATCTTTCCATCATCTAACACTCAAAGTAATCTTTAAAAACACAAATAATTGAATAACAGTTAAATGTGATCTTTAGTAAATCTGAATATTAATTTTCATACTATACATTATATGATCATTTTTTCTAAATTTAGTTTTGTGGGGTTTTTTTTATATTTTCAATATTTAGAAATATATAAATATTGAAAAAAAAAAATATATATATAGATATATATGTATATATATATATATATATATATATATAAAATACTTAGTGACATCAATATCGGAAAGATTTTTAATATTAGGCTACCATTTTTATTTCATATAAACATACTGAATACATCAAATTATGCAACAGCAGCTTTTTATTAAGCAAATTATATCCAGTCAGTCGTTTTTCCTTTAGATGTAAACTTACAAACCAGTTTTTGTTTTGTTTTTTAAAGAAAAAAACAATCAATCTGAATCTTTTTAAACCAGGGTCAGAAAAGATTTTTTTTAATTACCTTATTAAAATGTATCTGTGTTGTTTTTCATGACAAATACTTATATTTAATTAATTCATTCAATCAATTAGAATACTATAGACTCTTGCCAATAAAATTTTATCAACATCAAAAGGTGAAACATATTTCAGAATTCAGAAGTTCATACTTCAGAGTTCAGAAGATGGCTTTCTTGCTAATAAAACGTATCAAACTTCATGATCAATCAAACTCGAGACTGCACCAAAACATCTAGTCAAACCCAAAGACCATAAATAGAGGACTCATTCACCTTGAGCAGGTCTTCAAGTCTCATGACCTCCTGCTCCAAGTCCTGCAGCTCCCCGCAGCGCTGGCCTAAGCTCTCCAGCCGCAGGAGTAGAGACTGAATGGCCTCCTCCAGGCTGCTCTCCAGGAAAGTCCTGCTGCCCTCTCCAGCCCAGCTTAGAGAGCCGGCCTCAGGCAGCATGTCAGAGGAGGTAAGCCTCCTCACCAACTGCCTGGTCAGACTGCCTTCCTCCCCGTCCAACTCCACTGGCTTCAGCTCCAGGGCTTCATCAGGTATGTTGGACTCCAGGAACACCACATCCTCTGGTCCCACTGCAGACAACTGACTCTCGGAGCACAGCGAGAGGGCAGCGGAGCCTGTGCCGGGCCCCTGGCTCTCAACCTGGTCCCACTCCAGGTCTGGATCGCTGGCGCTGACACTGCCGCAGTCTTCCTCGACACACTCCTCCTCAACTGGCCTGTCCTCAGGGATAGGAGCCGGATCAGAGGGACGGTCCGTCTCAGGGGGAGTGACTGTGATCTCAGGGTTTGACTGGATCGGGGCGGAGCTTGAGGTTGACATGTCAGAAAAGGTGAAGGACAGACGCTTGCATTCGGCCACACCGCAACCTCCATTCTCAAAGACGTCGTCTGGTAAAGTGGACTGTGTGATGGAAAGAGAAAGAAAATATGGTAAATATGGCTTGTTTATACCATTTACTCTTTTCAGTACTGTTAATGTGTGTAGTTTTAGTGATCTAAAGATGCGATCAATAATTCTGGTCTAAAAGTTCCACCACACTAAAGCAGAAGAATTAAAGATCCCCATGAAATGCTTTAACACAGGAATTCCCTAATGTTTTTGTAAGTTTGGCAGAAGAAAATTGCCTTTCCTGTGTTAACACTAATCCTACTGAAACAAGAAGTTGAGTGAGACATTCTTTTAGTTATTAAATTATTTTTTAATTAAACAGCCAACCAAACCATGATTAGCCACTTGCTATTGCTAGTCAGAGGCTAGTGTCACACTGCATGAGGACCGCCCACGGTTTGTTCACTGACCATCTGATTCATACTTCACACAAATCTGGAAAGCAATTGTGAATACTGCAATTACCAGAGTTTAAAATGTACTAGGTTGATATTTTGTGTACTTGTGATTTGTCAAACTTTACATGTTTGAGTGGCTTAAACGCATGAATGTGAATGTCAGTAAGATTAACTGTTTTAGTTTAAAGGGGACCTATTATGCCCCTTTTCACATGTAAGAGAAGCATCAGAATGTGTCTGTGAAGTTTCAGCAAAAAATACCCCACAGATAATTTATTATAGCTTGTCAAATTCACTCCTATTTGGGTGTAAGCAAAAAAATGCCATTTTGTGTGTGTCCCTTAACACACATGAGCTGCTGCTCCCGGCCCGCTTTCCAGAAGAGGGCGGAGCTTTAACAGCTCGTGCTTCGGTTCCTCAACAACAACAAAGCTGGAGAATCTCACACAGCCAAAATGACGATTGTCAATAAAGTTTTTCAGCCTTACATTGTTCAAACTGGAGTCAGACAGGAAGAACTTAGAATGCAACTGGACATTTCTGAATGGTTGGTGCATAAATTTATGTAGTTGCTGTGGAGTTGATTCAACTCATTGACTAGCATGTGCCGTCATGTTAATCTTTTGTGCAAAACCCATATGGATGCCCACTATACATAGCATCCCTGCCAAACAGAGCCATACACACCAGGCTATCATTTATGATTGCCATCAAATGATTTGAATGGTCTAATATTTTTTAGAAAATATCGCTCAGACAGAATCGCTTCTTTTTTTAGCAATCGAGCTTGCAAGGGTCAACTTGCAGGTTATACAAGCTAACGAGACTCTAAAAAGTGTTCTGTGCTCGTCTGTGCAGCCAACAACAGAACAATTAGTACACTTTGCTCAAACTTTTGCCATGGCTTTAGAACGCGTACACCGTTTTCGCTTGCGACAACAAAATGGCGGCGCTGTGGGTGGAAACTTGCAGATTAAGGGGAGGTAATATTATAATTAGATCCCCTTCCTACGTCACAAGGGGAGCTAAATCAGAGCAGCTCATTTTTTCACATGTTTGCAGAGTAAGGCTTGCTAAAACAAAGTTGTCCTTTTTCACGTTTTGTGAGTTGGTAGATGCACTGGGAAACGATATGTCCCCTTTAAGTGGGTGGTTCTTGGTCAGATTTTAATTTAATTGAACAAAAATTTCTATATGACCAGGCAAATAAGATTTGTCAGTATTTTAAATCCATCTTGGAAGTGAGAGATTTAAAATATGAATGCGTCTGCTAAATGTCTGTTTTGTGAAGTGCACATACAATAGGCCTCAAAGCTAACAGACATAAACTAAAGGCCACAATTTTGTTTTCATGGGGTCTTTGAACAGTAATATCATAGCTTAGAAAAGCGTATATGTGAATGTGAGCGTAAAGAATCGGGTGTATGAGAAATGTTAAAGCAGAAAATGCAAGCAAAGAAAAGAGACACACAGATGTTCACTCAGAACGGCAGGGCACACAGTGACCTGACTCACGTAGACTTCCAGACTGGACCTTGAGCGAGGTCTCAGTGCGGTCAGATCGCCAAAAGAGCGACTGCGTCTGAGTTTCTCTAAGAGCGTCTCTCTGAGCGTGTGCAAGAACGAAAGACGCTGACCCTCCCAGCGCCGGGGCTGCCACTTCTTTGCCATCGCCACACACGTACAGAGACAACAGCCACGATGCACACGGTACCACAGGGTAGATACAATTCATTAAACACAACATCGCAGACTACACAAGAAGAACATTCACATACAAGCTGCAAGTGCTGTCATATTTAATAATACACACAAAATAATAAAAACTGAACACAGAACAGCTAGACTGGACTCAGTAGCGTAAATATTTAGGTTAGTACTGAGGTGTTAAGGTGAGAAAGTGTGATCTAACACCTGAATTCAAAACCTCAATATCCTGTATGAAATGTGCACCCTTGTGGAACAAGAGTGCATTTAATTGTATTGAATGTGCACTTGTAGTGTAAAAGTTTCAATAAAATGACATTTTTACATTATAGTATATTTTATTTTACCATAAATGATTGTCAGTATGTTTTACCATACATTTTAACCATATTTCAAGGACAATAGAAGTAATTATGAAATTACATATAAAGATGAACTTAAGTCCTATTTAAGTGGGTCTTAATTTCAGCTAACTGCATTTAATATATATATATTTAATAATATAATACAGTGTCCGAAAACAACATTCATTTCACACCCAAGTATATTCTTTTAAAATATACTATTTCTTTCTTTTTAAAGGAATACTAAAGTGTACTTGTTTTTGATAATAGAAGCAGAACTGAGAAGAATTCCACAAGTGCACTCACAAAGAAAGACGTGTCCTGGAAAGTGGGCGTCTCGGGTGTGCCTTGGCTGTACACTGAAACTCGTCTCTGAAGGGCGGTGGCTTTACTAACGTTTCCTGAGGACAGGGTCAGATCCTCTACGTCAAACGGACTGTAAAAACAAGCCAGATATAAGTTCATATACAATAATCTAATATCATACAAAAGTAATAAAAGAAAAGAAACACCAAAATGACAAACTGCAAAGAAAGCATATGACTTCGGCAGAATCAATTGAGTGGCAGTTCCATGACTGTCCTGAAAAGGGCAGTGTGCATCAACACTTTCATCTACTGTGGCTAAATGGACTGAAACAACAACACCACACTTCTTATCTTGTTTTATTAGATAACGTCACTTACAACCAGGCAACCTCCAGGTTAAGTTTAATGGTTCCCAGGTCGTTGACGTCTACAGCTACCACCTGAGGCATAGCGGTGAACAGGTCCTTCGTTTCACAGATCACGCTGCCCACTAAGATGTGAGTGGCCAACCCCTTTAACTCTGTCACCTAGTAGAAAAAAGGTCATGCATTGAGAAATGTCACCAATATTTAATTCTATAAAAACACAGCTTTCTTTATAGGAATGTTTTCTTGCAATCAATGATGTAACCAAATATTCAAGACTGAGAGAACAAAATGTAAAATTTTAGGAATCAGTCACTGAAAAACAAATATTGAGAGAACGTGTTCTCTTCAATGTCAATAGTGGTTACAGCCCAGTTTGTCAATAGCCACTTTCACATATATAGTCTTTACTGGTAAATTATGGTCAAGATATCATGTGATCAATAGGACCTATTCCAAAATACCAGTAAATCGGTTCTGGCAATTTAACGGAATGAGACGTTGTAATATTACCAGTAAATTACTGCTAAGAATGAAGATTACCAGCATGAGCATGTGCCGTATGAATGAGCTGACATAAGTCTTCTTTGGGCCAATCATTAAGTTTGTATGCACATGACGCAATTACTCTGCTGCTTTTCAATGGTTTTTTTATGCAAATATGTGCTAGATGGACATCTTTGACCGTTACGCCACGCCTCGCAGATTTTCAGCCTGTCGTGCTCGAGACCCTGCCTTCTTTTCCATTCACGCAGTTGGATACTAGTATGTGCATCTTGTGTTTTTAAGAGCAAAAACACGTTCTGATCATCCCCTTAACACCTGTCACTTAGAAGTCAAAAAAATGTCAAATTGAACTAAACTATTGAAACTTAAGTGCTACTCCTCATGCAGACAAATGAATTTTAAGCATTTAAAGATCATTTTCGATGACTGATATTACAAAATTTACCAGTACTTTGCTGCTGATGTGTAAATGGTCTCTTAAATGGTAGAAAGCCAGAATGGCGTTGCTGGTGTGAACGGCATATTTGTGTATTTACCGGTAAAGTCATTCTGGTAATTTTACGGTAATTTACTAGGATTTCTGTGTGAAAGGGGCGATTGTCAAAATAAGTCCAATCGTTACATTGGGACTCTTTCATGGAAGACCGCGTGGTCTGCAGCCAACCTTGATGTTGATGAGGTCTGTAATGAGGGGCATGAAGATCATCTCCTCTCCATCCCAACTCTGCTTGGAGTTTGTTTCGATCTTCCCCTTCAGTTTCCACCGCTGTCGGCCATATCTCATGAAAATCTGCCAGGAAGAGAAAGAGAGAGGCAAAAAGAAATGAAAAATTGCAGAAGTAGGAAAAAAGCTACCAGTTCATAAAACGTTAATAGAGCAATAAAGCAAAGGGAGTTTTCAGTATTTAGCTTTATACAGCCTTAAAAAATCTAATTGGGTTTAGTGGGTGTACATGTGCATAAGAAGAGAAAACGTTGCTAGGAGAGCTGTGATTAAAAATGAACTGGATGTACTTGGCAGAACAGCAGGCAATTAATGCAAACGTTTAGTAATTTGATATAAGACAGATATGAATCTGGCTTTATTACAGAAAAACGTCATGAAACTCTTAAAGAATTTCATTTTTTCGATTTCCCAAGCTACTCACCTCATACTGATCGCCTGGACAAAGCCTGGCAAATCCGGCCAATCCTGAGACAGGAGGCAAAGGAGTTGAAAAGTTTGTTACTAAAATCCAATAAAAAAAGTTTTTCCATTTTTTTGTGCAAAAGTCCCGTACCTTTCATTTTGATATGAAACTCCCCTAACAGATTCTCCAGCTCACCCTCGAAAGTGCACATGTTCTGAAAAGAAGAGAACGAATGACAATATGAATTGCAGGCAAACTGACAATTTTATTGGCCATAAATCTTTCTTACTTGAACTATTCTTACTAAAAAGTAATCTGCATTTTTGTTATTAAATAAATGAAAATGTATATATTATATATTTATTAATTTTAGTGCTAGTTAATCACACATTTTTTCTGTAATTAATCACAATCAATCACACCTAACATTAAAATTTGTAATATATTTTTATATTGCAATACATAATTTCATATTGAATTTCCAAATTAGTGCAGAAAGACGGTTTATTTTAAATATTTGTGGCATCTTTTTACTGAGTACTATGAATGAAGCCCAGTATCATAGATAACAACACTGCTACTAATGTTTCAATAAAATATTTTTTTCTAAAAGTCTCTCTGAAAGGTCGTGTCTATAATTAGTATCCCTTTTAAAGCACCATCACTACATATACACATCTCATACATTCTCAGACAATTTTGACCGCTTATTTTCTGAGACGCTGTCAAAAATAGTCTTCTAAAAGCGTGTTTCGAGACCCTTGTGTCTTATGAAAATGTCCTCT
Source organism: Zacco platypus (assembly GCA_038088235.1). Taxonomy (NCBI): domain Eukaryota; kingdom Metazoa; phylum Chordata; class Actinopteri; order Cypriniformes; family Xenocyprididae; genus Zacco; species Zacco platypus. The sequence continues at coordinate 22,673,434 of CM076071.1, forward strand.
CCGAGACACATCTGGTTGGGATCAGATGAACCAAAAACCAGCCTAATTACACAGATCAATTAGTCGATTAGTCATTCAGACAACCCACAGAAGGTCCATTTAAAAAAAACAAAAAAAACACACTATGCGAACATAGTGATTAAACAGTGAAATGGTCAGAGTAACAAGCAAATATTTATAATGCACCTCCGTATATTCTTTGTATCTGCGGTTGACCTCCGCTAGGCTCTCACGTGTGCCTTTAGTGGAGGGTGAAGCAGTGAAGGCCTGTTTCATCTTACTGGCGCCATCACGCAACCTTCTCTGAATACAAAAGCCCTCGTACAGCTCATCGACCTGTAAAAACACACACACAGCATAGGTGCACAGAATTATATTACACAAAAGCAGCACTGTACACGCTCGCACATGGCAACCCTCACTAAAGATTGCGTAAACACTAGCTTTGATGTCTAAAATGCTAGCATACATCATTACAAAGCCCTGGGGGTCCCCATTCAACACAGAAACGTGGCTTTTACAATCTACTGTTACGTTCTGTTAGCACAATAGAGTGGCGTACTGTACCGAGAAATGGACAAATGTGAATTTGAGCACAAAATGAAAACAGAAATGATGTGGCTCAACAGCCTTCGGGACAACGGTAATGCCATACTTCTGTGACAGACGAGAGCTCGGAGCCACAGCCTTTATCATGGAAATGCACATTTAGCACATTCACAACTCACTGAACACTGGCCGGCCCAAATTTGCTATGCTAATCCTACCAACGCTGAAGATTGGGGGGATGCGAGAGAGCAAGAGGGGCCAATGAGAGTGAGGAGATGGACCGCAAGTGACAGAAACAAGTGAGCCGAAAGGGGCAGCAGGGAGAATGATGCGAGAGAGAAAATATAGTAGTCAGGAAGAGGGATGGACACTGCAGCTGAATGAGAGATCCAGCAGGTTCCCTGCACCGCTGTTCAGGAGCGATGATCCGCTGCTGCTGAATATGCAGTGCCAAGGCAAAATTATAAATATGTCAGGGTTGTTTATGTAAATGTAAATGTATTTTTTTCTTTTTTAACGCTATTAAAGCTGATTGGAACTGATTGTCCCTAGATGTACTCCCTGTTTGTGAGTAAATTAGAAACTCTTTATGTTAATTTATTTATGAATCAATTTTAAAAGAATTGTTTTCTATTTGAGTACATTTTAAAATATAATTAATTCCTGTGATAGCAAAGCTGAATTTTTAGCGTCATTACTCCAGTCTTCAGTGCCACATGATCCTTAAGAAATCATTCTAATATGCTGATTTGCTGCTCAAGAAACATTATCAATGTTGAAAACAGCTGCTTAATATTGTTGAGGAAACTGATACATTTTTCAAGATTCTGTGAATAGAAAGTTCAAAAAAGAAAAGCATTTATTTGAAATAGAAATCTTTTGTAACATTATAAATGCCATTATAAATATATATATATTTACTGTCACTTATGATTAATACATCCTTGTGGAATATAAGTATGTATGTATGTATTTTCAATGTTCAAAATATGTACTTGGTAAGGTTAGTGAAACGTAATTTAGTTTATTAATAAGCAAAGTTGACAATGCTGCAGGAAGGAGTTTCATGTTTTCATGTAGTTTGGTTATAATGGTATTTTAATCAAAAACAATTATATGTTGGAAAAAAATAGAATTGTTAAAGTTTAACAAGATGTTGGGACCAGTTTCGGGTTTGAGGGGGGATTGCCCCCCCACTGGAAAAACAAAATCTTGTAGGAAACCCTGCTGTGATGCCACGGATGTGCCCAACTGAGCTCCCCTCTGCGAGGAAATCTGTACGAAGAATTCCTCCATAACGTACAGAAAACAAAACACGTCAAGACACTAAATCAAAAGGAAATATTCAAACACATGCAGTGAAGGGATGTGAAATGCAGGGCTTTTTGATGTCCCTCATTAGGGGAAGAGGGTGAGAAATGGGACAATCTAACTCAGTTTGTGTGTGTGGATGGGGTACATTAACTGTGTATGATGGATGTGCATGTGTGTGCTATGATGTGTGGGGGTTGTTCATGATAAACGACATACATTAGAGAAACAGTTAACTGTGTGCAAGTGGGGATAGAGTGTCTGGACGGTGGTCCTGTGGGTTTAATTACACTGGGAGGAAAGACCCCACCCAAGTCTGGAGAACTGCACCACGTATTATAATCCCCCTGTACCACACACATACACGCGTGTACCGTCGCCAATCACAACCCTGCTGTGGCACACAGCTGCCTGTTTATTTGGCTCCATAAAATACCCTTGTCTGACTCCTCTCATCTGCCACAGCAGCTAAGCAGCATGGGAAATGAATCACCATAACCGCCCCCAGCCCGGTCGGTTCTGTCTGACGGGTGGGGTCTGATGGGTGAATTTTTATGAGCTGCATTTTGACAATAAACAAGGCTTTGGAAAATCAGTTTTCCTTTACTCTAGCTATCACTCTAGCTCTAGCTCATTGTCTGATTTGAAGAAATTTTCCATACAATGAAATCCAGGGACTTAAAACACTTCAAAAAGTACCATAAAATAGTCCATACAACCTATTTTATACATTGCGGCAGGATCAAAACCCAAATATTAGCATTTTCCGCGCCCTGACGGTGCACTAGATTTAAGGGTTTCTGAAGCCATACGAAATCTTTCTCTGAGAAAGCCAAATTTTAAAGGCATACTTCACCTAAAAATTAAAATTCTGTCATCATTTATTCACCCTCATGTCATTCCAAAACCATCTTCGAAACACAAATGAAGATATTTTTGAACTCAGGATACGATATTATTGCGATACTTCAAGACATATGGTAAAAGGTTGACAAAAAATTAACTGTTGATTAAAATGCTAAATTTGGTATTACAATGGGGTTGGAAATTAATAGACTTGGGCTTGGCACTGGTAACCCAAAGCAAAGGACAATGTTGATATGCTTGATATGCACTCTGTCATTGACTAGATCTATTTAAAATAATATAGGCCACTTTTAACTGGTAACACAACATTTGGCATTTTCAGGACCCACAAATATTCCCCCATTGCATTATTATACAGTATATTCAACATTATATATAGTAGTTCAGTGTAGAACTGACACTGAAACTCTGTCCTTTCATTTTAGGTTAACTATACACAATACATATTGTCACTATCCATGATACATTTTGTTGCATTTTTGCATTGCGATATATTCTGACACGATATATTGTTGCACCCCTACCCTCCACTGAAAGTCCATTCCACCAACACTTTCATGCTTCAAAAAGTTCATAAAGACATTGTAAATGTAATCCATTTAAATCAAGCAATTTAAATCCAGAAAAGATTTCAATTTTATCACATATAAACACTGTTCAGTGCACATAAAACACATCAAACATAGTAAATGTAAGATCAAACATGCTTGCTTGATGCACGAGAACCAATGAGATTGTTCTCAAGGATTACGCCAGTATGTTGAGCCTTTGTGTACCACGTTTGATGAACTTTTTGAAGCGTGAAAGTTTTGGTGGAATTGACTTATAATAGACTGTCAGAAATCTCTTAGATTACATTTAGAATCTTAATTTGTGTTCCGGAGATGAACGAAGGTTTGGAAAGGCATGAGTGAGTTAATGATCACAGAATTTTTGTTTTTGGGTGAACCTACCATTATTTACTAAAAACATTTCTCTCCTCATCAAATCTCATTTGCACTTCAGCATATTTAATCACGCCGCGACACAAATGCTCATACGACAACGTAAAAGCAACAAGAATTACTGTCATAATGAGTGCATATTTGAAGACACCTTGTGAATATGCAAATTCAAATGAAATTTGAGAGCTCATGTGTTATCTACAGGACACTCACATCAATGTCATCCAACCAATCCTCAGCAGCTAACCAAATTTACCAAAGGCATCTGTGGAATGGGTCTAAACAAGAGTCACTCGTGACTAACAGGATGGTGTGCCGATCAGGTTAGCTGTTGGTGTCAGCAGAGGGTTTGGCAGAGCTTTGTGTTTGTTTGATACGGACACAGCAGAAAAGAAGCACTGAGCCAATACAATCGGCTGATACTCTGCCAGATTGATATTGTCTCAGTTAAATATTCATGTTCGCTCAATGACCGCTTTTCTATCTCATTTGCTGTGCCCACAGCATTTGTTCTCACAGGCAGCGCCCGTAGCCCTGCGGTGACTGCCGCAGTATGACCACTTCATCTCAGCATATGTCTGAACAGTCCCCAAGATACTGTGGCCTCAAAAAGTATTTGGACTCTCACGCCACGCTTAAAAATGAATGAACTTCATGATATAGATAGGTCAGTGACAACAAAAGTGTGTCCACAGTAAAGAAAATTAATCTTTTAAAAATCTAGTTTAAACATGTGCCAAGCTCTTAGAAATGTTTTTTTTTTAACTTTTATACAATTTTCTATAAAAGTTCAAATTTAATGTATCTAAAATAATGTGATGTAACCAATAAATGAAAAGGAAGAATAATAATAATTAATAATTAAAAAAGTTATAATACATTATATAATATATATGTCACTTAAGTAGACTTTTAAAAAGTGAATTGTTATAATTTCAAATTAAAAGTTCAAAATTACTTTAAAACTATGCAAAAGTCATTATTTCATCATGTTTTATCATGTTTAATCATTTATGTTTATTCATGCTTAAAAGAAGTACACTTATTTTCTTAACTAACGTACAAAAGCTTACTTTAAGTTTACCATTAATGCTCACTACATTCGGCAGCACACTTAACCATATCCATGAATCAAAGTCAATGGAAGTGATTGTGAAATTACACATAAATATTTAATTAAGTCCTGCTCAAAATCAAAAGCACTCTCAAGGTCAACTAACTGCATTTAATACAATTTTAAACTATAATACATGTATATTTAATTGCAATTGTCTGAAAACCTTACATTGAGTTTGCATATAAGCATATTCTTTTAAACTATATTAATTCTGCATTAAGTACTCCTTTTTTAAAAAAGTATCCTAAAATGTATTTATTTCACACAAGAGTACACAGGATAAGTGTTTTAAAAAACAGGTAATCTAATCTAATATAATATATAATATAATATAATATAAGTCACTATTAGTTGTGTTTTGGTGTGTGGATGATGATGCATCTAGGGCAAACTGAGTGACACACACCCAGATAAGAATTTCTGCAAACAGTCGTTCCCACTGGGAGCGCTTTTGATCTACTTGGGCACGACTTCTTTTTGATTTAAAGGCAGAGGTCCAAGGCGCGACTCAACCCAGCCATGCATGATTGTGAGCAGCTGTTAGTCAGTCCTCTGTCCATCGCAAGTGTGGGGTTTCGGATTAGGCCTACTGAGTCAAATAACAAGCCAAGAGTACACAGCTGGTCCACACACACCACAAAAACAACAGAAGGAACAAGACCAAGAGTACACACTTACAAGGCATATTAATATGCATTACTGTACAATGAGCAAATGGAGGTTGTAGAAAAATCCTCTTAAGTTACTAGCATCTATCGGCTGTGATCAGAGGATTTAGACTGTCTTCTCAGGGGGGATGCCAGCCTGATTAAACAGAGATTAACCCTACAATAAATTCACCCACATCAAACATCTTTGGGGTTCAAAGCCAGATCATAAAGCACCTCCAGCCCTGATATCTGACTGCAAGCTGAAGCCAACTTCCTGTTGATGTTGCCCAACTTCCTATGGGCAAACAGAACAACTGCAGTTATGATGAGGATGATTTTTAAAAGCACAAACCACTGATGAGAGTATGAGGCTGAGTTATCAATGTCCTTTCTGTAAGTGACACACATCTAGTAATAAAAAAAATGATATAATTATAGACATTAGTTTTTTCTATAGACATCACTGGCCTCTTTACTCTTTTCAGCACTCACAGATCAGTGTGCTGGATAGGATTCTGCTGATATCTTTCAACAGAAGCTATGGAACTGAAACAACACTATTAGGGAATCACAACTATTGTCTGCATAAAAGAGAAAGGAACTAAAGTTAACCTATTAGAAATTAACTTCTTGGAAAGGGTTTCTGTGCTAAAAGACTAACAGTAATTGTTGACTGTCACCACATTTACACCCTTTCTGAGAAGCTGGGCATCTGAATTCATCCCCCTTAATGTGCCGCCTCTACAGGCATCAAAGCCCTGTCTCTGTTACAAATCCTCCTCTTTCAACAACAAATAACAAGACTATTAATGCAAGACCTTAAATTAATTTGGATAGAAACATGGCCCAGATCATAGTGCATATTAATAATAATAATAATTCATACTGAAATCTCTTAATTCTGATTGCAGGTATCTTTTAGTGATAAGATTCAGAAGCCTGATTCCTTCTTGTGAGCTATTTTATTTGCATGTCATCACGTAATTATGTAATTGATGGATAATAAAATAAAATTAGATTAAAAAACAATGTATTGTAATGTTCAACAGTTATTTCACATCCTGTTATGTTGTCATTAATATGTAATGCTATCACCACAGTTGGTAAAAATACATGCTTAAATACATTCAAATAAAGTCATGTATAAGTGCATAGCTAATTTACTCTATTAAATCAAATAAAACAATAATAATAATAATAATAATATTTATGATAATAATTATAAGGGTGTTTCTTGTCATCTGTACGTTAAGTTCATCGTTTCACGCATTTGAAGATTCAGTCCAACTGAATCAGTTTAAAAGAATGATTCGTTCACTAGTCGGACATCTCTAGTACCTTGGCAAATCTGAGAACAGAGTGAGACATTGTTGATATCTCGTCTGAAAATTCAGAGAAGACACACTTGAGATTACAAAGAGATCTCATTTGTGATTTTCTTTCTTATGGGGTGTCAAGACTGATGATCCAAGCGATATAAATAGGGCAGCACAAATCCAATCAGATTTGAACACAAACTTGAAATTATAAAGACCATCTCCCTCTATTTAGACTTGCACACGCTCATTAACACCCTGGATTGAGCCATCAGAGGTTTGCTCATCACTCAAAGGAATTGCTTTGACCTAGATCCAGTGCCAACCATAAACAGCATAAAACACAGGGGAAAACAAAACACTTCTGCAAATTAACAAGTAAGAAACAACATTTTCTCTTTATATGGCTGAAAACATAGAAATAATGATTGAATTGTTTCTCTGAGATCTGTATACTACCAATACAGTTCAGAGTGTTCCTGTGGGCTAGCTGAATGCGAGTCTAATTTCAAGTGTGTAGGGCTAATTTGAGCTATGAATTGCTCTTCAACAGCCTCAAAGCTCCCATCGTCAGGTTGCCATGGCTACTTCGGGACTAGACGTGCTGCTGAGTTGCCAATCAGCACTGTAGTTTATTGCAGACACCCACCTGTAATGTCACTAAAACACACTGCAAGAGGAAGAGGACACAGCGGGACTCCTGACAGTAGAGAATGCCAAACCAGGGGACTCAAAATGAGTCAGGACATTTATTGGAAACACAAAGCACTCCTTGAAAAAACTGTATTTTCACTTCTTGTACTGACTTCACCTTTTCTAATCTATAAAACAGCCACACACATATATATAAAAAATATGTGAACTTTACCTTACTCATGTGGAACTCCAGTCGTCGCATGTATCGCTCTATGGTCTTGATTTGCTGGGAAGCAAGAAAATAAAACATCAAAATCAGAAAGTTATGAAAAGCTGTTTTTTTGACAGATCAATCTAAGTTCAGAGTGCCTAATTTTAAACAGAACTGACACCTCAGGCGATTTGAGTGTCGCAATAATGAATCACTGCTGCAGGAATGCAGCACATCATTTATGCAAAGCTGCTTATTTTTCCTGCTGCATTTTCTAACTTAAAACGTCTTAAAAAGGTTAACAAAGGTCATCTTAGACAGGTTAAGAAGCATTATTGTGTTTAGGGACCCTACCTTATCTAGATCATACAGCACACCCTGAGGAAGAAAAAAAGATGTGTATCAGTGGGTGTGACAGCAAAACCAACCTATTATAACAATAAAAAAAACTTCAATATACCCTTCAGACAAGACCATATTAGACCAGCATGAAATTCAAGCTTGTGGATCAGTATAACCATGCTGTTAGCCAGCAAAATATAACTAGTGATTATGACCAGGGATATCTTGATGGTTTTGCAAGAAAAGCAGTCTGACACCAGTACACCAGCATCCAACTAAAACATATGCTACTACACTGCATTTAATGACTTCCTAATGAGTTTTTAATTTCTTTCTTGTGCATCTCCACTTGTTTTTCATTTGTTTATACTAAGAAAAATAATCTTCCTATGCAGTAAGCCAAAATATATTAAAAAATACATTCTTAGAAAACAAGTCTTAACATCTTGTGCAGTATTGCTTTTCAAGTAAATGCTTCTAATTTAAAGTATTTCTATATATTTTAATCTTTTATTTTATTTTAATAGATATGTTTTTGAAAGAAGTCTCTCGCACTTAATATTTTTGAGGAAACCATGATCCATATAACATCTTTGGATAGTTGCCAATTGAAATCAATAGATTTGCAGCACTCTGATGCAGAGTAAACTATAGTGTGTAGGAAACCTGATGATGTCATATTTCGTCTCACCAGTCTGGAGTTCCTCTTCATGTCTTTCATGAGGGAAGTGAGTTTATCCAACTCTGTTTGGTGCACCTCTAGATATTCACTGACAGAAAGAGAAAATGACAAAGGCTTCAGAACTCTGTAGAACTGCATGAACAATGACTGCACACTATACAAAGATTTCATCACAGCCATTCTGAGCAGCAGTGATTCATGCAGTCAATGTTGAGAGAGAATATCTACAGTGTGTGAAAGGACAAATGTGAGTCAGAGGAGACATCTGAGCAGCACTCACTCCAGGCCTTGTTTGAGGGCTCCGTAAACTTCTTCCACTCTTTTGGGCTGAGGCTCTCGTGAGCTACTGCTGCTGCTGGACTTGTGCCCGGACAGATGGGGCTTCCTGGGCTTTGAGATGGGCTTCTTCTGCACTGCTGAGTTCCCCATGAAGGAGTTACACCTGAAAACACAACGACAGATGTGGATGAATCTCAAGAAACCCGTAAAGAACATGTGGTGGTAATTTTCACCAAAAGAAAGAAATAAGAAATTATATTTTTCTTAAAGTAAATGTAGCCTAAAATCACTTTAGGTTGCCAAGTCTCTGTGTTGTTCGTAGCTTGTCAAAACATATTTGTAAAGCACATCATTTCAAAGCAGCTTTACAGAAAGTCAAACTAATGACTTAGGAGTTTACCATCATGTTTTACAGGGGACCTATTATGCCCTTGATTTTGGGGTCATGGGGTTTCATGCTTGAATGTTCAAAAAAGATTATTTTTCACATGTTTTACATTGTTGTAGCACCTCTCTTCCCAGTCTGTCAGTAACACTCTTTTTAATTACAAAGGGTGATGAGGCACAGGTGGTGGGACTGAGGACCAAGGCGGAGCCAGAGGGAAGGCAGAGCCCAACAGAGCCGAAGGGGTGGAAGGACAAAGTGCAGCAAAAGGCCCAAAAGTCTGTGGCGCAGGCAGAGTGATGACTGACCAAGGCAAAGCCAGAGAGACAAGGGAGTCAAGTGGAGCCATAAGGATGATTATGAGAGAGGGAGGAGCAAAGGCAGAGCCGACTGGTCAACAAACCGAGGTGGAGTGACAAGATCAGCAGCTCGAACCGCAGACAGGGTATCCTTGTGCCTAGGCACAGCTGGAGACTTGAAGACCCGAGGCGGATCCGAGTTGCTGGTTTGAGCCAGCTGATGAGGAGCCGAGGGACTGAAGGGAACCAGCGGTGGCCGGACCAGAGGACTGGCTTGCTTTAGTCGAGGAGGTGGGAGAGTGAGGCTGGGTGCATCATCAGAAATGCAGGAGAATTGGAGCTGGGCGGGTCCAGCGGCAACAGGAGACTTCATCCAAATCCTCATAATATTTCCTAGAGGCCAGATGCAGCTCACCCTCAGTGGTGGTAGTGCTGACAGGACTCACTTCCATTCCCTCGAACTCCACGAGCATGCGCACTGAGACAGACGGTGTTGCCGGCTCACGCACTTGGTCAGACTCTTCATCTCTTCACGGGGTCCAGGACAATGTTGTGCTCAGCCATCAGCTCTGACGCTGACATCAGGCTCAGGCATCTTATCCTTGGGGAGCATGGTTGGTGACTGGCTGGGCTCTGGATCTGGAGTGGGGCTGGTGATGTCTTCATCTACAGTGCAGACACTGAATGGAGATCCACAATTCACCAGCACCCAGTCCACATAGGTGGCGAAATTCCTCCAAGGACCATCCATGGGCAGGCATAGTTAAAATAAACAATTTCTTATTCTTTATTCTTTGAGGTGAAATATGATCTGGAAATGATTTTGTGAGATTCACCCTTGGGATTTCTTCACGTTAAAAGAGAATCCTCCATTCAACAGATATCTATGAATCTTTTTCTGCTACAGCTCCCTAATGTAAACACCAGTGAGTTTATTGCAGACTTGGAGTCTGCAGTCTAGTGTTGGCATTTTAGCATACTTCACACTCATCTGTGCAATATTCTTGCAAATAACCACCCTCTTTTCTTTTCAGAGGTTTCAAGGATTCATGTCATAAATGTCATAACGTCACTTAAACCCCAAAAAGTCATGAGGATAAAGCTTGCAGTGCTGTACATCTAATGTCACTCTTCCTCAATGCTTCCTGACATTTAAGACTTCTGTCAAAAGGCAGGGTGCTTATTAGCCTACTTCTGATGTCACAGTTCCCCACATCTAATAATATTCATGTTTCATAATAACACAATGGCAGTTGGTTGTTTGACATGTCTGAACATGTCATACGCACACACGGTCAAAAAGAGCACAAGAAGTAGTGCTACAGTAAATCTAGGCCATTGTGTAGAATGAGCACATGCTGTTGCCTAAGGGGTCATCCACTCACGATTCACCCCGTCATACAAGATAAGGCAGCATGCACAGTACAAACACACTCTTTAATGCGGTTACTGCATCTATTGCTTCACATCAATATAATTTGTGGTTCTTCTGATTTATTTTTATAGTTGAAAGTCTTCCCCGAAAAGTGGAAACTGTTATTGCGGTGGAATTCATGATTTTGCAAATATTGGTGTGGTGATGGGGTGTCCACGTACTTTTGGTCATGCACTTTAGCTCTTTATAGACACTCTCTTAAAAACCTATGCGAGGGTTAATAAGATGTGAGATAAGAAGTTCTGCTCAATGCCCATTTGTCAAGTTGCCAGGTGAAAATTCTGAGTAAACATCCAGAAATGACACATGGCATGAATTAAACACTATTACATCATGTATTTTCCAAAAATTCATCAAAAACTTTTGCTATAACTTTGTGTACCTGCAAGTCAGTGTATACATATACATACATATATATATATATATATATATATATATATATATATATATATGCTTTAAAAATGTTTAATAGTCTTAAAAAAATACAAATGTTTCTTCTGCAGTGGCAAAACTGATTTTTTATATACATCCAGTGAATAAGTAGCTCATCTAGAGAAGGGTGAGCGTTTTAGCTTCTGACAGGGCACATAACCTCACCGCGAGCGTCTCTCTTGTAGGGTGCTGAAGCCGGCAAACGATTGGCTCCTGATGATGCCATTGGGCCCTCCAGGAGAGTGAGTGCCAGCAGCCATGATGTCTGGGAAGCGGGAGGACACTCCTGCAAGGGAGCAGAGAAGATTCTGGGTAAGAGAGAAGTCAGTGGTACAGATGGGGAAGGGTTGCGTGTGTAGGACGATGGTTTTCTCCACTAGTCGCAATCATAAGCTCTCTGTAAAGTAATGCGTTATTGCCAATGACATTTATCATCAATAATTCAATAGGAGCCTTCAAATTTGTGAGGTGAAGTTGCTGATACTTAATCATGAAATAACGTAAGTATTTTAAATTATATATAATTATATATAGTATTTTTATATATATATATTTTATAGTATAGATTTTATTTTACATACATGGAGGATGCATGCAGAGGTGCAATTCATTCAAACTGCTTTTATTCCAAACATTACTCCTGGTTGGAGTCTTCCATAAATATCTAGGTTCATGCGTAGAGAGTTGCGTTTTCAACTTTTTCAAGTATAATGGTACAATGCAAAAATATTTAGTAGAGCGTAAATTGTAACTTAGCGCCCCTTTAAGTCACAACGATAGGCTAAGTTTTAACTTGCGCACAGCTGGTGCAACAGGACCTAGATCTTATTTTTGGAAATATACTAGCTCTCTAATGAAAAGATATCCAGACAACCTTGACGGTTAACGAAAATACATAAAGCCAGCTGAAAATCACATAGGAAAGCAAGCAATGAGTCATTTAATCTCCTGTGTATACGGTTACTGAAAATAGCACTGCAGGGTGAGAAGACCCCATACGGTGCACATTCAGAGGTTTTTATAAACTGCTCAAAGCCACCTGAGCCCACCGCAGATGAAGACACAGAAAAGGCACTTCGAAACAAGAGGTGGTCTAATGGAGCCCTGAAAGAGCAACGTCATCACTCATTTCTATCAAATGCAATGATCCAGGGAGGGTGTAGAAATCTCCCACCTACAAAAAAGCCTTTAAGATCATCTCTGATCTCCTTATAGCTCATTTCCAGCCTCCCATAGCTCATCTTCAACCTCCCATATATCATCAGAGCAAAGTGGGATGATGACAGCAGTGGCAAACTCCCGATTTGAGGGTAATGAGGCTATGAGATCTGTGATCATCGATGAGAGAGGAGTCATTACTGACCTAAAATGACCCTAAATTAGCACATAACCCGGGAGGGAAAAAACTGTGTTTTGCAGCTGATATTCTCTCCATAGTTGAGGTTACATACTGTGTCCAGGGTTCATGTGTTGGAGGTAATTATACACCTGTGGGTTTATGTTCAGTACAATAGATATATCATTGCTTAGACAGAGCTACACAACAGCAATATGGCTCTGGGATATTTGTTGTTTTGCACAGGAAAAACAAAAGAGCCTTGTATAATGTGTGCCAGGCTATTTATAGGCACTGTAGAACATGAGCTTATGTACAGTGTATTTTGACAAACAATCACATAATTCAGATAAAAAGGCAGAAATAATAAAAGAACAGACAGTAGTATAATTCTTGCACCCTAAAATAACACAACCAATCAGAGAAAAGTTACGCTCGACAGGAGTGATTCTCAACCTGTGGGCAAATGCAAATGCGGCCCAGGATATGCAGACCACATTTAAAAAATAAATTCCAACAATTTAAAATTGTTTTTAAATTAAATTAAAATGGATTCAAATAATAAGTTTGAACTATAAATGTTTTTTGTCACATAAAATCATTTTGGTGATCAGATATTATTTTCACACATGCGCAGACCACGGAGTACTCAGTTAACGAACAAAGTGCGCCCTTTGGCAGAATTCCAATAGTAGCTATTATTTTTGAAAATGTAGGGATCAAAATGGGCAAATTTGTTATTAGAGGAGAAAAACAAAATGAGGAATGAAGGAACACGTTGCAACCAAAAAGAGTCGTAGTATCAGCAGCGAAGGTAAGAAGAATGTATATATAAATAAAATCATTTCAATCATTAATATATTTAATTTTATTTGCAATTCATTTTTTAATAATTACATTATGCTATTAATTTACTAAATTACACAACTTGAATAAAATTTTGGCAAAAGTTGACCCAATTCCTGGTTTATTTCAATAATGTCATATATTTTATATCAACATAATAATTCATGCATTCGTGTATGAAAAGTTTGAAATCTATTAAAATGCAAAACAAATATGCTAAATTAACAAAATCTATATAACCAATAGCTTATTTCAACAAACAAAGGTTCCACTTCAGTTTTAAAAAACAAAAAGCGACACTGTGTCACCCAGTGCATGCTGGGATTGTTCCACTCATTCTATTCAGGCCTAGCCGTCTCGGTTCACAGGCACTTGTGAAGCGCTGTTGATGTGGGCTACGTCATCCCTGTCCCTCCGGGCACGACTGCTCATAAGTATTCCGAGTACAGCTGCCTGGCACCCAGTTCTGAACTCTTCACTGTGAGAGACGGATGACGAGGACAAAAGAACCAGGGAGGGGGGCTTCATTAATTTGTCACCTCCAGCAGGGACCATGTTTATCTGGCCCGTTGAGAGTGTGAGGGGGTCTTGAAGCTGGGCAGGGGAAGTACTGAATAAAAAGTGTGTGTGTGTGTGGGGGGGGGGGGGGGGGGGAGATCCCTTGCTTCCTCCCAAAAGCCCCCATTATAAATTCTAACTAGTGTTTTTTTGTTGTTGTTTTAAGCATAAATCTGAACAAGCAAAAATTGATAGTGGGTTAAGAAAAATAAACAATTCAATCTATAATCTTTTTTTGTAATAAGGAAGAATAATATATATATATATTGGTACCATATATATATATATATATATATACCATTGGTACTGTTGAGTTAACTGTATTGGTAGATACTGGATATTTAATTGTTCATGCTCATTTACCCTATTTTTATATTTCAATTACGTATGCTGTCATCTTTAAAACACTTTAAATCAAAACACTGTTAAATGTAATCTTTAGCAATTCTCAAAATGTATTTTTCATACTGTAAATTATTATTTTGTGATGGCTAAATTCACTTGCATCATTTAAAACTACTTTTTATTTATTTATTTTGTATTTCATTTATTTAGATAAAAATTCTGTATAATAATCACCACTTGATAACTTGAAAATAATTATCGGCTTGATGAGTTTTAACATTGATACATCCACAGTTTTAAGGAAACCACATACAGGACAAAGTACGTTTACTGAAAAACAAGAAAATGGATGTGATAATTTCAAACAAATAACATCAGGATTTTGTAGAATGTTTTTTTTTTTTTTGCATTTCAGCCCCTAGAAAAGTCATATTATTTCCCATGAAAGCATATGTGCCCAGGCGCGCACACACGCACAAGCGGACACTAGCTGCACACATAAATATTATCAAACTCATCCCACACTGCAACTTAACAGCAGCGCGATTCCTAACGCCTGTATAAATTATAGTTTCTATAGAAACAGCAGACAATACACAGTGTGTCCAGCAAAAGAACAATGCTATCATGGATCCCCCACAGCAGGCCTCCTCCTGTTCTTCTGCTCTGAGGATCCGTTGTCTTCCTCTGTGTGGTCTTTTGCTCTAAGGTAGGAGTTCAATCCAGTTTCAATCCATGTGTGATGCCCAGTTGGTCTTGTTCCACACCGACACTCTCCCTTGGAATAGCAATGACTTCACTTCAAGCATCTATGCCAGGTCAGAGAACTAATGTCATCCATGTGGCAGTGACCGACTGACCCTGTTCTACTCACTCATGCTCTAGTAGTAATGTGTGCTTTTTGGCAGTGTTGCCAATTGGGCCAGGAGAATAGAGACGGTGGATGTGAGGATGTGCAAAACCACATTACTCAAAATTAACTAGTCGGTGTATTATCTGAGGACCGTGAAAATTAAGAAAAACACTCAAAGCGGTTGACCAATCAGAGCGCATTGTGCTTTTCAGAAGGAGGGGCTTCACAGAGACAGGAGCTAAACAGAGCGTTACTGAAAGACTGGGAAGAGAGGTGCTGCAACAATGTTTTTCGAATATTCAAGCACGTAAACCTATTTTAGGAGAGCCCAAAAGCAAAATCAAGACTTTGTAAAAGCGCATAATAGGTCCTCTTTAACAGAGCTGACTTGCATCCCTGCACAGGAAAGGACTCTTTATCATGAGCACAAAGATTATAAACACAGTGAAACATGATTCTAAAGCAGGCACATCAAGATTGAATGGATGCTCTTGTGCTGTGACCAAAAGATCATGTGTTCATGACAGTGGCTGCTATTGTTTATCAAGGTCCAGAAAAAATGTAACATTTTTTTCTTGAAACTAGTAGGCATTTTAAGTCTATCAATGGAATAACAAAAACTATTTGGGAGCCTTAATAGCAGGCAGTGTTTTGAAGGGGTGCAAGCCTAAACAAAAAAAAAAGTTTCAGCAGCCTGTATAAAAATGACAAAATAAGGGTTAGCTGTAACCGCACCGCACCCACTGATTACATCTCCAAAATGCAAATAGAGGATAAAAAATATTTTTGACAAGAGGAAGAACAAACAATTACAACATCCTCTGTGAAAAACAGACTTCATATTCAACTGTGACACAGATATACCCAAAAAGTGATCGATACAAGGAAATATAAAAACTCACTCTCACTTGGGTCAGTAATATTTCGATCCATTACACTCCAACTTGGAAGAACATTTCTTCTAACTTTGCAACTCTATTGTTCAAAAATATTTTATGGTAACTTTAGTCAATCCAAAAATAGTGTAACGAACAAAAAGTTAACAGAGACGCAAACTGAAGTGGACAAAAAAGTTCATGTTTTGTGCATACACAACAATTAAAGAAGTCTTTGCACAATGAATTTCCATGCTGGTCAATATTTATTGCCAGTCGACCAGCATGGTGTTATTACTGAAGCCTTGGGAAAAAAAATTAATATGTCGGAATTTTTGCCAAAATATAAAAGTTTAGTTGAACTTATATAAATTTATATACTTGTTTTTGAGAGCAGCCTCATATTTCCTTCCTTTATTTCTTTTTAAAGGCCAAAAGTCCATGTAGTCTGTCAAATGTAGAGGGTGGAAGTTTCATCTGAAGCTGACACTTTAACACACCCTGTAGACGTGTTAGGCTATGAATTTTTTATTACCTAAAACTAAAATCTAGAGTTGTGGTAGAACAGAAATATAGTGACATATGCATCTTATGGTCAAATCCTTTTGAAACTTCTGATCGTCAAAGAAAAATATGTATATTTAAGTCATGGAGCTCATATGATTAGAAACACTTCAGTTAATTTATTACTAAAAGGGTCAATATTTGAGCAAGAATCTGTGTTCAGCAGGATCATTGGTTTAACTTTGGCATTAATGGATGATTTATTTCATATTTAATCCATAGACTTCAGAATGCAGAGCTCTAGAATGTTATCTAAGAGAAAATACTAAAATGTCAAGCTATTTTCATCTTCATTGTGACTAAAGACAGAAAGAAACTATGTCAGGAGCCTGAACGACACTTGACCACACTGATAACCTCTTAAAGGCAAATGAGGAATTTGCAATCTCAAACTCATACCCAGCAAATGTCATTGTGTGAAATGTCTGTTCATAATTGAACTGCTATTAAATAAAAATGATAATAACTGTTCTATTAGAAAACACTTTCACAGCAGTGGAGAAAGCTAAACTAGAGAAAAAACTTTTTGTAGCTTTACATTGCACATGGTTTTGCAAAATGTAGATGCAAGACTCTGTTTTTACATCCATATACTGACTTGTTTTCTGTTGATGTCTGGAAAAAAATAGCCTCTTTCTCACTCTGATCATGTTTTTATTCTGTATAAGACATGACAATCATGCTTTATTATTTATTACTTATTCTCGTTTAATTTGGTCTACACATTGACATAACACTTTCATAATTGTGATATTAAATCAAATTTTACATGTGCATATAAACTCAGTTCATAGAGCAGACTAGTTTAATCCAGCTACAAGGATAATGCTAAAGAAACAAGTTTAAAATGGGCTAGACTAGAGGGACAATTCTGAGTGATATGTGGATGTTTTGCACTAGACACCGAACCATATTTATAAAAGCACAGAGAAAAGAGAGGACAGAGACAAAGCTAGAGACAGAACGAAAAACATCCTTATATGTGGAGACAGAAGCTTGAGGCGCTGGGAAAAAACCTGTGTGAGTGTATCTGGGGATAACAGAGCACAGCTGGCTGAAAACCAACTCAAACAAAATGTCAAATGTGATATGATACGAAGCATTTAAAAAAAAAATCTTCCTCTTCCCTATGCCACATCAGCTTAAAAATGCAATACCTTTCTGTTTATAGTTGCTGTTAATGGAAAAGAGAACGCATTAACTTAGTGGCTTTCAAATGGAGGAAAATTGTTAAGGAAGAGGCATTGTATAATATTTTGCTGTCATACTTCAAAGAAAGACACTTCACTCAACATTATACTGTTCCTGTTTTTTTCAGGGGAAGTTAAAAAAGGGCGTTATGGAAAATGTATTAGAAATATAACTATTTTATGAGTCATGTGGAATTGCATATGAATTCATACAGTTTGATTCATAAATCTATACAATTTTTAGGTAACACTAATCAGGAAGGTCTCCCCTTAACCCCTAAACATTGGGGTATAAGCGAAAATGCGAAAATGTACGAATGAGATTGTATGAATTAGAGCTGTGCGATACTCAATAAAGCTGGCTTTTAAAAAATAAGACGATATTCGTGGGCACCATATCTTTGCATAAACAATACGTGACAGTGCGTATTATTTCTTTATGCCTTTTTGAAATCTTCATATGTTGTGCAGGTAGCAAATGCCTGTATTAACGATTTTGTCACGATTTTGAATAATTGCACAGCATTAGTACGAGTTCTTTTTCCTCCCTCACAAAAAGTCAGATAACCTCAGAAGACTTGGAATATAGCAGAAAAATATTTTTATAAAATAAAAATTTCACTGTATGTAAAATGAGCAGTTTGGACATTCTACAAAATATCTTATTTTGTATTCTAAGAATAAAATAAAATAAAATTGTTTTGGAATGGCATGAGGGTGAAGGAACGGCTGTCCTAAAATCTTGCGCATATTTCTAACTTCACCACTAAATGTGGATTGTCACTGAGGGGCTATGCCAGTCTCGAACATTTGTTAAGCCACTGAACTAAGTTTGACTTGATTAGGTCTCTCTTTACTCAGACAGTGCTGACCAGGGTCATTCAAATAAGACATGGCCATAGCTCAAGCTCAAAGCAATGCTTTTAGCTTTGGAGAATGGGAACCGAATTTAATTAATTACGCCAGCAAATGACACATGCTAGCATGTCACGGGATGCAGTCACTTGCAGGTGAATCTCTAGAATGATTCAGCATTTCTGCCACAGACCATTGTGAATGTGTGTGTGTGTCTATGCAAGATGCATGAGAAAGACAAGAACAGAAAGACAGTTGCCGCTTCATTTCTGTCTCTCCTGCACTCTGTCAACTGGACATAACTAGAACACTTCTAAAAAAAGAGAGAGAGAGATGCCAACATTTTGACTTTTGCCAGGCAGACATACACAGATTAAACATTAAAACAGGTTTTTTATTGTTGTTTTTTTTGGAGACTGAAACGACATTTTAAATTAAAGATAACTTGTCACTTTCAGCTTCAAAGCATCTAAGAAACAAAAGTGCACACTCTTGATGCACAACCCTTAAAGACGAGTTGAAACAGGGTTCTAAAAATACAAAAACAAAAATAAATAACACGATGAAAACATATGACAAAAAGAGGTTTGATGTGGTGAATTTAGGTCAGGCGATATCCCGAATTAGTGGAGCTCGCCAACCAAAATATGACACATAAAAGCATGAAGAATCAGAACTAACCCATAATCCTAAGTAAAGGGTTAACTTAAGAAAATTATTCAACAAACTCATTTCGTTTGTGCTATGGGCATAAATTATACCTTAAATTGTGCAGCTTGTTGACGAATATTTTTCTGACATCAGATTCATGATTTTTACCTGGCTGGCAGACAATAAAACAGGTGAAAAAAACCTCATGGACTTGGACCAGTAAACATAGTAACTGCATAGCAACATGCTAATAAGCACGCAGAACACCTTGGCAACAGCATAGCAACACCTTGGAAACCAGCCAGAACACTAGGATTGTGGCAGCAGGTTTCAGAGGCATTTTCAATTATAAAAATGTAAAAAAATATAAGTGGCTTTTGAAAACCGTAACAGTTTATGATGGGGCTTTCCTGATATGTGCATTGTTTCTGGTTTTGACAAGAGAGAGTTGACTTCATATTCTGCTAAAGCACAGCTGTATGTCAGGACAGACCCCGAGGAGTACAGCACCCTTTAAAAGGCATAAGGATTTGGCTTTTCAAAGCAGATTATATGTCACAGCTGACAAAATGTAAAAAACAACCATCATCTGAGGGAAAATATGACATACATAACATGACAAGGACCTCAATTCAATCAGCCAATGACATTTCAGACAGAATCCACCACAACCAATCATATTCCCACACACCGAACTGCTATGCAAACAAACAGGGAAAAATAAAAAACATTTAGTTCATCAGCTTATGTTTGAAGGATAAACCAATGTAATACTAATCACAGGGCTGAGAGATTTTGTTGCTATGCAAAAACTGACCTGCAAAATGGATGTATGAGGGGTGTCGGTATAGTTGATTTCAAATAGACCGTTAATCAGGGGGATTATGGGATAGCACCCCCACTGATGAGAGCTAAAAGCACATGTCATCTGTTCAGGAAGAGAGAGAGTGAACAAGAGAAAGATTCCCCACATAAGATGCCAAGTCATTCACTTCAGGTTGCCTTTCTCCAGAAAACGAACAAAACCCAAGGTCTGTTACAATACAGTCAGCTGCCTACCTAGACAGCACTTTTAAGGCAGCAAAGAAAAACCCCTGATGGAAAAGGTAAGCTGCAAAACTACGCTGCCTTTGAAATATCTTTTGGACAAATGTAAAGGTAGCAGTACATGTATCCAGAATGTATGGGATCCAAGATGAAGAGAAATACTGACACTGTACATAAAACTCATCCAATACCGAAGAGTTCTAATTAAAATACACAATTTTGAATGCGGTGCAAATTAGGGCTGCATGATATAAAATATCTCACAATATAACAAATTGTGATCTCAAAACGGCTTGCATTTAGTTTTAATTGATTTCAAAAAATGTATTATCATATCACATGTAGCGTTATTTAACAAGTTATGGCATATTGCATTTCTCTTCAATATTATATGCTTATTTGAATATTATGTCATTAGCTTAGCAACATGCTAACATAAAAAAAACATGGTAAATCAACAATTGACCCTTCGCAAAGACCCGCCCCCTTTAGTTACTGTTGCTATGACAAGCCATGTGCTCTCATGCCACTCATCATGTTCTCACGCAGTGAAAAATACATTGTGGAGCAAAGAGGACACTGACAACACTGACAACATCTCTTCATACTAGTTCATTTATAGCATCAAATTATCATGAACGGACATCAGAAGAAATGTTGTTTCACTCGCATCTTTCCACGGTTACGCACAATTTTTCAAGTTCCAACGTTAATCTACTAACTCCCCTGACAGCTCTCTGGGATAAAATGCCGGATTTTGGGTTATGATTGGTTAGATCGCCTGTCAAACAAACTGTTTGTGAAGGGTGAATTGTGGAATAAATTGTGAAGTCTACAGTGTGCTTCACACCAGGAGCACTGTTTGCATAGTATTGCTACCTGAATATTCCACGTAAGTCAGATTAAAAGGCAGCTGCCTATGTAGGCGATATAGAGCGAGACAGTTCACTAGGATTAGGAACAGAGATAAACTACAGTCGTGTAAGAACATGTTTTACAACATCAGGATAATCTGCCCCTTCCTGTCATCATAGGCAGCTTCTTGTCCAAGCTCTTGTCATTTCAAGACTAGATACTGCAACACTCTATTGGCAGGTCTTCAAACTAAGCCTCTGCAGATGGTCCAGAACACGGCAGCACGTCCTGGTCTTCAATCAGCCAAAGAGAACACACCTCCTGATCCCCAGTTGCAGCCAAAATCAAATTCAAATAGATAATTCTTTCATGATTTCATGTCGTTCCAAACCCTTAAGAATTTCCTTCATCTTCGGAACACAAATGAAGATCTTTTTGATGAAATCTGTCCCTCCATTGACAGCTACGCAACTACCACTTTTTGGGTTTTTCCACTGCACGGTACGGCTCAGTACAGCTCGGTAAAGCTCACTTAAATAGTACCACCTCGGTTGAGGTTCCAAGCCATACTGATATTAAAATGTGACGCGTAAACACTGCAGATCACTGATTGGTTGAGAAAGAATCGTCACTGCCAGCGTCATTGGATTTGTGACACGAGACACCAAACCCGCTAGATTTAAATAGTCAACAGCAGCCACCACAGTATAATTTGTTTGCACAACTTTTTAAAACAACTTGCTTTAAAACAACCGTCGCACGCAACTTGACAAAAGAAATGGCTGTATCGTGGTCAGTAGGCAAGGTGCACACATTCCTCTTGTTGGTAGCCCAGGAGCGAATCACGGCAGTAGAGGCGGTGCAACTCACTATATCAGTCTATAAGCGATAAGCGATACTTAACTGCAGTGGAAAGTAAAGCGAGCCGAGTAGTGCCGTACTACGCAATGGAAAAGCACCATTAGACACTTCAAAAAGTTCATAAAGAGATCAAAAAACTAATCCATATGAATTGAGGGGTTTAGTCCAAATTTTCAAAACCAATGATTCATTCATGGTTCATTCATGTCTGTCATGCGGCGCGTTTGAGCTTCCGAAAGAACCAAAGAGGTTTGTTCTTGCACATCAAGCAGGTTCGGTTGAGCTTCTGTTAATGTTCCCTGATGAAATGAAAGCCTAAATTAAATCTGTTCATCATAAAGCGATTGTGTCTCTTCAGAAAATTTGGACAAAACCACTCAATTCATCTGGATTAGTTTTACAATCTATTAATGAACTTTTTGACCGCCAAAGTGGTTCAAATCGCTCCGATTTAATTAAAAATACCTTCATTTTTTGTGTTCCGAAGATGAACGAAAGTCTTATGGGTTTGGAACAACATGAGGATGAGTAATTAATGACAGAATTTTCATTTTTGGGGTAAACTATCCCTTTAGGTTTTTGGTGCTGGCTTTCAGGACTGCCACTGGAGCAGCAGCTCCCTACCTCAATTCACTCTTATGAGTGTACGCTCGTCCTGCCAGCCAAGGTCACTAAATTAGTGATGCCCTGTTGTTTCTTCACAACGAGGCAAAAAGTCACTTTCCAAAACTTTCACCATCTCTGTTCCTCTCTACTGGAATGAGCTGCCAACCTCCACAAGAACTGCTGTGACCAACACATCTTTCAAAAAACAGCTCTTCTGCAAGCACTTAACCACCCCACACCCATAAACCAATGCACTTATACAAAAAACATTTTCTTCTCTGCATTTCTCCTCTTCTCTAGCTTGCTTGCTTCCTAACCTAGTTGTCAAATAAACCTGCAATTGCATATTATGAATACTGTTGGCTCCTAAACGAAGTGCTTTTGGTCGTCTTGTAAGTCGCTTTGCACAAACATGTCTGCTAAATGCATTAATGTAAATTAACCCAATCAGAACATCCAAAACATAAATATCAATAATAATAATAATAATAATTAAAAAAACATTTTAAAAGTATTGTACACTATTTATAAACCCGATTATGAACCACAAGTAAATTCAAATGCTGTATCAGCTACACAAACCTACTTTCCCCTTGACGTAGAATGCACTTCTCTCGACCATGTCAATACAGGTTAGTTCACCCAAAAATGAAATTTTTGTCATCAATTACTCACCCTTATGTCGTTCCAAACCCGTAAGACCTACGTTCATCTTCGTAACACATATTTTTGATGAAAGCAATGAAATTAGCACTATCAAAGTCCAGAAAAGTAGTAAGGAAATCTTTAAAATAGTCACGAGACTACAGTGGTTCAACCTTAATGTTATGAAGCGACGAGAATACTTTTTGTGCATAAAAACAAATTAACGGGGGAGAGAAAAAATTGTTGAATAAAGTCTTTATTTTTGTTCACAAAAAATATTCTCATCCCTTCATAACATTAAGGTTGAACCACTGTTAAAATAGACAACATGCCTACAATGTTTTTAATACTTCTCTGGAACTTGAATGGGGTAACAATGTTGCTTTCTATAGGGGATAAAAAAAAAACCTCTCAGATTTCATCAAAAATATACATTTACATTTAGTCATTTAGCAGACGCTTTTATCCAAAGCGACTTACAAGTGAGGAATACAAACAAGCGATTCTTCATGAATTGGCAAATAGACACAGGAAGTGCTCACAATACAAGTTTCATTCATTGTTCAGTACCATAAGCTAGAGAAGGAAGGGAAAAATATCTTCATTTGTGTTCCAAAGATGAACGAAGGTCTCATGGGTTTGGAATGACATGAGGGCGAGTACTCAATGACAGAAATTTCATTTTTGCTCTTTAACGTCAGAAGAAGCACTCAGTTGTAATATGTTCATTTAAAGTGATGCTGTTGGATGGAGTTTGCTGACAACTGAGAGCATATCTAAGTGGAGAGTGATTCTATAGTAACACTTACACTCTGGTGGCCTCTTGCTGACCGCACTGATTTGATTTAGCTCTCTTTACAGCCGTGACGCAAGCCAAAACCTCTCATTGCCCTTTGTCATAAGAACTGAGTGACAGCAGATAAAACCCAGACCGCTTTCATCCCGCTTTCTCCACAAATTAAAAAGATACTAAGATCATCAACAACTTAAAACTTAAACTTAAAATACCCCTCCACAGACCCTAGGGGTCAGACGACGTGATGGGGATTTGTCTGGACATGATCACTGGAAAGAGAATGCCTTTCAAACAAACATAAAACTCATAAGCTCGATTATATCTCTGTCAGGAGATACCCCAATGATGTGTATATCAATACGCTTCAGGATACATCTCCACAAAGTCAAACAAACTATATATATAAAAATAGATATAATGCAAATTTCAACAAAGCCAGTAGACATCCATTACAAAAATCGAGTTGGCTCCTGAGACGACAGGCCTTCTGAGTAGCATTATACACTGATGACCACCATGAGAGGAGCATTCAATGATTATCAGCTGTTAAAATGGAAAACACTAAAGCCTAAGGAAAAACAGTAGGGGTAAACATTACTGTAAACAGCTTAACATCAACTCACAATGCTGATGTGCTCATAGCCTTTCCAGAGAAGTAGGATTGGATGTTTTTGAAGAGCCTGCAGTAAAGCGGCCTCATCTTACTGAACGCCTGCCAAGTTTCACTGAGCTTTTCCTTATCCAGCAAAATTCACGAATAAGAAATAACATGCACTGCTGAAGACACACACTTTGCCCTGAAGTACACTCAAAATCCAAACATCCCCTTTCTTTCCTATAGAAAATAAATTACCATTTAATGTAAAGAACATCAACAATCATTATTCTCACTGTTGAGAGTTTAGAAAGACCTCAAGGACTGTCTGGATTGCCACAATGGCCCATTGTATCAAATAATAAGTCATAATGTAGTGAATTCAAACAAACAACGTTCAAATAATTGGCTCAGCAGACCAAGATAAAACTGATTAACCACTGAATCTTTCCTTTGACATGTCAAACAGAAAACAGCAAGCAGAATGTGATCCAAAATGCACTACATGACATTTTTGAGAGGCTGAGATAAAGAGATAAGAGTAAAAGGGTTGGGGCTGAATGGGTGGGAGCTGGAGTTAGAAGGAAGGGAAAGGTGGGTTTTAATCAGAGAAAGATCTTCAGATATGAAGTTCTGAGAAATGCTCATTTGTCATCGGTTTGGCAGCTCTAGACTCTGGAAGCCCCCTCCAATAGAGCCTAACAGTGACCACCTACTTCTCAGAGGTCTTCCACAATGGAAGTATTTTTCACACTCATTTTCTCTGGAGGAATATCAATAAAATCGTCATTGAAGCCCTTAACCAAAAGATCCGAGATTCATACAAACTGATTCAAAGCAAAAAAAAAGAATTATATGAAAATTAAAAAAGAGAGAGAGAGAGAGAGATGAAGTTACAAGAAAAGCAAGAAAGCATTTTATGCAATCAATTAGGATTATTGCAAAATATACTTACAAATACGAATACCTTAAGTCGTTTTCATCTAGAAAGTAACCTCTAAGAGAAGTATTTCACCTTCTGAAAGTTAACATATGGCACTGTGCCATGCATATGAGCTCATGAAATACTGAACTGACAGCTGCCAATGTGTACTACAACTACAGCAGGTTCAAACAGATATCATCTGGTGTTCTGTTGGCAGTTTGTCTTATCTCATCACACAATCATTTAAATCACACCCGTACAAACCAACAAAGTGCAGCTAGTAATAAATTCGTGAAGCCAGACTACTGAACGTTCAGATTGGCTTTGTGAACCGACTCACCCAATTCATTGAAAAGATCCGACTCAAAAGAACGATTCGTTCGAGAAGCGAACCGAAGTCCCACTCAGTTTAGAGCGAGGATAGATTTACATAGAGTTTATTAAATTGAAACGCTTTTTGAAACACTGGCCAGCTTCTGTAAATATCACTTACGTGCTTCTCGCGCCCTACAAATGTACAAAACTTCAGTTTGTTTATATGACGCTGAATATCATAAGAGCATATAAATATTCGACTCGGAAGGCGAGTTAAAAACGGCAGTTATTAGTTATTATCAAAGGCAACTGATGGTCATTTAAAAAAAAAAAAACACCCCAGTAAACCCACGCTGTCGTTACAGTGAGTAAAATATCAAGATTAAAATGCGTTGTATTGTCACAGAGACCGTACTCACCGCACGAGACAGAAAACTTATTCCCAGTGAATGTTATTTACTCGAGTTGAGCACCTCCATCCATGGAGGCAAAATATCACTTCTCCTTTCTGCGGCTCGCGTGCTGAATACAGCAAAACGTGCAGAATGACAACACCACAGACTTTGCTGAGCGAAACCATCAGAAACGACAGCAACGGATCAAAAATCATATGTAGTTCACTCTCACAGATTTGTAGCGCTCCCTCACAGCCGCCACGGACCAATCAGCAGCCAGCGCTGTGGTAGTGGGCGGGGTCTTCTCGTTTTGTCACTACAGTACATCACCCTTGACTGACTCGAGGCTTCAGGCTTGTCTAAAAACACATTGCAGTGTACAAGGACTGGCATTAATAGTGTATGTGCTCAGCTGTCAGGGTGAATCTTAAGCTGCTTAAACTATGTGTCTGTAGGTGTTTTGCATATTTAAAATAGATCAGTGTGCCTGTAAGCTGCATGAAACCTGCACACTATAGAAACCAGTACAAGCTGCAGATTACTGACCAGTGTAAATGCAGGAATATTCAAGTCTTACCAACAGATATCCGTGTTAAGCTTGGGTTCATTACTTGGACAGCAACTAATTATGAATGATTATGTTCATAATGGCTTCCTGTCCCTTATCCTGTTTATTAATAATTATGATAGGCTTAGATGCACCATTTTTTTATTAAACAGCATATTTTACAACAATTTCAAAAAAATACCCCAAAATATGGCAAACAATATGACATTTAAAAGAGACACTGTCACTGTATTAATAGGCCTGTGTGTGTGTGTGTGTTTAGACAATGTGGGCAGATAAGAGATCAATTAGAAGGATTAATTATGCATGAAATATCTTTTCATCCACAAAACACATTTATTCCTCATGCTTAAAGGCACAATATGTATTTTTTTCTCGCCGCTAAGGGTCGCTAAACTCTTCAAAACAATAAAGATTGATGACGGAGTGAATGAGTGGAACGTGGAACTTGTCGTTATGGCGATGGATCTAAAAATGTTTATGGGGAAATAATGTTTATGGATGAGCGAATGCATGTTTTTAACATGACTGTGGTATGAAGCAGGGCGTGACCGAGAATCGCGGGTACGATTGCTAATGAGTGACAGATATCAGTGGCACACGCGACATAAAGGAATTTCATTCCACCGAACTACTACTCATACAGATCAGTTTATTTGATTGATTAAAATTGCGAGGTAACAGCGCTATTTCACTTGATCTAACGTTACACTATCATACTAAACTTCATTTGAGTGTGTTGAAAGTTGTAATGTTATAGTATGTATTAGTTTGTTGGCTGAGCGGCATCTGTCAAGTCGAAGTTTGTCGCAAAACTCTCGCCATCTCGGAAACGCCACGCCGATATTGATCCTCATTTAATTTCTCCTTTTGTCCCAAAGTTTGCTTGCTATTGTCCACAATGTTTGAACCAAACAACAACAGCGTGCCGCTAGACGTTACGCAGCTGTCCGCGTCTGTTGCCATGGTTACTATGCAGTACAATGGAAACCAGGGATAACGCAGCTATTACGTCATTGACAGGCGACAAGGGAGAGAAAGGCACTATTTAAAATTGTGAATAGTACATAGCTGAATGAAATATATAACACTATGTAAGTGCTTTTGAGACATTTTAAAACAAAAATCTTACATATTGTACCTTTAAGTCTGCTTTAGGTGGAAGAAATGTCCCTTGCAGGCACTGCACTTTATAGCAGAATCAGCATGACCACTTTAAAGTTTGAGCACCTGAATTAGGTACAATTACTGTGAAAGCTACTTTACATCATGTCTCACTCTTTAAGTCCCAGTCTTCCTGCTGAGCTCATTGTGGTTCAACCTGACCTTGGTGGTTCAGCACTCCTGTGCCTTGCAATATTGTATAATAGTCGGAGAGACTTAGTGCATCCAGACAGGCTTGGACAGTGCAGCACAGACACCTCCACACGCATCCTCTCTCTCTCAGCTGCTGCTCGGCTCATCCTGTAATTATGGCTGTCATCAGCAGCCCCCGATGAGAGGCTATATTTACTGAAGCCCTGTACAAACAGTTCTCAGGCTGATACAAAAGCAAAAGCTCTCTCCATTAACTTGCAACTGGTCTTAAATAGGTTAGCTGGTGAAATGCGAATGAAAACAGCCGGTTCTATGAGTTGAATCAATTAGCATTGAAGGAACGTGGCAACACTCGCATACAAAGACATCATTTATAGAGGTTGGACATGCACTTATACACGTTAAAATGCGTTTTTCTGTGCATTGTAGATATAAACTGAGCAGGAATCATCCACACACGTTTGTCCAATTCTGTTCAACATATTTGTCTCATCTCAGGAATCTGCAACACTTCCTTTCAGAGAGACCAACAGAAATAGGTTACGGCATGCCACTGAGGTTAAAAGGTTACAAAAAGCAGTCGGATGAGTGCAGCTCAATATTAGTATGTGTGTGAAGCTGTTGACAAAATGATTGCTTTAACAAGATGGAAGTATTCTACTACTACCTCTGTAAATTAGAATTATGCAGAAAAGATTGCAACCTTTGCCAAGATCATAGCAACCATGCATGTACTAAAAATGTTCTGAGGGGTCCTTATTAGGATTTTTTTTTTTTTACGTTACATTTACTCCATGTTGGCTACACAAAACCTGATTTGGTTAAAATATTAATCTTAATATTTATAATATTTTAACAGAAATGCCTTAATGTCTGTTTTTCTAAGAAATAATAAAATATTATGCCAATCCACCAAACAAGGTTTTCTCGTCAAGAAGGCTTTTTTTCTTATAATGATATCATTTGTATCACACTCATGTTTAACTTTATGCCCTCCCTCCAAAAAAAAAATCTAAATAATTTGTAATTCAAATAAAATTCTATAGAAAAACATAAAAGAGGTTTATTCAAGTAATTGTATGAAATTTTCATTTATTTATCTGTACATTTATTCATTTATAGTGGTTCTCAACCAGCGAACTGGAGCTCACTAGGAGCCTCAAGATGACTTAAAATAATTTAAAATATTAATAAAAAATAACTAGGATTTTTCTGATTTTAAGTATACCCATACTTTTTCTTGAAAAAAGAAAATTCTGGAAAAATGGGGTTGCCCAATTTTAAAAGTGTAATTTTCACGAAAATTAATACAATCTCAAAACTCCTTGGGCATTTTTATAATGAAGATACATTTTTCTAGTCATGCCGAGGCTCTAAAGCATTTTTTCAGGAAGTAATTTCAAGAAAACTGGAAAAGTCATGTAAATTAATTGGTTAAAAAGAGTGGGAGTTCTGGAATCCTGAAATTTAATTTACCCAAACTATGCGGGCCTTTGAATATCATTAGAGTCACAGAGGTTGAGAACTGTGCACTGGTTTAGCAGAAAGCACCATATTGCGAGTTTAGCATGGAGTAGGAAACACTCACATTTCCTTGTAAAATGTATAAATCTAGCTCTAAGTAAATTGTCAGGTGGCCATAAATTTCCCTTAAACCCTTTGAAACTGCAGCACCGCAAAACTTTGTATATTTCATGGTGTTTGAAGGCAGTCAGTAAGCCTGAGTGTTTAGATTATAGGCTGCCATGCCCTATGGCTGATCTCCTGCCTTTGGTCCTAATGACAGGCTCTGAGCAGGTAGCAGCCCACGGTGCCAACCCACACGCTGTCTGTGGACAGCCGGCCTCCAGGTGTTTGGTACGCTTTCAGTATAGGTTTACAGTAAAATTGAGATCAGTTATGACGTTGTAAATGACATAAAGATAAAGAATCAGCCATGGAATGCTGGCCCCAGATCAGTGGATCCCGTTTTCCAACTGAATGGTGGTTCAGCACAAACCGGGAAGTGTCTCTGCTCATCTGTCAATGGCCCCATGTGTTTCACCTCTCCACATTGTGCATTTTTACCCACCGTGCAGCACAAGAATACAGTCATAGTAGCCTCGTGTTTGTTGAAGCTCTACTTGTTTGGTCTAAAGTAGGTCAGCGGAGGCCTCCGTAATGTGAGGAAAAAGCACACCGTAATGCACAACCCCCCACAAAAATCATTGTGCACGTAACACTGAAACTCTTGTTTTTTAAAAACACTACTCTGAGTGCTCAAAGAAAGCAGTTTGTTCTGTGTGCTCCAGGGCATGTGTCCTGAGTCGCTATGACCAGGTCATGGCTGCTTTTTTCTGACACACTTGCCCAGAGCTTCACACGCTACTATGGATGGATAAAACTCATGCACGCAAGCTGCAGTGAGAGGGACTAAATCCTCCAGTCAGCATACAGTAAGCCTGAACCTATCAACAAGCCAAAGATGACATTATCATCAAAGTATAGCTGTGTAATTTTGTGTGCAAAAATAAAGGAACTATATAAAGAAAAATAAGGACTTGATCAACAATTTCCTCGCTACCCTGTCATTCTCCTACGCAGTTTATGTTGAAGACACATCGCAGAGCTTCCAGGTTCTACGTCAGAACGCCAACTCTGTATTGGCCGACTCCTGAATCACACACATGCGTCGTGGAGCTCACATGAACAGCGATAGACAATACTGACAATACAAGACAATACCGGATGTAAACACGGAAACACTGCACTGGTTCAACTGCGTTTAACAGGGTAGACAAGAAATGGTTGAATAAAGTTGTTTTGCACACAAAAAGCATTCTCTTCATAATATTAAGGTTGAACCACTGTAGTCACGTGGACTATTTTAACGATGTCTTTACTAGTTCTTTGGACCTTGAATGTGGTAATTATTTTGCTTTCTATGGGAGATAAAAAAAAACCTCTTATTTCATCAAAAATATCTTGTGTTCTGAAGAGGAACGAAGGTCTTGCGGGTTTGGAACAACATGAGGGTGAGTAATTAATGACAGAAATGTCATTTTTGGGTGAACTAACACTTTAAAATAGTTAAAATCCGTGGGATAAGAAGTCTTTGATGTGTGTTTTGTATATTTGAAGATATTTTACTGTAATAAATAAATAAATAAAAACAATGATTAATAAAAATAAAAATATATACTAAAATTAAAAAAAACTCATTAAGTTGCTTAAAGTGATAGTTCACCCAAAAATGAAAATTCTGTCATCATTTACTCACCCTCAAGTTATTCCAAACCTGTATGAAATTCTTTCCTCTGCTGAACACAAAAGATGATATTTTGAAGAATATGGTAAACCAAATAGTTGATGGGCCCCAGTGACTTCCATAGTATAAAAAAATACTTTGGAAGTCAATTGTGTCCATCAACTGTTTGGTTTCTGACATTCTTCAAAATTATTTAGTGTTCATCAGAAGAAAGAAATACATACAGGTTTAGAACAACATGAGGGCGAGTAAATTATGACAGAATTTTAATTTTTAGGTGAACTATCCCTTTAAGTGGCTTATTGGTTTTATAAAATGATAGCAACAGAAATATAATAAAAAACCTGCAATATTTTATATTATTATAAAATATAATATATTATAAAAGATCTACAATAAATAATATAATAATATATTATTATTAATACACAAATTCTTAACTGTAGGTGATTTGTAGCTATACAGAATTGGCACATTTATATGGACGCAATACAACTTTGAACTAGGCTCATCCAGTCAGATTTCAGACAGAACAGGTAATCAGTCTTATAATGCGGTAACGACTTTCATCTTTTTACAGTTAAGAGTGTCTGCTGTGGAGAATCGAACAGCTTTATGAAATAATTAGTGCTACATCACTCTCCGATTCCTACACTAAATCAGCCTCTGATAACAATAAGCTATAGGTTGATGGGTGCCTGTCATACAGCCATTTAGAGCTACAATTGTCCTGCTTTGCTGACATAGACACTGACATCATAGATATTCATTGGCAGCCTTAGACATGTGTTGCAGAGTGATGATGACTGAGCACATTGTGTAGAGCAAGTTCTGATCCACAGGCCTACAGATAACATCTCTACCAACGGCTCAGTTAAAGCCAGGCTACACCCGTAAATCTCTCCTAGCGGCACCACCATCCTGGAATCAATACATAGAGCAGCTCAGCGTTGAAATATAATGCCACCACAGTAAGCTTTGCTGAAGCCCCTGAGGGGATACGGTTTCCCTGGTCTGAGTGCGATAGATCATGGGGTGTACAAATGGCTTGAAATCCAACACTGATTTTTGCTTGGGCACTTGATTTGATTGACAGAAAACATCATTACATCCATCTTAAATGCTGTTCTTAGTAAAACAGCAGCTTTTTGCCACCTCACAAACTCACTGCAGCAGTATCACACGAGGACTCACCCAATCACAAAATTGCAAAGACCTTTAAATTAAAATAAAGTTTGAACTAATTAATTTTATGCTTTGTAAACAATTTAGGAAATTAAACGTAATACTGCAAAATCAATATAGTTATAATACCAACTCTGATTGTATATATTGATGAAAACAGGAGTGAAACAACAATCTGAAAGGTGGGAATGACACATTATAAAACAGCATGGCTCATGAATATTAATTAGGTAATATTAAAGTCGGCATTAAACAGAAGTTGCGATAGTTTTTTCTTCCCTATTGTGACATGCATCCGAGTGAAACGGCTTCTCAAACCAGAAAAAATTTTAAGACGGGACTTTTGTCCAGTGGGAATTAATTAGATAGCTGGACCGTAGTGGTTTGTCAAATATAGTCAAGTTATGTTTACCACAAGCTTTATTTTACACTTAAATTGAAAAACACTATTATAAAACCCCTATAGGAAAATCTCAAAGGAACCAGCAGCGAACTAGTCTTCCTGGTTCTGACATGCCGGGATCATTATGCCCCGCCCTTGCGCCAGTTAACGCATCATCAGAGAAGAGATTTCACTGCAGAGGGGAAATCATTTTGATTAAAGACTACGAGGCCTTCAAACGTGAATTGAAACAAATTAATAAATAATGATGCGTATGGATGAATAATTAAAAGTAATAAAAATAGAAATAATTAGAATAATTTCTATAATAATAATAATCATTTTATAAAGTAATAAAATAGAAATTGTCCATTTTGAAATCATGGTGACTGTAATAAGTATGTGCCTAGTAGTTGTACTCATTTTAGCATGGTATATATTGGGGATTAACATAAATTAATTTTAATTTATATATATATATATCAAGACTCTAACAGTCACTATGACCCAGGTCTCAGCAGTGCTCATACTTCATTGCTTCAGGACCAGAGAACAGGCTTCACTACTCAAGGAGCTGCAGGCGGCCACATGAAAACCCTCTTTGAATAACTCATGAAGCACATGCAAAAAAAAAAAAAAGACACAAGTATGTGTTTTGTTTCCTTAAAGTTGCCCTTACTCAAACACTTTTTTGATTGAATTAGGTTAAAGAAGAAAAAAAAAGTTTTCATAGAAAGTTCAAACTAGGTTGCAGGCTAGATGGCCTTAGTGTAGTGTACTGGAAAAGATATGAGCGACTCTCATGAGCTGGTGTTATTGGATGGAAATTCAATATTGGAAGAACAATGCGCTCCCTCATACTTTTGAGCCCTTGATTTTGAACTTCCAACAGAAAAATAAATCTAAAGTTGCACGATTATTGAAAAATGTCAGTCCGATCAAGTCACAGCTTTCTCATGATGGCGTCATTATCATACAAAAGAAGATATTATCAAGATGTCAAAGGCCAATTTGCCAATTTAAATGTTCATTTTGACTATTGTTTATTATTTCAATTTGGCATGTTTATTAAAAATACTGTACATTTGGTCAGATTTGAACGAGGACCCCTTGCATGCTGCACAAAACTTGGAGCACTAGACTAACAAATCTGAATAAATAAATATTTTTTTTTTTGGGTCATGTTTTATATTGCCTATAAAACACCAAGTCAGGAATGTCCCATAAAAAAGTGCATGACGCCCATGTGAGGAACATGGTTTTGGTTCAATTCATGTGCAACTTCTCAAATATCAATAATATATGTCTGCATTACTTCTTGCAACACAATAATCTGCAATAATACTGTATATTATCATTATCTAATATATATATATATATATATATATATATATATATATATATATATGTTAGATAATGATAATATAAAAAGAGATGGGTAATGTCCAATACATTCACAGATACATAGCAACATTTCCACCCAATCCTAACTCAGCCATGCTGTTTCTACAGTTCAAACCCTTCAGGGAAAAGACAAAGACTTCAGACATAATTTACAGTCAGGGATTGAGTGAAATAAATCACTTTCATCCTATATTCTTTCTCTCTCTATTCTCATGCACAGACATTTCTGCTCTTTCTCATACTGAGGCAGCAGGTAACATGTTTTGTGCAGAAACAGCAGTTAAATCTGAACATTCAGTTCTTCAGGACTAGATGGAGATGACAACATGTCTGAGACAGCAAATAACAGACAAAGCACTAGACATCTGCTAGCATAGAAACAGGCTTTAAAAGGACAACTTTACCAGTGAAGTGGATCATATGGGATGTTCAATGAGGTAACAAGTTAGATATTCCACAGCCATTGATGCCAATGTAAACCCTTCATACACAGAATAACCAACAAAACGGGAATGATCTTGGGAATGGGAATGATGTATTATGTTTATTCCTCAAAAGGTGCCTTGAGTGTCCATAATGAACTTTTGAAAAATACATCTGGAAAATGAATAATTTAGCCCATTTATGGTGTCCAAAGCCCCAAATTATTTAAGTTTTCCCACTACACAACACCTTTCGAAAGGTTTGGGATCAGTAAGATTACTATTATTACTTGAAAGAAAGAAATACTTTTATTCAGCAAGGAATGGATGCATTAAATTGATTAAAAGTGACAGTTAAGGCACTTATAATGTTTAAATTTATGTTTCAGATAATGCTATTTTTTATTTCAGTTCATCAGAGAATCCTGAAAAAACCACCATATTAGAATTATTTCTTAAGGATCATGTGACTGAAGACTGGAGCAATGCCAGCTAAATATTCAGCTTGCCATCACAGGAATAAATTATTCAAAATATACAGGCATTTAAAGATTGTAATATTTCACAATATTACTGAATTTACTATATTTTTGATCAAATAAATGCAGCCATGGTGAGCTTAAGAGACTTCGCTCAAAAACATTAAATTCAACCCCAAACTATGTGCAGCATGTAAAGATGTTTCTCAAAGCAGTTGTACTCCTTTTTAGCAACATTTCTAGTGCTAGAAGCGAAATTCACATTAAATTCATCTTCTTGAAATGCCATTAACAGAAAAAAACAGAAGTCATTACATTCTCAAATCATTACATTTTGTTTGTGCGGCTCCAAAGAGTCACCATACAGTAAATTCTCTTCAGAATGTTTATAAAATTCTTACACTATGTTCATTTATGCAAATTTCATAAACGGGAAATGTATGCCTTCCAGAAAATCGACAAGCATCCTGTTCCTCCTCTCAAAAAGCACATATCACTCACATGAACATGTTTAATCATGCACTATCTTCTAAAATGCCAAACAGCTGCAATGTTTCAGTTTTACAGGCGCAGCTGTGGATCGACATGCTGAAATCATAACGTATCCGAGTTTTCAAACAGATCTACTAATGTACTTCAACACAACCAGGAGTTAGAACGCCCACTCGACACATTCGCTATTATGTCGAGATAAGACACATAAAAAAATACATCTCCACAAGACTCACTCACAACCACGGCCTAAACTTCCCACCCCGTCCCAGCATGACCCTACCGTCATCATCAAAGATGTCCTCTGCCTCCTCACGCATCACTTCTTTTATGTCATTCTCCGTGATGTCAGGAAAGGCCATTCCGTCTTATCCTCTCTTGCTCTTCTCTTTCGCTTAAGCGCCTGAGCAGTAACTATACTGTGAAATTAAATCAACGTTCGGACTCACTTCCCCCCCAGGCGTACGTAAAGCCCACTGTCAGCTTGAGCCTGAGCAGAGAGGCGAGAGGCAGTGGACCGCTCTGAGCTTCTACTCACTGCACCAAGTCGAGTGTGAGTGTGTGTGGGAGCCCACACCATCCAGGCCAAGTTTCATCAACAGGATGATTTCATAATCTCCTGTGTGAGTGTCAGAAAGAGGGAGATAATGTGTGTGGTAAATATTGTGTTTCGAGTGGCGGTCAGGCTGAAGCATCTTGAGAACCAAACCTTGGCCGATTTAAGAGCTGAATTGGCAATATGTAACACAGGGTCAACATACAGCCATTAAAGGTTAAGAAAAAGTTGGCTTTTTTCTTTAAATGAAATATTTTATTGAAACTTTTAGATAAAATCTTTAAAAAAAAAAAAAAAAGAAAGAAAAAAGTGTGCATACTTGTTTTTTGAAGAGAATCATAGTTGATATATCAGGCATTTATGGTAGAGTATGTCATCAATTTATATTTAAATATATAAATTTTATTTAGAACCAAAAAAATGAGCAAAAATACGCAATTTGGTAGAGTTGCTGTTATTACAATGGCCAAAAAAGTAAGATGAAACTCATATCTTGTATTGTAAATCAATGAGATCTTTATAACAGCATAGCAGACTACTTACAGTACATAACTGCATATAAATATCAGTTGTCACTTTATATCTCATAATAACATGTCTTAATAAGATGATATTTAGATAAAAAAGTTTTTTAAAAAAAGAGCTCCAGTTTATTATTGTGGGGGGTAAAACATATAATGCAATTAATCAAGTAAATGTTCATCTTGAAATAGCCTATAACTAACAATATAAATGCTATTCTTACATATACTTTATTAAAATCATAAAAGATTTCACAGCACAAAGACACCACGATCTGGAGGACCATTTTAGAATTATACTAAAAAGGCATTTTACTTGCTAGAAAAGTTTAAACTATCAATCAGACGCCTGTAGATTGTGCACAACAGGTTTTTCAGCAAAGTTTTGATCATGTTAATCAGTTGGAGGACTAAGAAATTTGTGTATTAATTTAAATATAATACAGGTTTTATAGGGTAAAAGTGCATGAGGTTAATTACCTTATTTAGTAACATAAAGACTGCACAGTTTGGTGTGTGTTCAAAAGTTCATGTTCTTCAAATCTAACGTCTTTCTGAAATAGTAACTAGGCTGCACTGAATTTAAGTCTTTTTCTTTCAATTTTGCATGCCTCCTATGAAAGCTCTGTGGAATAGACCTAATGACAATCTCATTAACGGAGGGGTCAGCTCACACACTCACAGTCATATAACAGCAATTATTCACTTCAGGATTCTTTTAAAAACATGTCCTATATAGAGGAACCAAAATAGATCCACCCACACTTGTCACGTTTCCAGGAAACATTTTGATGTGATTGCTTCATTCTCTTACATTTAGTTGTGTTTGCTTTGCAAGAATCACTGGTATTATTGCTTAAATGTAGAGTGTGGGATTTAAACAGTATTAAACTGCGACATGTTACTCATCCCGAACAGTTTATGATACGGACATGAAGCATACCTCAAATAACTATTTTCCAAACAACCAGACTTAGCCAACGATTCCCCAGCTAACAATGTTCTCAGAACTTTGGCTACCTTCTGGCAAGGTTCTCTCAAAGTTATGAACAAACGTTCATCCAGTAATGTTAATGGAACATTCAGTCGGAGTTATCTGGTCTTTTATAATGTTCTCAAAACGTCAGCATAAAAATGCTGAACATTTTATTTCTGAAACGTTTTAGTTGGACCCCTGGAAGTTCTTCTAACATTTTTAAATGTTACTAATACTTGTTTCAGAACATTCAAAAGTAACGTTTCCATGATGTTTGCTAAATTATAAAATGGAATGTTTTGGTACATGTGTACCAAAACACAATGGGTCTTAATACGTTCGAACAATTTGCGCATTTACATGTTCTTACGGAGCATTTCCGCATGCCTATCCACACACACCAGTGATCTATAGCCTAATAAAATCAGTGAAGTACGTACATTCTGTAAATTTGTTCTAACCTTCGTTGTAATGTTGATGAATCCGAATTATTTAGTACTTTCTCATTCTCCTGATCGTTAGCGCTCTCATCGCGATATCTGATTTTCGCACTAAATACGTGCATAATATGGGCGAATTGTATGGAATAAAAAAGGTAGTTGTGACTTTTTCCCTCGCAATTCTGACTTCCGATCTTATAACTAGCCATTCTGACTCACAAAAAAGTCGAAAGATAAAAAGCAAGCTTCCATAGATTAGCGAATGAGGCCTTTTGTTGGGTAAAAAAGCATGCTTGTGAACATATGGTTCTTATAATAATGATTTATAATTAGATGGGTCAAAGTTTTCTTCATACTGTAGCCTAAGTTTGCTCTTGCAAATAGGTTAAAACCTAGGGCTAGTTGAACACTAGCATATGACAATCCCACAAGTCTCTCTGATTCTACAGCTATGCAGGCAAAATTCACAAGATGTGAGTATTGTGTTTGGTTTAAGATGGATTTACTCGCCCCTGGCCTACAGTCTCCTGGTGGTGCGTTTCAGGTCTGTGCGCATGAATAATGAAGGGCAAGAGAGTAATAAGACCCCTGAGGTAGCCAGGAGGAACCGTTCTCTACAACAGATCCACAATATAAACCTGGCTACATAATAATGTCAGTGTGAACCTTAAATCTAAAGCAAAATCTCTGAAAAATTCCTCCTTAGGTCGTTTAGCATTGGAATACAAGTATTGGATATTAACATAAAACATTCTTTTGTTATAAGAATAAAAATGTTTATTAAATCAGCTGAGCAGTGATTATCTGTGGACTCAGATTCTGTGCATAATATACAATTTACAATAAAACAGCTATAGCCTTGTATTTGATTTGCTTGTCTGTGTTATAGATATAAAAATTATTTTACGGCAATACAGGCTTGTCTGTCTTGTAATTATGTTAGCTGTTAGTCATGCCACTGAAAATGAGCAGTTATCATACCAACACACACACACACACACACACACACACACACACACACCTGCTGTTATCAGCACATCCCACGCACCACAGGCTGCCCTAGGTAAAAACAAGAAACGCTGTATGAAAAATATCAAACAAAAGCATTTGGGGATTAAGGACACTAATCTGCACAATATCTCCACAAATATTGATAGTTTGTTAAACAGCTAGCTGAAATCCATTGAGTCTGCAGTGTTTATTTTATGGGAAAATCTTAGTGCCATTTAATTACTTTATAATAAAGTACTCAGAACACCTTTAACTTTCATAGCATAACTTTCTTCTTAAGAGTTCATCCATATGTCTCTTAAGTGAGTGAGATAAAAGGATCCTGGGTCTCGTTCTTGATTTGGTAACAGTTCAAAGAAGTGCATGAGGACTGATATGAATAATCTTAATTCACGCCAATCAAAGCTTAAAAATGTGCTTTACTTATGCAAGAATGTGTAACCTCTTTTAGGTTGTGCTAAAACTTAAAGCGATGGTATTACAAAGAAGGATGTTGAATAAGCTGAGGAAATTCTCTTATTGTGCCAATTTCTTTTCTTCAATAATGCCAACATATTTCATAACATAAGCATATAAGAACTGCTGCTTTGCCAGAGAGACAATAAGAAACATACTGCAATAAAAGACGACATAAACAAACATTTTCTAATGCAGGTCGAGGTCTCACTAATGCTGATTCAAGGTTTAAGATCATGGCCAGTCTGTCTTTAATGTTAACAGATATATTTTGAATGGATGTTGGAGTAAGCGCAGTGAATGTAAATGATAAATGAGTCAATATTGAGCACTTCCACGATTAAGAACAGCTAGTCTGAAATAACAGCAGATAACAAATATTTTTTCTTTCTCAAAAGCTGTATAGGCAAGTGTCACCAATGCAACCATAAGGGGAGGAGTGTTGTTTTATTTCTGATTTTAAACTCTCAGTGACCCAAAGCCATTTTGCTTTTCCCATGCTTGCTGAAGGCATGTGAAAGAGGGCACAACCAATGTGACAAACAGTTTTACTCAACCACACCCTTTGCCAGTTCCAATATAACTTCTGTTTTTACCACTAAACTATTTTTCATATCCCCAAAGGCTTTTGAAGTGCAAATGCAAAGAGTGTGAGTCAAAAAATACTTCATTTAATGAAAGTGAATGCATAATGTCTCTTGTAATGATTTAGTGTTTTCTTTGAAGTTTCATGAAAGTGATGGTAAATGTTAATTCATGCTGCTTTATGCTATGGTGCTGAATGATTACCAGTGTTGGAGGTAATGCATTTCAAGTAACGTGCATTATGTATAATCAGATTACTTTTCTGATGTAACAAGTAAAGTAATCCATTTACACATTAACATTTGAGTTACCTTTCTTTTAATTTTAACTAGAGATTTGTGAAAACACATGCAAGGCCTTGAAGAAAGCGGTGAGAAAACACAAAAGTAATGCAACACATTACTTTTCATAAAAAGTAACTAAGTAATGTAATTAGTTACTTTTTAATTAGTAACTTAATATTGTAATGCATTACTTTTAAAACTAACTCTCTCCAACAATGATGATTATCATAGTACATGAACAAAAAATGGTAATACCAGCATTTTTACACAACAGCGATATACTTAAAATCGGAAAATTTTTCGTTTGCGTTTTTGAAAAGTTTCATGTATAAACTACGTTGTCAAAACAATCCCCGTTCTCGCGGATCCGTGAGAGCAGAAAAAACACAGTCCTGTAGTCCGCCATTGTAATTTTGTTTGTTAAGTATTTGGGCATGCCTTTAGACTGAAAACACAATACAGTAATGCACATTATGTAGTGCATTATGTCACCATTTTCACAAATTCGTTTTTTTACTGGAAATTTTTCAAAATTTGCATTTTGAAACCTGTTTTCAAAGGTTTGCATTTTCAGGTTTGCATTTCAGGTTGCCAAAACGCTGTTCTCATGTAAATAAATGGCCAAAACACATTAAAAAAATTCCATTCTTAGTTGAAAACAGTGTCATCTGGCTCCTAAATAATGGGGCCAAACAAACAAAATGCCCCTAAACAAAAATGCACAAATAAACAACTTTATGCAGGTGAACTCCTACCAAGTAACCAAGTGTGATTTTGTTAATAAATTATCAGGCGTTAATTTGCCAAGATAACTTTCCCATCACAATTTGGTATTCAATCAAGTTGCAATTTATACCATCTTGTTATTTAAAGCTCTTTGTGGTAAGGAAATCAGCAATTTGTTGCACTTTAATTAATTACTGCTAAACATAGGGTTAGAGGATAATTAAAGGAACATTTAAACAACAATATAACATTATCTTTATGAAAAAGACTGGGTGTGGGTGGAGAAGCTTCTGTGGTTTGCATCACATCCGTTCCCACAGAAACAGGTGACCAGAGAGAAAGGATGCGTTTGCAATGAGGTGCAGAGAGAAAGAAAAAGGGAAGGAAAAGAGCCACACCTCCAAATAACTCATAGCATGTTGTTAGTTAAGAGGAATAGTGGACAAGCCTCAGTTGTGCCACATCACGCGTTTACCACTTCCTGCAAACAAGCAATACAGGGACAGCCCAAAAGTGAAACAGTACACATGTGGTAAAACTACAGCAAAATTGAAGTCACTATGGTCAAACCAATAAGATCTCCATTGGACACATGATGTTAGAGATGTCTTGGTGTTTATTGTTCTGTTATGTTGGGTTTTACAGGGGTTTCTGTTTTTTTATTTAAAAAAAAGTTTTGTAGGGTTTTTAAGTTTTGTAGGTCGAGGATGGGCTGCAAAACTTTAAGGCTATACTGCATATATATATATATATATATATATATATATATATATATATATATATATATATACATACAACTGTACATGCAAGTATATAGTGATAGTATCTTTGATCATTACATTAGCACATGTTAGTGTACTGTTGCCAACTAGCACTTAAACATAAAGGTTTGAGTTAAAATGATATTTATGCATACAAACTTTATGAGTTTATGAGAATATTTCAATTAATTAACATGTTTGTGTACTACAAAAAAAAACTAGTTTTACTAACTTAATATTTGAGTTAGTTAACTTAAA
The DNA here is from genome assembly GCA_038088235.1 of Zacco platypus. Lineage (NCBI taxonomy): Eukaryota > Metazoa > Chordata > Actinopteri > Cypriniformes > Xenocyprididae > Zacco > Zacco platypus. The sequence goes on from CM076071.1 coordinate 22,716,072, forward strand.
AATTGAGTTTACTTAAATTTGTAGAAACTAATCAGTTTCTACAAATGTTTCGAATATTCTGAACTTATCGGGTTTATAGTATGCCTATATGTCTTGACAAATGAGGACATAGTGGTATTGCATGCCTGATGATATGGTTGGTAGTTCATTATAGTGAAGAGAGAGTAAAAGGGGAGGGGTGGGTAAAAATTGTGAATGGCGAGTTGTCTTTAGCTAGAAAACTAAGCACCACAGTTGAAAAGAATCTGGAATAAATATTTTTCACATGAAATTACAACAACAACAACAAAAAAAAAAACAGTGTGACAAAACAATATATATATATTTTAAATGTTTTATTTAAATTTTTTTCAAGTATTTATTTGAATAATTTTAATAATTTAGATGCTAGTAATTTATTGTGATTGATTTTGACTAACTAAATAAATGAACAAAGTATTTGTCATATGTATATATAGAAAAAGAATTACTTTAATTTGAAAAATTAAATGCTCTTTACCCCTGAACATGCTGAGAACTGCCTGATGCTGGGCTTTTAGTTTTCCATCCTGTTGAGTGTGAGATTCCCATATGGAGTTCCAGAACTCCAGACAAGGAGCTTTTTTCCAGTTTATCTGCATGAGAATGTTCTTTCCCAGCATGCTTGGCGAGGCTGTCACCCTCTGCTCATTCAACCTAGCCAACCCAGGGATCTTGGCATTCCTCTGTGGGCCCACATCCGGCTTTTAAAACAACGATGAGCCATGGTAACATCCCAGAATCCATCAACAGGAATCGCATGCCCCAAAGCTCCCAGGCCTCACAGACTAGAGAGCTCTTGAAAACCCATGGGACCCCTTATTTAGGATTGCACAATGTTGTTGTCCCTTCTGTTCCTGTGATGTATACCTGTTGGGAAGCTACTTTTGTAATGCAACAATGTTAAATGAAGCATTGTCACCCTATTGGTGCATGATTTATGGGCTTCAAATGTGTCAGAGTTGTTTTGTAATAATTCCTACAGGCTGGTTTCTTTAGGACTGGGTTTATTAGAATGACTCATTTGTAACTGTCAGCTTTTTGGAGACAAGATGAAACTGGTAAAGACAACCTTCTCTATCTGTTGTCTGGCTAATAAGGTTACCAATGGTAAATATTCATCAGACATGCACCCAAAAATTCTGAAACATAAAGTGTGTTGCTGCAGTGTTGTTACTGTTACAACTAAAACTATTAAATCAATTCATTAATTGAAATAAACTATAAATCCTAGATTAAAAATATAATTTAAAAATGACAATTAGAAATGTAGCTTTGGCAACTCTGAAATAAGTTTCAGTTAAAGTACTAAAATGACTAAATATTTACTACAAACTTGCTAAAATATAAGCTAATTCATATAATATATATGTATATAATAATATTAAAATTACACTTGCTAACATGTTCTGACTGTGATACTTGGCATGTTGCACAAATATTTGATATTTTAGATTTGGCTTGGATCCAATAATAAATACATTTTTAATTTATTGTAACCTAAATCCAATCTCTTAAAAAAGTAAGAGCATATCTTTCTTCAACAAGCCACATAAAATGTTATTATGGACTTTAATAAGTTACACAAAGTGAGTTACATGTAGAAGTTTAATACTTTTCGGTTTGTTCAAATCATTAACCTCAAGCATGCACCATTAATTAACTCTGTCTTGGTTTACAAGAACTCTGCAGCATATCTGCTGTTTCATTTCTCTTATTTCCACTGATTTTTGCAACATTAGCATCTAAAAACAACATTGAGGAAAACAACTAAAAACCCTTGAATCATTCTAAAGATGTTCATGTATTGATTGAAACTAGAATATGTCATCATTCACAAAGGTCACTCTAACAAAAATGAGTGAGCAAGCAGTAAACAAGGTAAAGGACCCATTTATGCCCTGCTGTTTCTCTTAAATGTTGTTGACCCTAGTGCACTCATGCTATAAGCAAGCACATAAATTCCTTTCCAGCAGGGGCCATTCAGGATTACTGACATTGTGATCAAAGACTTTGAGTTTGTTAAATCCTGAGAGGGCCTGCTATGGTTGATGGTTGATGCTGTGACCATGTTCGGGAGTTCTAACCTGTATCGGCATGTTTGAATGGCCCCTATTGTTTTATAATATCATGGCAATGTTGTCATCATGGTCTTCTGTAACTATCGCTTACATTACTGTGGATGTCTAAATAATCCATGTTATCTGAGAAGAACCAAATTAGAGCCAAACAGAAAGAGGATGGAAGATGGTTCAAATGAAGAGAAGGAAATGAAACAGCAAGAGGAGTGTGAATGAATCACATCTCTGTAACCTAAACCTCTCTGAGGTGCTTAACCTCCATATTAAGAATCCAGTATTAGCTCCAGAGAGGCGTGTTGCCATGGAGTGGGAGGATGCTGTTCTGCCTCCAAAGCTCATAGCAAAGCAATAAATGTTGAAAATGCAAGGAAGCCAAAAGCAGAAAATAAAACAAAGCCAAACACATAGGTCAAATACTCAAAACAAACTGAGACTTTGTTTAATGATGCTGCCCTTAGAAGTGAGTCCTCAAGATAAAGCATCATCTTCAACTTAATGAACTGTATTTTCATAATTCCCAGTTCTGGCATTAAACTCTAGATGGCGCTGTCTTTAACTCATTTGGTAGTGATCACATCAATATCTGCATAGCACAGCTGATTGGTTTCTGTTGCATCAGCGGCCATTGAGCTGTGGCTCAACATTCAAATACCGGTAGTGTTTCTGTTAGCAGTCTGCAGCATGCTTTCAGAAACCCTCCACCTTCCCCAGCTCCACCTGTATAGATCTGCTACGGTCTTTACTACTTATACTATTTCTACCATATCTATGGGGTTGCGGTCTTTGCACTTGAGCACTTATGTACTTGCATGCTGAATTTCCCGGTATTTAGACCAAGTGTTCAAGTGGCATGAACTTGACAAAAATATGTTCTTTTCCAGATGGCAAAAATATGTTCTAACGTTTTGCAAACATTCCCATTAAGTAATGAAAATGTAATTTTTGAATGTTAAGGAAATATTTCACTGGCTCACTTGCATAAGCAAAACAATGTAATTTGCAGGAAGAGTCACTAAAAATCCCCACCCCTAATGCACAGAATGAAACAGTGATACAAACCATGAAAGGTTGTAGAGGTGTTGCACTGTATATCATCACTCTTGGAACATTGCTCAGCCAATTTTGAGGACCGGAATTAACTGTTGTATAATACTATTTAGTGCTTCCGTTTCCATTGCACTCAATATTGCTTGTACCAAAAAATGTTCTCTTTACAGTAAAAGGAAACTTTCTTCACTTCCTTGATGAACACTAAGATTTTGAAGGGCCACAAGTGCAATCTTCACATTGCAAAATGTTGTTTTGTAATGTATCATAAGTGCAGTCCCAGGTAACAGGGATTGTTCTCCAAACTTTAGCTAACGTTCTGGCAAGGCTCTCTCAAAGTTATGAACAAACATAACATTCCAGTAATGTTAACGGAATGTTTGTTCAATATTACCTGGTCTTTAAAAATGTTCGTAAAATGTTAGCACAAAAACATTATGTACATAGTTCATGGAATGTCGGATGTCCGTCTAACATTTTTTAAATGTTAAGGCCAGTGCACTGATCTCTGGACACTGGACACCAACCAATAATCACCAGATTATAGTATGTCACTCCTCACACACTCCATGACCCAAAAGTGCCAATTCAGCATGTTCAGTTAGTGACAACATGCTCCTACAGATGTCAACAGACATTGACAGGGGTAACACACTGATCTGACAAAACCCAATAAAGTATCTGTTGCCTTCTGGTGGGTTCGGCGCAGTGTGAATTGGTCTTGTTTCAGAATGTTCAGAGAACATTCAAAAGTAACATTGCCATAATGTTTGTGAAATGGAATGTTCCCTCAACATTCGCATATCCTTTTGGACATTTTGAATGTTCAGAAAACATGCAGACGTAATGCTTTCATAACTTAATGGCAACGTTAACAAAATGTTTTTGTTAGCTGGGGTGCTGAAAGTGTGGAGACTCCACATTACATTCAAACATGACACTTTAAATATGGGTATGACAACAATGACACTTAGCAACACCACAGACTCCTTTGCAGCATGTTTAATGTTCACCGCCTTCTCTCAGGGGGGTTCTTATGTCTCATTGTCAGGGCTCTCAGATGACAATATTAAGTAACAGTCATTGTTGGCGAGTTAGTGTTAAACAGTCAGCTGCCGTGTGGCAGTAAGCTAAGCGCCTGAATAGACCTTTCTGAAATAGGTGTGTGTGTGCGCGTTGTTAAAAGAGGATTGGTTGTGTTTCCTAAGGACAATTTTGACATATTATTAGACACTATGAATCTCCCATCTGGTACAGATTTCCTTCAAAACATGTGTATACTGGACCCTAATCCTACAAAGCATTATTAAAACATAAAATGTAATTCTTGTCCAGCAGTTAGGGATTTACAACAAGAATAATCTATTGTCCACAACCATGTCAAGAGCTCCAGTGGGTGGACACAATGCAGCCACTGGAGGGTTTCTGTGGGTGGAAATGCTCTTCAGGCATTGATCAGAGCACTAATCTTTCTGATTGTAGACAGACAGACGTGTCAAATGGGACTCTAAGAATAACGTTCTCTGATTCAGACTCTTCAGAAGGGAACCGGGTTATCGAAGGAGAAAGAGGAGTATTTTTGGCATCTAACTTTCTTCAGTGATTTGCCACAGCCCCTCTGATGAAACAGATGTCACCTCTGAAAGATTCAGAGCAATGAGTTCATTATGAAGGAATGAAGATGATAAAAAATCAGACTTTGTCACGATGAATTTTTCAGGGTTAAATACTTGTTGACCGCATAAAATAATTCTGAGTTTTCCCTAGTTATATATATATATATATATACTGTATGTGTGTGTGTGTGTGTGTACTTTAATTCAATGCATCCATGCTGAATTAACAAAAGATTTCTTTTTAAAATATTAAGCATTATAAGAAATGTTTCTTGAGCGGTAAATCAGCTTATTAGAATGATTTCTGAAGGATCATTTGACACTGAAGACTGGAGTAATTATGTTTAAAATTAGCTTAGCCATAACAGAAATAAATTACATTTGAAAATATATTAAAATAGAAAAAAGCCATTTTAAAAACAACTACATTGTATGGGCCGAGGAAAGATTGCGGATTAAACAGGGTCTTGTTCTTTTGTTTTTGACAAAATGAAAGACAAGCCAAAATTATTTTCCCTGGTAAACGTCGTAATGCCACAGATGTCGTTAATAGAGCTTTTTTTTCCCTTTAATTTATTGTCAATTTGCTTATAACTGCCTCTACTAGACTAACATATTGACACTGAAGGAAGTCATCAGCGAGCATGTCTATCTTACTTATCTTAAAGACTGATCAAGACCTTGAAAAGTCTCAGGGGTCAACCAGGCTGAAAATCAATGTTGAGCAGATCCGATAAATCTCTACAATCAGGCATCTCTTTGAGGATGTGCCTGGGGTGTCTTGTCAGATGGCTTTACACCTCACAAAGGCCTGTCTTTCCCTCAAGCGTGGATCAATACTCCACCTTTATCCAAATCTTCAGCAAGAGCCTTGGAGGAAATTGAAGGGAACCAACCCTAATTGTAATTCTACCAACAATAGACCCCATATAGTCGGATGCTCTGCTGGTGTTTCATCCATTATCCTTCTCCACCATATTTTTTGTTTTCTTCAAAGTCTCTGCAGGTAAAGTCAGACAGCAGACAGCTCTTGTACTAGAGACAGCACAGCCTGTGATACAGCCAAGAGCTCTGGGGTCCTTCACCACCCCTCAGACACCTTCAAGCCCCTCATGTGGAGAGGATCGAGTCCTCACTCCCCACGCTGTGCTCCCTTTTGTCTCGCTGATACAAACACCTCTCCAACATGTCTATATGTGAGTCTAGAAATAATGGTCCAGACTACCCAGATCCACACTTCACAGAGATGAAAGGAGTCTTTGAAATGAAATAAGCCCCCCGAAAGCTCTGCGTTTGTGTGTTTCATCCTTCACAAAAAAACGGTGGGGCGTTCCTAACAATTAGTTTGAATACGGGTGGAGTGGGGTTCAATTCACACAGATTATCTTTTTATCTACAGTCCACGGCGAGCCTTCAGCTTCTTCTCAGACACAAAGGGAATACAGACGCACTGCAGTGGCCCAGTGGAATCGGCAATTATTTTAAGACTTGTCGTAGAGCTTCCATCCATCAGTTTTGGACAAGCACTTAAATAACCTTTAAGGCCCATAACTTATTGTGAATGCAAATGCTACACAAACTCGGTTTTATGTGTCATTAGCTATGTTTCCATCCACCTATTTTTATTCAAATTTTGGGATATTGCATAAATAAATGCTGAATAAAAACACGAAAAGGAGCATAAATTCTAAAAATTTGCATGAAAAACATGCTATTAAGATAACATTATAGCATTTCGTCTGTTTTCTTTGAAGCTCAAGTAATTTGATGTACGAAACAAATCAACAATCGGATTCCCCGATTGTAGCAACCATTTTTGATTGTACAGATATTTTGCTCAAATTTTCTAAAAAGTGATGATTTTGTTCTCTTGAACACATGGGATGGTTTATTTGCAAATGTTCTTCTCTTCTCTTTCCTGTCATTATCCTTACAGAGTTGATGCAATAAGCACAGTGATGGCTTCCGTGTTCATGTCCGAGTGCCGGCTCAGTATTGGCCAAAGCTGCACACGTGAGCAGCATCATGCGTGTGATGCTGACGCAGTAGCCGGTCAATAATGAGTCGGGGTGCTGACACAGAACCAGGAAGTTCTGGATGTAAACAACGTAAGAGAATGACACAGAAGAGAAGATATTGTTGAATGAAGTCGTTATTTTGTTTTGTTTTGCGCATAAAAGTAATCTTGTCTTTAGTACCTTTCTGGACCTTGACAGTGGTCATACACGTCAATAAAGTCATGTCATAAACTTCTCGGATTTCATTGAAAATTTCTTAATTTTTGTTCCAAAGATGAATCAAGGTCTTACGGGTGTGGAATGGCATGAGAGTGAGTAGTTTAAGACAGAATTTTCATTTTTGGGGGAACTAACCCTTTAAACCAAATAAAAGTTGTTAAAAAAATGAGAAAACTGGCTGTAAAAGAAAATGGTATGGGTATTTTATCTATGCTGCAATGCATACCGACATAAACATGAAAAAAAGCTAGCGAAGCTAATAGCATCTGTGTTCACATAGAAGCTATTTGAGTGCTGTGTAGAATATTTAGGGCCTAAAATAACACTTCAGAACTTAAACATTCAAACAATCTGAGCTATGACGCCAAGGCTCCCATTTTCTGAGACAACATCTGTGAACTAGGTGGCCAACTCTTGTAGCATGACTGAGATAAATAGCATTGCACAGATCAGACTCTCCCCAAATGAGAAACAGGTGGAAATTAATACCAATCTGGGAGTGACTGAGGCGAAATTCATGGCACATGGTCAACAATCCCAGAGCAGCAGCAGCTGTAGCTTATGTTTAGGTTTGCAGAGGAATGATTTGCACATTAGCTGCAATGCTAAAACATGGCTGTCGTTAATTAGCTATGCAAAGGGATTCTGAGGCCACTCTCTGTTGTCGCAGGGCATTCGGCTGATGAGCCTGAACTAAATCTTTTCTGTCACACGTGAAACAGGATTTCTCTCCGTTTCTCTCTCTCTCTCCTTTCATTGGCTGTGTTGCAAACATTAGCACTGTACTCATTTTGACATGGGGGTGGTGAGATCCAGACAAAAGTACCAGCGAATCAGCATCATGTCCTATTTAATAAACATCTGATTAATTTTACAGGATTATGCTTGTCTGAGCCAAACCAAGAAGACTTGGTTCAGTATCTGCAAACCAGAAGGGAAGAGGAGAGCGTCCCCTGCAGTTAAATCACAGAAACACAGGTCAGGACACACAATTATGCCGTAATTACCATCCTTAAGCTTAAATGTCACAATAAAACACATTAAGCTATATCTAAATTGGCCATATTTGTATGTTATGTACTTGGCTGTGTATAGCGCTTTCACAGTGACAAAGGCAGAGTAAACTGCATCAGTTTTCTGCTCTTTTCAAATCCTCTGTAGTCCACTCCGTGTAACGCACACATGTGCTGTCTAGTGCTCCGCTATCTTTAGCTGTCACATGTCTCCGGCTCTCTCTCAGGCACAGACAAGACTGCTGAAGAGCACAACAAACAGACACCAAATAGCTCCATTAATAAGGGGTAGAAAACAGTGAACCTCAGACTAAATTTAAACTCTTCTATGCTTGTAAACAAAAACTATCTATACTATAATATGTAATAAAAAGCATCCCCAATCTTCCAAACTCTAAAGAATAAATAAAGCTTGGTAAATAAAGATTTAATTCTTCTTTAGATATTTACAGATACATCAATGCTTAATTTGGAGATTAAAAAATAAGGAATGACACTGCCACCTTCAGTAAACATCTAAGCAGTCTATACAGGATGACCTAAAATGATTTAAATTATAGTTATATTAAAATTATATTAAAAACTTAATTAAATAACATAAAATAAGGTGTTAAAATACATTTTTAATGAGTGACCAAAATAATTGTAGTTACTATATTACATTATATAATATTACATTATATTATCCATTTTTAAGTTAAATTTAAGGGATCAAGGCTTGGCAAAAAGCATATTTGGAAACCTAGAACTTAAAAATGGTATATAATATACTACATATATATATATATATATATATATATATATACACACACTAATGGTATATAATATAATATAATATATACATTTTTAAGTTCCAAGTTTCCAAATATGCTTTTTGCCAAGCCTTGATCGCCTTATAGTCAAATATCTGTAAGCTTTTGTTTGGGTGGCCATTGACTAGTTTTGTAACTCAACACTATGGATTAGAGCTAAAACTAAGACACGTTAAACTCCTTGTTATTTCACATCTGAGTGAACCGCTGGCTGAACAGGTCAGCCATTAATCTGAAGAACACATCACCAATCAGCAGCGCTGGCCTTTAGCCAATCAGAGCCTAGTGTGAGTCAGAGCGTGACCAACACTCGATCCAGGACACCCATGGTGTTTATCTTCAAGCAGAGAGCTAGTAGAAGAGGAGCCATTGTGGACACTTCACCTTCACACTCACACATGCTCTCCTTTCTTTTCTTCACACACAAAAGTAAACACAGACAGACCCATACAAAACACGAATGTATGGGGAAATTTCAGACACATTTGAATGCGTTATCAGTCTCAGTGGATACCATCAGTACATCATATAATAGAGCAATTCAGTTCCAGCAGTCATTTACACTTTTAAAAATAAAGGTTCCAAAAAGGGGTTTACACAGCGTTGCCATTGAAAAACCATTTTTTTGGTTCCTCAAAGAGCCTTTCAGTGAACAGTTCCAATTTTTATACATTTTAATAATCTAAAGAACCTGTTTCCACTGTAAAGTTCAATGGAAAGATTCCTTGCATGTTAAAGGTTCTTCATAGAACCATCAATGCTAGTAAAGAACCTTTATTTTTTTTTAAGTGTGCCATTTACACTGAGATAAGATATATTCATAAACTCTTCCAGCATGTTCTTTCACACACACATGCACATATCACACTCACTGTTGAACTTCCTGTGACGGGCCCGGGCCCTCCAGGGCCGGTTGCGAATCCAGTGCAGCTTTCGCGACAGTTCCATGGCTGTGCGCCAGACTGTGCCCACAAGACGTCATTGATCAGCGTCAGCCCAATCTTTTCCTCCTGTCCCCCAACCATGAGCTCATATCCAAAGCAAACATTGGACCCTTTGAGGGTCTTCGTCCAGTTCTCAAAGTAGACTTTTCCTGTCTGTCTGGCGGTGTACCTGTCGCCTCAACAAGTCTGTTTGCATTGCCTGAGATCTATAATTTATGCATGAGTCAGGGGAACCCAACTCCCTCTGCTGCTCTGACACACAGACGCCACTCAGCTTGTCTTCATCCAGGGAGCACCACCAATCCATGGCTGACATCTGGGTACACATACAAACATTTGCACACACACGTAGAATTGAAACAAGACTCTCGTCGTCTCCTGGACAAAAGAAGGGATTGGATACCAGACAGTGAACATGCACTATATCTTTACCTGAAAGGTGTATTTCGCTAATGTATTTCATTAGTGTCTGTGTGATCTAATGCGTATCGCCTATAATGAGTGTTCTATCATTGTCAACCAGCATTGTTACTGTTAACTAAAAAAGTTTATTTATAAACTAAAAACAATTTAAATAAAGCTGAAATAAAATAAAATATAAATATTTGATGAAAAAGTTCAACACGAATTTTTAAAAAAATTTTTTAAAAGAAAATTAGAAAAGTTGCCTTGACAAATGAATGAAATAGCTTATTAAATAAAAATAAATTCAACTATATATAGATATAAAACAATGACAGCAATTAAACCACAGCTTCAAATAAAATTAAACTGAAAATATAACAAAGGCAAAATCAATATAATAATAAATACTTTAGTAATATATAAATAATAGGCTATATAATAATATAATATATATTATTATATAATAATAGTGCTGAATAGGGACTGATCGGGGAGGCGGCCATTTTAAGGACCGTTTCAATCGCAGAATCCTTCCAATGCACTGAAAACGTTAATTCCCTAAAAAGTCTGACAACGCACAGAAGACAACGAACTGAGATCATAGTTCAGTAAGACAGATCAGTTCGCTTCAAATACTAATTAAAGACACTCAATTTTTAAATAACAATCAATAAGTGCAGTGAGAGAAACATGAGAGGCTTTACAAAACCACTCAAAACTGTTTCTTTCTTCTGATCATCACATGATACTGAAGGAATAAAGTAGTTGAAGTCCAATGACGCCCTCTGGTGGTTTTCTCCACTCCACTGTGTTTGCCTGCTCACACGTAGGTGAATATATATACACGTTTTCTAGTGTTCTTTAGGTTTTTAAGCTTGTTGCTGTATATAATAATCCCATAGAAAGGCAACACACTTCTATTGAACAAGTCACATGATTCGAGGTATTAGCCATGTTTAGCACGAATTTAATTGGAGAAGTTATGTTCCAAAAATCTGTAACCCTAAGCACAAGCAATAGTAAGAGTGAAGTGTGTCTTTCAATTAAAAATAATCACAAGGAAAACTCTTATGTCTTATTTATTGTCATCTAGTGTGTACAATTCTACATCTGTGGAATAAATAAAAGAAAGCAATGACCAGGTCCACACATGAACATAAAAACATAATGGAATGTAATGAAAGAACATTTAGAAGAGGATGCGTTTATAACGTCGACACCAAAAAGACTCCAAGTGGAATATTTGAATGTTCTTCAGAAAAATATTGATCATCTGGTCATATAAATCACAACCCTTTAAGGCAAATATAACATACAGTACTTACGACGGTCAGCGTTTAAATAGTTTCAGGGTCAAAATTATATGCAATGAACGACATCAGGACAGAAGATATTCTGGATGGACTCAACTATGACTTTGGTCACTGAATCGGACAGAAGGATGAACAGTTACAATATAAAAGAGCAATGGCAAGATGTAGTTATATAGCAGCTTTAAGACATTAAAGCTCCTCTACCGAGAGCATCGTAAGGCGTCATAATTGCTGGTATTCCTGTAACCAATTCTTTGGTTTATTATCCTAAAAAGTCCATCTAATGAGGAACCGATGAACGCCAGTTTTTAAAGTGGTGTCTGTGCGCCAACAATCATACAACATAAAACTATTTAGAAACACCTGAATTTGAGTGATTAAAACTGGTGAACATCCCCTCTCGTAAACTCAAATGTTGCCGTTTTATATGGCTGTGTACGGTACACCCAACATATTTCCGCTGTAGTATCTACACAATGACAGTGCTCCCATAAAACAGTGCTTTCCACAACATCAATGCAAATAGACTGTACCTTCACATTATCTTTGGGGACCAAAGAAAATCATCCAGCATAAAATGGCATGTAAATGACAAGACGAAACAGAAAAACATTACGGTCACTAAAAATAAAAGGAAAATCTAAAACCAACAGGTCTACATTTATCTGCTATGGTCTAAATGGCAAAAAACTTCCTGTGCTTTGGACTAAAGGGCCACACTTGATATAAGAAAGAAATCTTTATATAAACTAGGCCCATAATATGAACTTTAGTTACATCTTTAAAAGTCATTTTCCCAACCGGAGCTAGAAGTATAAAAAGGATATGGCTTTCAAGTCTGGAGTACCAATAAAACAATCCTTCATCTCAGTAAACAAAATTCATTATCTAGCAAATACATCTAGAATGTCTCTACCGATTCCTGTTAACTGGCCTAACAAAAGTTGATCATCTAGGGAGCCTCATATATGTAAAACTCTGTGATGAACAGAAGAAGCTCACAGAAGGAGAAACAATCGAAACGTTTAAGAATAAAAAGGCGGTGAATCTGATTTTAAGAGCACACCATATTACGGTCACATTGACAACAGTCTTTAACTGAAAGGTCCACTGCACTGTTTCCACTGGACTCAACTTAGCGTTTAAAACACAGTCACAGGTCTGAGGGATCAGAGGCACAGGGTGTGCGTATGTTCAGTTGTTTACTCAAGATAAATATTTCAATCCTAATCTCTACCAACATCCATTGGTCCATTCCATGCACGCTCAGACTGGAGGGTGCAGACACGCAGTTCTGGCTGGAATTTTGGCTTATTCTCAAAGAAGTATGGGTAATACAGGTTTATTGGTTTAGCTTCCTTTAGAGCTGGTGTTTACTCCTTTTTGTGATCCTCAGGCGGATTGTCCAGGTCCAAACCGGGGTCTGCCACGCAACAATAACACAGCTTCTGTGTTTGCAATGAAAATGTATCTGAAAAAAGAAAGATCGAAGATTATTATGAAATCATCCAGAATACTAAAGAGTGCAATGGTGCGCAAAACAGTCAAAGAAGCCAATGCTTTCTTAAAAACCTATGACATTGATTAACTTGCCTGCTCTAAAATCGTCATTATAAACAAAGCATTTATTCATTTATTAATAAATATTTGCGGTAATCTCTCACTTTGTAAACGCGAAACCTGCGAGAATGAGTAAAATTATGCGCAAGATGCACAAAATTTAGACTCTGTATGGTATCGATTTAATATCAGTTTCGGAATTGGATTGTGGTACCGTACCGAAGCCAAAAATTGTGGTATCTAGCCATCCCTAGTCTGAAGCAATGCTTTCCCATGGGAATTTTAATGTCAGAGTTGTTGCTAGATCATTGTTCACGACAGGGGTTCTCAACCTTTTGGAAGCTGGTTCACTGCAGTTGGGGCCCCAGTAACCCCCAGACCCCCCCCACCACCACGATCGATAGATCGATAGATAGATAGCCCTAGGCTATTATTTTTAGGCCCACATTATTATCATCAGTAGCGGTAGGTAGGGCTATTATCATTACTAGGCTATTGTTATAATTGGCAGTAGCACCAGACTTCTAATGTGAGCTTGCAGGCATTATTATTATCATTATTATGAGTAGTAGTAGGCCTATCATCATTACTAGGCTATTGCTATATAATTATATGAGGTTACATGCTTTATTGTTGTTGTTGTTATTATTATTTATATATATAAAACTAAATACGACCTCACGTTTTATAGGTTTGCAGCCTCTGAAACTTCCGTCCATCATAAAAATTAATTCGGATGGTTCGATTTTCTGCATTTTTCGCATCCGTAGCAAATATTCGAGGGGTGTTTTTGACAATTGAGAGCCACCAAATGACGAATATGGAAAAACGAATATGACAGTTTCGGACTCAGTCAGGGTGCAAGGACCTTAAACTTTTGAGGCTTGTGCAACTTCTTGAGGAGAAATCAAACAAATGAGCGCCGTTTTCTAAAGTCTGAGCGCAGCACACACAAATAAACTAAATTGAAGTTAAATTACTGCAGTTAAATTTCAAAATGTGGTGTTTTTATAATATTTATAACATTTGAATACAGTTCAGCAACATGCATCACACGACCTGACGACCAAGAGAGCTGACAATTGACCATCACTTAATTTACCATCAGCTCACGATTGAAAATGTGACACTGATTTTATAAGACAGTTCAACAAACAAGTTAATAATATTAAGTCACTTTTTAGACGAAATAATGACTGTCTTGGTCTATTTTAGCAGCGAAAATAGATCTGATGTATCCAAACAAAGATCACAGCATAGCGCATCTCACAGCAACACTCAATCGTGTTTTGAATGATTCAGTGTTTTGAACGAATCGGTTGAGTCAAAGATTCAATGACCCATGCAAAACATCTGTCTCATTCTTGATGAATCGGCCGTTTGAACGAATCGTTTGAATGAATGACTCAATGACTCGCTTAATAAAAACCGCTTATCACCTGCATTTGCGCTCACTATCGACAAACCAATCAAATTTGTTCAAAACTTTTTTTTTTTTTATATCAGTCGAAACACATTAAATGTTTTATTCAGGAGTTATGTATATACAAAATTATAACTTTTTATGACAGTAGTTTAGTGATAGTTTAGTGATTTTTCTCCTATCCTGCAGCCTACTCGCGCCCCCCCGGGAACCAATGGTTTACGAGCTCAACCCAAAGAAGCCACACCCAAGTCTCTATGATATTCTAATTAGTCTGTATTAAGCACATTAGCTGAGGTTTATTCCTCTATACAACATGAAAGTACAGTAAAGCGTGACTGTGACGAGCAGGGCGGGCGAGAGCCGTGAGGGAATGGCGCGAGGCCGGTGACGCGAGTGATAATGAGCTTCAGCTGCTCGGCGCACCGGTCTCGTATCTCTCACGGAGGAGCTTTTACTTTCCTTTTATTGTTTGCTTATTTTATTATTAAAAGTTATTAACGTTCGCCGGTTCCCGCCTCCTTCCCGTTCTCATTGAACCCCGCTACAGTGACCAAAAATGAATTGAAAATGACTGACATCTCATTTTTTTCACTGTAATGCACTCTGGATTCGTGGAAGCCTATCTCTAGACTGAGAACGGTCTCAGATGGATGAAAACAGTACATTCATTGTTCATAGAAAAACGATTGGCAGTACATAAGGATCATTATATGCTCGAAACACTCGTTTCAAAAGAGCGCATTCATCTTGGATTCAAATGCATTAATACAACACCACATTTATGGATTTAACGGAAACCCCTAGAAGGCAAACTGAACCTGGTTGTAACATATGGATAAAAAGGGTTAAAAAACATAAAACATTTCGTACTGCTTGCAGCAGAAATCAGAGATGTGCAGGTGCCCCAGGTGCCCAGCTGAACTAATAGAAATGAGACAAGAGAAACGACAGGTTCTTGCGTGTTTGTGTGCTCACTCACCGAGCATGTGTCCCAGAAAGGCAGGTCTGGAGCTGGGTGGGAGGTGCACACATATGTAATACACAGGAGCCCCGGAGAGCGCAACTAGGATTCCCACCAGAGAGTTCATGGTGTCACTGTAGAGCGGTACAACCACCAGAAACACGCTACACAGACAGTACACTATAGGGAAGAACAGACTCAGCTACATGGAGACAAAAACACACATGGAATCTATTAAGCACATCATAAACCAGAGCAATAAAGAAATAAAAATGTCAACTGTTCTACCTATTATCTAATTATTTTAAGGCATCATAAAAGTGCTCCTGATACACGAACCGCCCACACTTTATCTAAACCAGTATTTCTCAAACTTTTTCAGCCCAAGGACCACTTTATCTTCCAATTTTTTTCTGAGGACCACCTAACAGAATCCCATTCTAACACCCCCCCCCCAAAAAAACAAAATAGGAAGGATAAACTAAATTCAAGTTTAATATGCAACTGTTTCAAGTCAAAAACTAATTATTCAAGCACAAATGCAATGATATGATCAGAAATTATTATATGAATTTTATTTAATTTGAAAAAGTAAATGTGAAATGAGCTGCAGCTTAATATGAACAACAAACTGCACATGTGAAAAAAAAAACTGCAATTAAACGTACTGTAACAGCCTAGGTCCCACTTAATGTCATTCCAAAGAGCCATTAGTTTAAAACTGAGGTGGTGGGTATAGGAAGTCTATAGTTGTAAATATGGTAACAATAAAATGCTGAAAAATGTTCCCGTAATGTCCAATATCACTGAAATGACTGGGATTTTACACATAAAACAAAAACTAGTACATTACAAAACTAATAGATCTGTGGATTTTATATTTTGAGATTTCCATCTAAAACTTAACGTGAATATTAATGAGACGAGTGGCTTAGGTCATCTTTTCGCGGACCACTAGGGGTCTGTTCTGCTAGGGGGCTGTTGACTTACCTTAATAGGGCGGTGCAGATCAGGTGCTTTAATACGCAGGTAGATCTGACTGCCTATGGAAAGGCCGATGAACAACCAGTAATTAAAACTGAAGTAATTAATTAGCTGGAAAACATCTTTCACACAGAGATAGATGAGTGACATGCCACCCTGCAGGAAAAGGGAGAAAAGCAGATTATAAAGATTAGTGTCCTGGTGTGGATTGTGGATTTTCTACATAGTACAGGCATGTCTGAGCCTGCCAGCTCACGTTAAACAGCAGGGCTGGAATTGGTGTGTATCGCTTGACATGAATCATGCAGAGGACATTGGGTAAATGACCCTCGCGTGAGCCCACAAAGAATAACCTATAAGAAAAAAATCATTTGGTTAAGAAGCTGAATTCCTGCCACTAGATGTTGACTTAAATGACAAAAGACCACTTAGAATAAAACTTTTACCTGGAGGCAGCAATGATAGAAGAGTTTAAGCCTCCATAACAGGAGATGGCCACAGATATAGGGATGAGCCAGCTAGCATATCCCAGCACATAGTCAGCAAATGTCTTGATTAGATACAAAAGCAAAAGTGTTCATTAGTAATACATCTTATACTAGTATGTCTAAATAACACTGTAAATAAAACACTAAAATTAGCAGATGCAAATGCTGGTGAATTTAGGCATTGCAACATTATTGTACAGTATTAAAAATTGAGATTTGCTAAGACTACACTTGGTGTTATTAAATTATTAGTGTTTTTAAAGATTAACATTGAGTGTTAGATGACGGCAAAGGTAATCTAGATGTAAACATGGAAGAAAAGAGCACGAACAATTAAATATACAATTTCAACTGATATATATATATAAAAAAAATCTATTGATAACTGATATGCCACAGATTTTTATCTTGTACATCTCTAAAAATAATAACTTCTCAAACAGTTTTCTGTCCCTGGTCGGTACCATAGATATTCCTGCATAGGGCAACACAATTTGGCAAAAAATGTGTGATTACATCAAAATGACTCAAATAAAAATAATAATTTTATTATTATTGTTTTGTATTATTATTATTACTATACACAAATATTAAATAACATAACTATTGCAATATTGTAAAAAAGTTTAAAAAAAATAAATTTGGTAAAAATTGTTTTATTAATCATTTATATTATAATAGAATTTTATAATAAATGTATTATTATTTATATTATTTTGTCATTAATATTTTACAGTGCAAATGCAAAAGTAAAAATTAAAGATAAATTTTATGGACCCTTTTTTGGTCTTAATACTTTTTTTCCATGTGCGGACAACATCTGCTGTTTCGTAAACAAAAGAGAACATGTTTTTTTTTTTGGAAGAACTTATAGTTGTCTCTGCTTATTAAAATGGGACAGGACAGTAGAAACAGTGTATCAAACACAGTAAACAGTTTGTGGTGCACAAATGATGGATATAAAAACTTTCCACAGAGCAGCATACTAGCATAATTATAAGCAGCAATGCATCTGTGGCTGTGGACTAATATCATGGAGAATCTCCAGAGAGAGGACTCTGCCTCAAGCTGCTCTCCTTAACTAGATCAGTGTAACAGGAGATGAAAACATGATCAAATCTGGAGCAAATAAACTAAACAGACGCTGTCAATTAACTTGCATGTGACATCCAGGATCATGTGGGTTAAAAATGAGTTTTGCTATAGAAACTCTAGATATTCAAATGTGATGCTAAAAGACAAAAATAGATTTTTTTTAATCATGTTCGGCTCCAAGAACGTTTTACTCACCACAGCCACGGCTTCACTCGATAGCAATGTATTCATGTCCAGCACTGCATAGTAGGCTACATTAGCCAAAATGTAGATTATTGTAACAATGGGCATGGAGATCGCTATTGACAATGGCAGATTTCTGTAGCAGAGAAAGAGAGAATTTGGTTACATGTTTGATCTTCCCATTGGGTTTGCAACAAAACTGCTGGACATTAATTCAAGCTGAAATGTGTCATTTCTGTGCCACAAGGGATTTAAAAAAATAATGACTGTTTTCAAAACGGTTTCCCAGCCATTTTTTCCTGTGTCAGTCAGTATATGACAAATTAGAATTGATACTTACTAACTCACAATAAGTGGAACAATTGTAGTCATCTTATTAAGTAAAATGTGAATATTCATACCTTTCTGGGTTTTTAATCTCCTCTGTTATGAAGTTCAGGGTGTCCCAGCCTGAGTAAGAATACAAAGCGGCGTACAGAGCCAGAGCCATGTTTCCTGGATCCAGTTTAGAGTTCTCAAACGAATCCCTAAAGTTGTTTGTTTTTCCTGTGGCACAGCAACGCAAATGCAATCAAATATTAGAAATGACTCACAAAAATA
The DNA here is from genome assembly GCA_038088235.1 of Zacco platypus. Lineage (NCBI taxonomy): Eukaryota > Metazoa > Chordata > Actinopteri > Cypriniformes > Xenocyprididae > Zacco > Zacco platypus. Next base: position 22,734,855 of record CM076071.1, read on the forward strand.
TATACGTGTGGTCTCATGCTCACCAAGGCTGTATTTATTTGACAAAAAATAGAATATAAAAACAGTAATAGTGAAATAGATTTAAAATTTAAAATAACTATTTTATATTTTAATATATTTTAAAATGTAATTTATTCCTGTGCTGGCAAAGCTAAATTAAGCCATTACTTCATTTTCATTTTTCATCATTTAGCAGACGCTTTTATCCAAAGCGACTTACAAGGGGAGCAATTCAGGGTTAGGTGTCTTGCTCAAGGGCACTTTAGTCATGGTATTGAAGGTGGAGAGAGTGCTGTTTATTCACAATCCCCACTTTCAATTCCTGCCAGCATGGGAATCGAACCAGCAACCTTCAGATTGCAAACCCGACTCCCTCACCACTAGGCCACGACTACTTCTCAAGAAACATTTCTTATTGTTATCAATGTAGAAAACAGCTGTGCTGCTTAATATGTTTGTGGAAACTATTAAACTTTATTATACAATATATATTTTTTTTAAACAATTCTTTGATTAATAGAAAACTGAAAATTACAGCAATTAATTGAAATGGAAATCTTGGTAACACTTTACAATAAGGTAATAACATTATTATTAGTTAGTTAACATTAGCTAACATGAACTGCACTTATACAGCATTTACTAATCTTTGTTAATTTCAATATTTACTAATACATTATTAAAATCTTGTTATCAGTTAATGCACTGTGAACTAACAATGAACAACTGTATTTTCATTAACTAACATTAACGAAGATGAGTAAATGCAGAAAAAAAATATTGCTCATGATTATTTCATGTTAGTTAATACATTAACTAATGTTCAACTAATGAACCTTATTGTAAAGCGTTACTGAAATCGATTGTAACATTACAAACGTATTTACTGTTAAGTTTGATCAATTTAATGTTTCCTTACTGAATAAAAGTATTAATTTCTATTGAACCAAACTTGTGAACAGTAGTGTATATAGTAAACTATATGGGCGTCAGTATGTTCACACCTCGGGCCAGCACAACCATTCCAGCGATGATAATGACTATGAGAGCCAGAACTTTAGCCACAGTAGAGATGACCTGGAGAATGGCCCCCCACTTCACCTTCATGCAGTTCACAAAGGTCAGAAGACCTGCAAAGAAAAGACAAATGGCCTTGTCCATATAAATGCCTAATAATACATACAGTAAAATTGCTGGTTTTAAACTGCTGTTTGTCACTTTTGATCATTTGGGTAACAGTTAATGTTCAGCAATTACTAGATTTCCTTATTGATCAAGATGAATGTCAAATGTGTCATAAGTTCCCGGTTCACTGACAGGTTGTCCGGGGCTATAAAATTATGCTGAGTGTGTTTTTTCAGAACAGAGTAAACCCTAAGATCCTGCTTCTGCAGTTTTACTGACTGGTAATTCAAGTTCCTCCGTTCATTAGATACCGCAGTAAACACTAGGATCTTCGGGCATCTAATTTCACCAACACAGTCTGGCAGTAATTCTCTCATTGACAATAGTCTTTGGCACGGAAATGTTAGAACTGCAGATACCATCGCGACTGAACGCCCTGCCTCTGTGATGCCCAGGAGATTAACTGAGGTATTTGTGCACCTAATTTAATCTCAGTCCATGATGAAACTGTACAGGTCAAGCCCAAATAAAGTGCCACATTTTTGTCGCAAAAAAGGAAAATAAACCCTGTAGAATAGAATTACACTGTTATATAAGCCTGTAGCTTTGTGGCTTAGGCCGTGTGTTTGTCAGGTACTTCAGTGAGTGGACTTTGCCGCAGTAAGTAGCAAAACATGCCACAGGTGACAAATACCCAAGAATTCATTTGAACTCAAACAAACTGCACATGGTCTGTGGCAACCATCACCAATGAATTCTTAAAGGTTTCATGGAGGTTTTGGCAGGCTTACGGACTTCAGTCCGAAGGGAAAGTATTTGTTTGGCATAAATAAAATGCCAACCAACACTGACATGAATGGAGAGAGCAGCCTGGCAGTCGCAGTGGAATTAACAGCTGAACTAATAGAAAACATGCTTCAAGATTTACAGAGACATTACTCACTCCATTTAGACAAAATGGACAAAGTACAAGTTTACAAGTACGAGCACTTATTTTAGCCGAAATTTAATCTCACGTTTATGTAATGGAGACTCGCCTGTTGGATTGTGTAATTTTAATTTATTAATATTGAAATTACATAATTCAACAGTCCACAAAAGTTGTTCACCCAAAAAAAAAAAAAAAAGAAGTAAATTTGCACTTTCTAAAGGAAAAAAAAAAGAGGATCCTATATTTAACTCACTGGAAGTGAACATTTTGTTTGTGTTGCAATTTCTTTTTTTAATTCGCATTTTGAAAAAAATAAAATCAAAAGGTAAAGAAAATTTTCCTCCAAAAAATGAATTACTGCTGATATTAAAGGGGTTGAAAGGACAAACTCTTTTAGCATATTACTTCAGTATTTATTTTATTTTAAACTAGATTTTATTTTTATATTTTCAGTTTTATCTTTAATTGTAGTTAAATTTTTAGTAGCTTTGTTTGCTTTTGTCATTTTTATTACATTTTAGTGCAGTAAAACGGTTAATCATGAATAATCGCATCCAAAATAAAAATGTGTGCTTACACACTATGCGTGTACAATGTATAATTATTATTTGTATATAAACATAAAATGTATATAAAAATGTATTCAAGAAAAAAAAGATATTTATATATAAAATATTAATATTTATATATAAATTATAAAAATGTATACACAGTATAAACATACCAATATTTCTTTTAATAAATATACACAGTACAGACATTTTATGTAAACGGGATGTGTTTTATGTTTTGGGATATGACTAATTATGATTTATCGTTTGCAGCCCTAATTTTTATATTTCTAATTAGCTTTAATTTACTTTTATTTCCATTTTAGTTTGAGTAATTTTAGTACTTAAACTCATTTGGTTTCAGTTTCATTAAAGTTTTTAAATACTTATATTTAATTTTATTTCAATTAATGAAAACCATTTTTAATAGTTCTAGTTTCGATTTAGAGAATAACAACACTTATTCAGAGATGTTGTGTATATTATGAAGTAAGTATATTCCAATATATATATTTTATATTTTACATGAAAAAATGAAGGGACTGTAAGGCGTACAAACCATACAAACTAAAAGAATTACCTAAATAAAAGTATGCAGATCAGTACTATGCTCTGCTACAACCCACAGGTAGCGGCATAAATTGGCATGATGTATTTTTTTTGTGTTGACACGAAGCGCTCTTTTCAGAGTAATCTCACACACACAGCGATGTGTGTACAGTAAACAGCAGTGAATCTCTGACAAAGCTGGCCTTTATTGTACCACTATGTACACTGTTTAAAGTGCTGTAACATTTGTCTTTATCAAAACAATCTCTCCATGCATGCATGAGCAGAGGGGCACTTACCTATAATGAGAGCGGCAATGAGCCGTACTGCATCATTTGGTGCCGGGCAAGTGGGGAAGAATGGTTTCACCAGGTAATTAGCAAAAGTAAGAGCAATGACCGCCTGGCAGGCCGGCTCCACGATCATTAGCGAGGTCCACAGACGGATAAAGGCCAGGAAGCCCCCAAAGGTCTCCAGGATGTAGGCATAACTGGCTCCCGACTTGCGAATGGTGGTGCCCAGCTCGGCATAGCACAGGGCACCAAAAACAGAGAAGACCCCTCCAATAGCCCAAATCACCAGCGACAGACCGTAAGATCCTGTTTTCTCGAGAACACCAATGGGGGAAACGAAGATGCCCGAGCCAATCATGTTCCCCACGATGAGGCAAACGCCCTGGAGTAATGAGATCTCTTGCTTCAGACGCATGGAGCTGACGGAGCCGGCGTCCCCCATGATGAACTCAATTCAGAAGGGAAGACTGAAGAGGCAAGGACGCTACAAAAGTCAGGAATAAGGAATGTGATGTTGGACCATCCAGCACACCAGGGTCTGTTCACCTCAAGCCTGGAGTTTCAGCCAAATCTCAACACACTTCTCTTTCCGCATCAAATCTAGAAGGTGATTAAACTCAGTTAATGCAACTGTGGAATATTGTTGACAACACAAAACATCTGACTCCTTTTAACAAACCCTCTTGATGAACCAGTTCTTTAATTGAGCCATTTCACCCACACCTGCTGCCTAGGGCATCATAGAGCGGCACCAGTGGCACCAGTGGGGAACCAGAGAGAAAAGTGAGAAAGAAAAGACAAGCGAGAGAGAAAACCATGCGTGGTTGGGTGTGGTCATCCACAACAACGTAGAGAGCGAACTGTTTATGAGATAAATGTACTAGAGATAATGCCACATGACTTCAGTGGTTCAACCTTAATTTTATGAAGGAGTGAAGATATTGTTGAATGAAGTCGTTATTTTTGTTTTTGAACATAAAGAGTTCTTGTCACTTCATAAAATTAAGTTTGAACCACTTCAGTCACGTGGACCATTTTAAAGATTTCTTTTGTACCTTTCTGTTCCTTGAAAGTGGTTAAATTACTGTCTATGGAGGAGTCAGAGAACTCTCAGATTACATAAAAATATTTTCATTTGAGTTCTGAAGATAAAGGACTTACGGGTGTGGAACGACATGAGGGTGAGTAATTTTTGGGTGAACTAACCCTTGCCAATTCGGGAAATTTAGCTGTCACGGCCACTTTGAAAACGAACGTCAATGTTTAATAAAGCAAACCTCAATTGACCCTTCGTAAAACCCGCCACAAGCTGCAATGCCCGACAAGCCATGCGCTCTCACGCCACACATCATGTTCTCACGAAGTGAAAAATACATCGCGGAGCAAAGAGGACACTGACAACCTTTGAAACAGTTTCATATTTAAAATACTGTAATTTTTTTAAGCAGTTTGAACTCTAAATACCGTATAGTGGCTCTTTAATGTGTCGAGACATCCTTCAAACGGCTCGTGAACCGATCATCTCTTCATACTAGTTCATTTATAGCATCCAATAAACATGAATGAACATCAGAAGGAATGTTGTTTCAACCACAGAAAGACGTGAGCACACACAATATTTCAAGTTAACCAACGTTAATCTACTATAGGCTACTCCCTGACGGCTTTGTCGGATAAGATGGCGGATTTGGCGTTATGATTGGTCAGATCGCCTGTCAATCAAACTGTTTGCAAAGGGTCAATTAGGTAATATAACATTAGGAAATTACACTTGGGAAATATAAGGCTACTAAAGAAGCTATTTGAGTGAGGAGAAGACTCAAATTTTTACAAACATTTTACAAATTTAAAAAGTTGCTGCACTTATGTATGCCATTGTTAATAACATAAATGAGAACTGTTTAGAGTTGATTAAAATACCATTTATTATAGAGCAGTGCTTCCCAAACTGTGGGCCGTAGCGGTATTGCAGGGGGGCCGTAACTAGTTTTTAAACTAGTTTTTAATTATTAAAATATTACAATTGTTCAAAAATTTGATTTTTTTGAAAGTATGTAAGGTTAGTATTATGGATTTAAATATATTTGTAAAGAATGTTTACATCATAGTTCTCGTAATTCACATGAAATTCTTACAAACTTGTTAATAAATGTATTTGTAGGTAAATGTCGGCATATATTTTTTAACGGCGGGGTCGTGGAGCTTTTGCAATGTTTTTGGGGGGCCTTACCCCTCTTAAGTTTGGGAAGCTCTGTTATAGAGGATGCTCACTGCAGAGCCACAGGTGGAGCGTGAAGTCCAGATCCCCCTCTCTGGATGTACTTTGAGTAATTGGTGGAGCTAAAAGGTCCAATCACATCCTAACCCTACTCATAACCAACATCCCTCCACCCATTAGATCCAGAGGTGGAGCTGGACTGGGTCAAACTCAACTCATGACGTCCAGAGAGGTGGAGCAGCCTGAATGTCACTTGATTTATTATGCTGCATCTCCAAGTGAGAGAATGACAGGAACAAAATGTGCACGTGAAAGCTGTTCTGAATGTACACCTCTTCTTTAATGAAACCCAATCAGAAAGAGATGTGAACATTGTCATACAAAGCGCTTAAACACACCCTGAAGATCTACAAACATCGTGTTGGTTGTAAAACTATAAAACTATTTCCTCTTTCATACCTCACTAGTACATTTATATTTAACGCTTTAATCCGCGCGTGCCCAGTTTTAAGCGTCGATTGGCGCCAACACACAAACGACTTCCTTCTCTTTATAACAGCATAAAAAATCGGACGACATTACAAAATGTTTACATTCTATCGTTTTACGAGTGCTTCTCCATCTATGGTCGGTAAAATACGTTTCTTCATCAATCCGTTACCAATTGCACGACCGACACGTTAGAGGAAGTTAACAACACGTTGTCCAGGTTCAGTCTGAAAACTTTTTTGATAACAAATCTCCCGTCAAACTTGAACATTTCAATGTTCCTTAACCGCCGAGCTAAGAATACGTGTTCCCCCATGATAAAGAAAACATCTCGCATCCACATCTGTTAGCTAGTGTAGTATTAGCAGTTCCACACAGACAACAACAAAACACTCACACCGCTAACACCAGCAGCAGCTGATGCAGATGGAGTTGGAGTGTGAAATATCAAGTTTAATTGATCTACTCATCAGACCTCACCTGTTCTCAGTGAAGACACCAATGTGCGAAACCAATGAACCATGTGCGTGAATGTCTGAGCGGACGTGGAGCTGTGAGAGAGAGAGGAGGAGACTCATGACATAGTTCAGCAGTGCCAGTAATACTACAGCTCTCACTAACGGACAACCTCCTTTACCTTCATCTCCTGGAGGCCAGCGCTGTGGACTGCTAGTGTTTGCGTTAGATCAAGTTTTGCACAACATTTAACTGTTTTTCGGGTGTGTTATTTGAATAAGTATGAGTAATCTTACAATCTCACAACATAATCTCTTGAAATAGTTTGCTAATTAATTATATTAATTATTATTCAGCTTAGGCAGAAGTAAAGCACTGTCATGTGCGAAATACAGTACAAGTATTTGATACATGTTTGCCCACTTACAAAGCATATAGAAGTCTGTAATTTTTATCATAGGTACTCTTCAACTGTGAGTGACGAAATCTAAAACAAAAATCCAGAAAACCACATTGTATGATTTGTAAATAATTAATTTGGATTTTATTGCATGACATAAGAATTTGATCACCTACCAACCAGTAAGAATTCCGGCTCTCACAAACCTGTGAGTTTTTCTTTTAGAAGCCCTCCTGTTCTCCACTCATTACCTGTATTAACTGCACCTGTTTGAACCTATAAAAGACACCTGTCCACACACTCAGTCAAACAAACTCCAACCTCTCCACAATGGCCAAGACCAGAGAGCTGTGTAAGGACATCAGGGATAAAATTGTAGACCTGCACAAGTCTGGGATGGGCTACAGGACAATAGGCAAGCAGCTTGGTTAGAAGGCAACACCTGTTGGTGCAATTGTTAAAAAATGGAAAAGTTCAAGATGACGGCCAATCTCCCTCGTGGGGCATCAATGATCATGAGGAAGGTGAGGAATCAGCCCAGAACTATACGGCAGGGCCTGGTCAATGACCTGAAGAGAGCTGGGACCACAGTCTCAAAGAAAACCATTAGTAACACACTGAATTAAACGCATGGATTAAAATCCTGCAGCTCATGCAAGGTCCCGCTGCTCAAGCCAGCGCATGTCCAGGCCTGTCTGAAGTTTGCCAATGACCATCTGGATGATCCAGAGGAGGAATGGGAGAAGTTCATGTGGTCTGATGAGACAAATAGAGCTTTTTGGTCTAAACGCCATTCGCTGTGTTTGGAGGAAGAAGGATGAGTACAACCCCAAGAACACCATCCCAACCGTGAAGCATGGAGGTGGAAACATCATTCTTTGGGGATGCTTTTCTGCAAAGGGGACAGGATGACTGCACCGTATTGAAGAGAGGACGGATGGGGCCATGTATCGCGAGATCTTGGCCAACAACCTCCTTCCCTCAGTAAGAGCATTGAAGATGGGTCGTGGCTGGGTCTTCCAGCATGACAACGACCCGAAAAACACAGCCAGGGGAACTAAGGAGTGTCTCCGTAAGAAGCATCTCAAGGTTCTGGAGTGGCCTAGCCAGTCTCCAGACCTGAAGCCAATAGAAAATCTTTGGAGGGAGCTGAAAGTCCGTATTGCCCAGCGACATCCCCGAAACCTGAAGGATCTGGAGAAGGTCTGTATGGAGGAGTGGGCCAAAATCCCTGAGGCGGTGTGTGCAAACCTGGTCAAGAACTACAGAAAACATGATCTCTGTAATTGCAAACAAAGGTTTCTGTACCAAATATTAAGTTCTGCTTTTCTGATGTATCAAATACTTATGTCATGCAATAAAATGCAAATTAATTACTTAATCATACAATGTGATTTTCTGGATTTGTTTTAGATTCCATCACTCAGTTGAAGAATACCTATGATAAAAATTACAGACTTCTACATGCGTTGTAAGTGGGCAAACCTGCAAAATCGGCAGTGTATCAAATACTTGTTCTCCCCACTGTAGTCTGAAAATTTCCTGAAGGCAACTGGTTTTAAAAGAGATTTGTGTGGGATTTAATTACTCAGAGCTGTCGCCTCTTTCACTGAGCACAGTACATTCTTGACCATTGCTGTGCTGGAAACATAATAGACCCCAGTTTGGATCAGTTCTATTTTAGTTAATGTGTAACCATGAATTTTAATTAAACTATTTCTCACATTTACAACAATCCTCTCACTGCTCTTCTGACCGTATCTGAAAACTATGCAGTCTTTAAACAGAAGTGTCATTCAAGCATAACCAAAACTCACTTTAAATTCATTAAGGACATTACTTTGATTAATAAATGACTTCAGATATCTGGTTCATTGGCTATGTCCTTTTAATGTTTTGGTAATTCAACATAGCCAGTAGCAGCTTTAAGATTAGCGCTACACTGATAAGCCAATTTGCCCTCTTAACATACGTACAATTTTGTCTTATCTTAGGACATTTCTCCTGTTTAAATGTTGTAAATGAAGCTGTGCTCTTGGCTATAAACTCTTGTTTCCTTAATTAAGGATCTAATGCCACCTAGTGGTTAAAAATGATAATGCAACGCCTTTTGATCGTGAATGTTTAGGCGTGACCCTGCTGACATGTCTGATAGTAGCCGGATCCATAAAGAACTTAGTCTTCAGTTTAGAAGCAATAAAAAACAACAACAATGAAAACATGTAGATAATTATATATTATTTTAAATCAAGAGCTATTGCGAATTTGTTCGGCTTTGAAATGCCAATTTGACCTGTGGATAGTTAAAATAGCTACTGACCATTGTCTAGAAAAGCAAGGGTCTCCTCTGTAATGCAACCCTTCATTTTTTTTCTGCTGTGCAATTTCTATTTGTTCAGACACCAGAACTTGTATTATTTATTGTGCAGACTTTGCTTCCTTCATAATTCATGCTTGCATGCCAAGGGCATTTCTATTGGGAGCTGAACTGGATGTGCATGTTGCATCATGGCTGAATGTGACCGCATGCGCATATTTATTAGCCTATATATAAAGAAGTAATTTTGTATTTCTTCAATGCACTTATATTTGTACTACACCAAAACTTACTCTGACAGTTACTGCCAACTACATTTTGTGCTCTTGTTATTTATTTATGCTGTTATTTCATGTCATGCCTGGAGCCCGAAAGTAGGCTATTTATTAATTTAAACAAATTTCCTAAAAAGATTTACAAAATACACTGATTAAGTATACTTTGATATGCTCTAGAGTCACTTTAATAATTTAAAGAGGAAAATTAAATATTTTAGCAATAACTAAAATAATATCGAGATTCATTAGATGCATAAAGGCACATCAGCCATTTAATCTCAATGGACCCTTGATAGTGCTGGGAGGGGCACGGTGTGTCCCAGTGCAGCTCTGGCGGTGCTACTGCCATCATAATCCTCCCAAATGCAATGTAACATATGACATTAAATGCAAAAATGAATTTTAAAATACAAGTGCGCAGCATATCATCATGAATACTGTTAATATGAGGAAGGCGGAGTGCAATCAGTGATTCCAGAAAACAGCTAGCTATTCAGATAAAATAATCCATTCGAGATTATTAGTGCTTTATATGAAACGCCATAAATGCGACGTTTCCAGTAACCACCGTCTTGATGTAGTCGACCATTTAAAATGAATAAATCAATGGGCGCGAACGGTCTGCACCACTTCTGAAAAGGGGGGAGTCGCAATTAGTCACCTTGTAAGCTCCTCACCGTTGACATCCTCATGTACATTAGACCGAGAGCGCGCGACAGCCTTTCACTTAGAGGTGCGCGTGAAGGGACAACAGCAGCCAATCTGATTGAACACACGCACGCTCATAATTCCCGAAGCTGCTCTCGCGCACTCTTTCCCTCAGAGCGCCGTTCTGCTGACTCAGTGCCTTACCAAAGCGAACCGGTTCCTCGCCACCGAACAGAGCTGAGACGCACCAGGCACCGCAACAACTCCAGCCATGGCCAAAACTGCTATCGGTAAGACAAATCTTCCTTCATTTTGTTCGCCGGTTTATGTCTCTTTGATGCAGGATGCTGAGAGATGCCTGCGCGCGCACAAAAGACCCTGGTGCAGGAGAAACAGAAGTCCGTTGGGTGAAAAAAAAAAAGATTTCAGCTTCTGTCTGTGTTATTTCTTAGATAAATCTGCTTTCTCTTTACACCCCATGCTGTTTTATTTTCAAATATGGCTGTGCATTGTGGGTGCACCCAGGATGCCTACTCACTTTGACAGAGAAAAGAGGAGAAAAAGCATTAAATTGCGTTAATATACTCCATACCTCTTTTGTAATATTCTGTAACATGTTTTAAAAGCCATGAAATGATTTTCTCGTGGTGACAGTGCACCTGCCGGCTCATGCATCTCCAGCATAATGCAGAAGGACCCCACCCAAGATCCAGCTCTGTGTTTCAGCCTTCAGAAAATCCAATAAAGCCTGACAATTACTGACTCAGAACAGTTCAGAGCTTTGGACATCCTCCATACATGATATTTCTATCCTTTTTCATAAAATGAGCAAGGCGTGGATGATATGTATTGCCAAACAAAGCCGTAATAGTGAAATGCGACATGGTAGTTACTGAATTTGGGTGTATGAAATAGCTGTTGTTTTTATCCATGTGGGTATGTTTATTATACAGTATACACTGAATTCCTTCATTTTTGGGGGCAATTATCACAAATGATGAATTAATTAGTTTAATTTCATAGGTTCGCACTGATTTGAGGCATGACTCTGGTGGGTTTATCAAATACACACTGGCTGCATTTTTATATTACCTTAAATATAATGGGTAAATAAGAATCTGTTCTCCAACCTTCAATATATTCTACAGTCTGCCAGAACATGTCAATATTTAACCCCCCCTCTAAAAAACCTCCTTCATGATTAAACACAAGTATTTAAGATGTAATTGTGTGTGCATCCTTTCGTTCACTCCATTTCTTACTGCAATCTGCCTCTTATATGGCGCATCAGATGATTGATGTTTTAAATGGAAGTGTGTCAGGGCTGAAGTCGTCTCGCCGGTAAGCATGTCTCAGTGCTGTTGTGATTCTGGATTATGTTAGGCGGCCAAACTGGGGCATACCATAGACAAGGTGTGCGTCGGCTTTATCGCATCATATTGAGACCCCTGCAGGGCAGGGCACTGTTGGATTGAGGGTGAATGTCTCTGTTCTAGCTGTCATGTCACTTGAAATGATAACTTGGAGAGTCGTCTGTTTTGTTGAATGTTATGCGCACTTAATCCTCCCATGCAATGCGATTACATGGGGCAGTGTCTTAGGGATATTTCATTTCACAGAACACAAAAGAAATGCCCCGATAAATGCCTGTGGGAACCATCCCGTTAATGAGAAAGAACATGTCAATCAATATAATCAATACACTTGGAATATTTATAGGTCTGCAGAAAGACCTTGGTACATTTGTCAGCATTTATACAAGATGAAAATGAGAAAATTACTCACTAATCAGCTCTCTCATTAAGACTCATTTAATAGCATGGCTTATTTAATTATACTCTTAAATATACGCATTTTAGATAATTAGACACAATATCATTTTTACCTGCCGAATCGCATAATATATATCAAAAGTGAGCTGCCTGTCTTTGTCTTATCTACTTTAAAGATCTCCTCATGTAACCTTCACCAGGCCCGTGCACCGTAATCATTTAAGGTTACTGGATATGTGAAAGCAGTATGACTAATCCAATCAAGCCCCATTAATCAGTAACCTAACAGGAAGTTCAAACATACACATTCAGCAATGCTGCACAGTGGGGTGGGGCCATTGCTTTTTAAGAGAAATGATATTTTAGGTTTTAATGTCAACCATATGATAAGTATACTTCATAGCACACACATATAGCTTATTTATTGCCATTTCATTTTCATTTAAAACTTTCAAATGGAAAATGAAATGGTTTTAGTGTGAACCGATGTAAATATGATCACTATTGAACACTGAAAGCTCAGCTAGATGGGCATTTGTCCAGGTTCAGTGGACAGAGCATGTGTGTGAGAGAGAATGAGAGAGGTGGGAGGGGCCATTATTGATTTCCAGGGTGGGCATGCTGATGCATTATCAAACAAACCACACAAAGGGCTTTTCGCTTGTCCACTAGGCCGTAGATCCTGATGGCAAATTTTGAGTATTTTTTTGTATTTCATATTCAGTGGTTGTTCAATTGCAATGCATCATTGTAATGCATGGAATGATATTAGGAAGGACAAAATAATATAATTAGCATTACTTGCTTAATGTAAAAAGTAATATGTAAAAATTATAAAACTTTACAATATACAAAATACAACAGAATCATATTATCTTATATGTAATATATACTTTTCAACATTTTATATACATTTTATATGTACAGTAGTGGCAGAAGGGATATTTGTTTTTAATGACCCTAGGTTTGAGTAATCCATCAAAATAGGAGGAAAATATTTGGTATTTTTTATATATTTAAATATGAAGGAAGAACAAAACATTAAACTTGGTTAAGGTATTTTTCTGACAAAATTATTAGCCAAAAAAGCTACACATTTTATTTTACTATGCAAAATAAAAATAAAAAATTCATAGAAAAACAAAAAGCTTGCATTGACATAACATAATCAATTATCGTTTTTTCTTGGCCAGACATGATATATAATAATAATTATTATTTATTTATTCATTTAAACATTCTGCATTTTTACATTTTCAAAAAACATTACATAGTATTATTTATAAGCTATTTTTCTCATGCGGACCAAAAAATGTCACAAGGATTTCAGATATTTTCATCTTTGTGGGGACATTTTGTCTCCATAACCCTAAGTTACCTGAACCACAAACACACACACAAACATACATACATAAATAATGTATTATATAGAATTATGCTATATTACAATCACACACACACATACATTTGTATATTTAAAATGACTTACTGTAACACAATTTTGTAACAATTCTGATACAGTTTATTATCCCATTATCAATAATCAATGTCTTTTTTGAACAGTGGCCATAATAGCTACAGCTCGAGCCAAAGGTGTGGCTATCGTGGCTACTCTTTTCTAATTACAAACCCTCTGATATTTTCCAGCAGAATCTCTATATTATCTCTATTCACTCGTCTGTGTGAGATCCTTTTCACCTGCTCACCAGCCGGCTGACCTGAATTACTTGCTTCAGTGAGCTGTCTATCGTCCTTATCTCACTCTGACTAGACAGCAGGAGAGAAATGCTTACTGTGTTCCATTGCCACCCCCTCAATTTACCGGAAGAAATGGTTTGCTCCAGTAATTACTAATTAAAGCCCCCTACACCAAAAGTAACCTGCCAGAGGGCTTTTAATCCTAGCGAGAGTGAACACAGTGATTCTCCCCCCTCCTTCCCTTCCTGGTTTTCTCCACCCTCTGTTTGTGATTAATAAGCTCATCAGGGAGTGTGAGGGAGTTGATCAGATTTTTCTATCCTCCTCTGGGTGCGAAGAAAGTAGGTTGGTTCTGGAAAGCATGATAGCAGTCTAACATCTGGCTGGAGAAACCCAAGCATGCACGGGTGGGTTTGATAACATCAACACAGCGCTGCTGTCAAGACATTGATTTATAACTCAGATGCTCTGGCCTTGATAAACGCTGTCTTGTGTGTTCAAGGAAAATCAGATACATTATTATGCTTCATGTAGCATCTGCCATCATTGATGTTCGTATGGTTTAGACTTGTTTGCTCTTAATGCTGAAAAATAAAAATGATTCTGAAGTTGTGGATGATGAATGATTGCTTTAGGATCAGTGTAGCCGTCATCTGGAAATTTGTCTCGCCTCGTGTCTTCTTTGGTCTTGCCGACTCACTCCCCTCACACACCCTCAGTAGTCGGAGTAAAAATGGATTCCAATAAATAATGTAACACCAATGGTTGGGCGGTGGGGGATGGGTGGATCTTGTGGTGAATATTGTCTTGTAGGAAAGCAGAGCATGTGAGGACACACTGCTGGTTTGTTCTTAGAAAGCACAAATGAAAACCTAGGCAGTGCTGATAAGTATTTTTATGAGGGGTTGTCAACGTTTTTGGATTTAGGGGCCTCCACCCACACACCTAGGATGTAAAAAACTCTACGATGAAAATATTACATTTTTGACAAAATACAATTATAATTTATATATATATATATATATGTATATATAATAAGAGTTTTTTTTGTTGGGGGGGGGTGTTATTGGGTTATTAGTCTTTTTATTTAAATGATTAAAATGAATTTAAGGAAATAAAGAAAACAAAATAAGAATGGTAAAAGTTTTAAGTATTGTAGTTATGAAGTAAACTAATAATATAATATTTTCAAATATATTATTTTCAAATAAGATTTTTTTTTAAATATGCACACATTCACAAAACAAAACGTTTCTTGTATCATCAGATTCAGTTATTATTTACATGAATCATGTAAATATTAGCATATTTTCTTGGTTGTGGGCCTGGTTCATGCTAGTTCATACATCATCTAATGTTAACAAATGAGTCATTATTGTAAAGTGTTACCAATTAACTTATCATAATAATAAAATTTAATATACATTTTCTTTTCTTTTCTTTTTACCATTTTTACTCAAGATAGATAGATGATTCTACATATCTACTGATCTACATATTTTTAACCCCTTATTCTATATATATTTTATATCAGTCAGTGTACCCCCGGGTCAAATCTTAGATGATTTGGGTTATTTTCTGCAACATTAGCGATGCAGTTTCGAGTAATCATTCATAAAACGGCGAGAGAGAATCTGGGGCAATACTTTTTGTTTGATGTGTCTCTCTGCAGCATACAAAGAGAAGATGAAGGAGCTTTCCCTCGTCTCCCTCATCTGCTCCTGTCTCTACCCAGAGGCACGCAAGAACCTCATGGGCGAGTTTGAAGGTAGGAAATGAAAATATAATACTAGTAATGAGAAGTTGTGCAGAAGGAATTTACAATAATGTGCTGTGCTTTATGGACCTCATTCTGTTTGATCTTCGTAATCTGACAATTTTATTGGCCTGTATGTGTACCAGCAGTACTACAAATTTATTATCTTAACAGCTAATATAGATCAATAAATGTCTGATAAATGTTGAGGATGGCTGTATAACAAAGTAATGCAAGCTCATTTCATGAGCAGAAGGCAGTTTGTGCATTTTATTGCATGGGTTCCGATGCTTCACCAATGAGTATGTGCAATAGTTTCTAAACAGCATCTATTTCACTTTGTGTCTTGCATGCTCAGACATGGAGGTTAAGCCCATTAACAAGCGGGCTTCTGGCCAGGCCTTTGAGGTCATCCTGAAGCCACCCTCTCCCACGGCTGACGGGGGCTACAGCATCACTTCACCTCCTAAAAAGAGGGACATGTCTCTGGAGGACATCCAGAAGAAGCTGGAGGCCGCAGAGGACAGGAGGAGAGTAAGTGACCCACTTATGTGTATAATATATCTGTACTATACTGTATATCTGTATATGTTTGCCATTTTATTTCTATTATTTGTATTCCTATATTAATTTATTTACACATTTCATTTCATTCTGCCCCACTCTTCCTCTCCAGTCCCAGGAGGCTCAAATCCTGAGGGCTCTGGCTGAGAAACGTGAACATGAGCGGGACGTCCTGCTGAAAGCCATGGAGGAGAACAGCAACTTCAGCAGGATGGCAGAGGAGAAACTCATCATGAAGATGGAGCAAATCAAGGAGAACCGTGAAGCCCACCTTGCAGCCATGCTGGAACGGCTGCATGAGAAGGTCAGGAGTCAGGCCGAGCCCTTTAATTATAACTTACACAACCGTTCAAACTTTTTGGAGTCAGTACGATTTTTTAATGTTTTTGAAAGAAGTCACATATGCTCAACAAGGCTGCATTTATTTGATCAAAAATACAGTAAAAAATTATTACAATTCAAAATAATATATTTTAAAATCTAATTTATTCCACTGATGGCAAATGCTGAAATTTTCAGCATCATTACTCCAGTCTTCAGTGTCACATGATCCTTCAGAAATCATTCTAATATGCTGATTTGCTGCTCAAGAAACATTTATTATTAATATCCAGTGTTTGGGGAAATGCAAGTAACGTAATCGGATTACTTTTTTCAAGTAACTAGTAAAGTTACGCATTCCTTTTAGATTTACAGCAAAATATCTGAGTTACTTTTTCAAAAGTTACTTTGTTTTCCCATTTATTGACTGACAGCTCTCCTGTCCCCATTTTGAGAGAAATTAATTTCCTTAAGCCTGTTGTTTATTCATTTCACTTTTAGTGTGAAAGGGTCTTTACATTTGCCAAAAATAGAACTTTTATTTATCAAGGAAATAAAAATCAAACAAGCAAGCCCATTACAAAAAGAAATGCAAAAGTAACGCAATGCATTACTTTCCATAAAAAGTAATTATGTAACACAGTTAGTTACTTTTTCAGGTAGTAACGCAATATTGTAACACATTACTTTTAAAAGTAACTTTCCCCAACACTGTTAATATCAATGATGAAATCAGTTGTGCTGCTTAATATTTTTGTGGAAATAGAGATTCCTTTATTTCAGGATTCTTTGATGAAAAGAAAGTTCAACAGAAAAGCATTTATTTGAAAAATAAATCTATTGTAACATTGTAAATGTCTTGACTGTCACTTTGATAAGTTTAATACATCCTTGTTGAATAACAGTATTAATTTGTTTAAAAAAATACTGACCCCAAACTTTTGAAGAGTAATGTGATTGTGCTTTTGGTTATTGCTTATGTTTTAAAAAAACAACTATGAGTATTAAATGCATAATTGGTCCCATAAAATTTAGATCAGATCTTGAAACTTCTTGAGTATGCTGCAACTGTGAATAGTGATCTGACAAGACAGAAGATAAAAGTAGCAAACAATCCTCAGACTTACATTGAAGCAGGAGCCAGACTCATATCTAGAGACTAGAATATCATAGAGACTTGAATGTGGGCTCTTTTGATTGAAGCTAGTTAACAACCAACTAGCCACCACCCCAAAACACCCTAGCAACTACTTACCAACGGCTACCAACCACACAGAACACTCGAGCATCATAGCAGGATCAAAATGCAGAAAAATAAAAATCTAATCTGATTCTCTGTCACAAGAGGGCACTATAGTACAATAAAAATGTGCATCTTAAAAGACATTTTTAAACACGAATGGTATTTTCTTCATTTTCTTCATCAACATTATATCAACTTTATGCTGTAAACATTGATAAATGTCCTGTATTGTTTCTCTATGTGCTTTCAGGAGAAGCATGCTCAGGTGGTGCGCAGAAACAAAGAGCTGATGGAAGAGTTGACAGCATGAGCACATCTCTCTACACCCACCGTCCCATCACCCCACCCCCTCTGCCCATACCTGCGACCTCCCGTCCCCAGAGAGACCCCCTCTCACCCTGCCATCGCATCCACGAGTAGAAAAGAGCCTCTGGCACCCAACCCCCCTGCCCCGCCCCGCCCAGGCCAAAAGAATCGACCCTGCCCCCCTCACCAACAGCATCTTGCCCGATATAGTCCTTAAAACAAAAGGAACACCATTAATCCAGAAAAGAAAATGTTTTTGATCAATTTGAAACCAGTCAAAATGGGTGTGCTTTTTTTGTAAATACTTCCTATTTGTTTTATATGAGATGATGAAAAGTATTGCGGTGTGCCATTTTATAAGTTTCTCTCTCTCTGTATCTTTATCTTTTAGTGGATGTGCTTGTTTCCTCGCTCTCTCTCTCTCTCAGATCTGCTACAGTTTCTCTTCTACCGGGCTTTGGTGTTTGTGAGTTTGCTGGCTAGCTGACATTTGCAATGTCTTCTCTAAACCCAATGATCATGTTAGTGTCTCTATGTCCAAGTGGAGAGAGTAAAGCCGCCACACTACAGTACACGCAGCTCTAACCGGTCACTAACATAGCATTTACAAAAATCTCTAGCTCTTTCTTCATACATTCGTCTGGTATATAATCACAACACACACACACACACACACATACTTTTATGCCCCGGTCAACATGATTCAGTAAAAAAATGACATGTTGCTCAAGAGGAGCTGCGGTTTGAGCCACGCCAAAGTCATGTGACGTCTCTTGACCCGTATTTGACCACAGTCTGGGTTGCATTTATGCTGACAGCATAACATCTAGTTAACCTTGAGTTCTTGAGAATCAAGTTCTCCAATTCTAATTCTTGATTTTTAGGTTTTTAGAGGTTGATATCTGGGAATAAAATGTACATTGCAAGATGGTGTGTGTGTGTGCGTGTGTGTGTGTGTGTGTGTCAAGAGCAGTGTGGGTAGACTGTGTTATTATGTGCCATAGCTATTGTGTAAGTAGCTTTAATGTCACAAACCTGCCCACTCTCATTTTTCTCTTCCTGCTGTGTGTTTTATTCCCTTCACACATGTAACTTTGGGAGCAAGCTGTGGTGAATAAAGGCTTGGGTTTCTTGGAATGAGAATATCTGTCTTTGGCTCCGTTTTTATTGCATTAACATAAACATAAAATTCCATTTCAGTTTAACAGCTATATTGTAGGACACAAAAACGTGATTAGCATAATGCGTGAAATAAAGTGTAATACCCTTGTTTGCCAACAGGTGTCGATAAATGCCTTTTGTAGGAAAACATGCTTTAACTCGCAAAAGCATACCACACATTTCTAGCGATTGCTCCATAGTGTTGGAATATTCTTTATTACGCACAAAATTCAATTTAGTCCTAACCTTATCACTACACCTAAACCTAGAACCCTGTACCTTATCTCTAAAATCAAAAGGTGAGTGATAGGTGAATAACACTGATATATGCCTAAACTTGTCAAACTGTAAACTTGGTTGATAAGGATTTTAACTTCTTTCTTTACTCATTATTTGATCAGGCTGCCAAATGTTGACATTTTTGACCCAAAATGGGAATAAACAAGCGTTTTTATTTCCCAGGTGACAAGAGTCCACTTAACATGCAACGTGATGAGGTCACGTGACAACGTTCGAAAACAGTAAGGGTTGTATTTGGTTCCAAATTCACCAAATGTTGTAACATCCCAGCTAAAAGTTCTTTCAAAGTTATCTGGGCTTTAACTGGCCAATGTTCTTGAAGAATATATTGTCCCCCTATAAAAGACTAACATGTCCTTAGTACAGTATAGTAATAGGCCTACTAATGCATGGTTTACTGCTTACTGCACAGCATATACTGTACAGTACTGCCTATTTATTAAAACATGGTATATGAAACAGTATCCAATATGCAACTATATATGCAATACAGGCATACTTTGTCATTGCTTGACCTAATTATGTACATGTAAAATTCAGCGAGTGGCATATCGAGCTATGATCTTGGATATACAATCGTTTTGCAAATAATTTTGTGTAAAAACTTTTGGTAATTCAATCAAATAATGGGTCAAGAATGTAAAATGGCAATAAAAAATTGCAAAATGATTATGAATTATTTCTGGGACATTCATCAAGCATTTTGTGTTTTGGTACAGAGTACCAAACACAGTATGCTCTACTGTATACCGCATGTTTTGACAAATCATTGCTCATCTAGGCATTTTATGCATGAGGAAAATTTGCATACTGCCTAAATAGTATGGTTAGTATGCTATTCCAAGCCTAGCCAGTCTCTACTTAATGTTCCAGTTTTAGGGAATCCAACCATCATCTCTAGGGGAAATAAGGGGGAAAACATGCGATAAAAGCCTCTAAAATAGATTTAAAAGCAGCTAGAGAAATAAAGAAGTGTGTTGGCAGTATGCTGTGTGTAGGTGGGAATTCATTTTACGGCTTTGGCTGGCAGTATAGTACCCGTGGTGGCGTGGGAGTGCTCCACACCAGGAGCGCAGTGAGCTGCTGTGATTGCTTTGGGACAAAGCTGCACTGTGCGGCCCTCTCCTCCCACTTTTCCATTTCTCTCGGTCCCTCTCTTCTCGCTCTATACCTCTCTCTTTCCTCCCTGTGCAGTCCAGGCCAGCCAGGCTGCCATTGTCCAGGATATCCCTTGGCTGTTAATGGCTTCCTGGATACATAGAGAGGCCACAGAGAGGCCCCTGGGCCGTGTTTGATATCAGTTCAAAACGCACGCATACAGGCACTGGTTCAACCCTATAGAAATCTGCAGCGCCTCATCTCGCTGCCATGAAAGGAACTATTCTTCTCCAAAACATTAAATCACACGTAAGGCTTATTTATATATATTCACCTGTGTGAGAGAGGGGGGTGAATGGAACATTTCAAACACGCAAACAATTCCGGACGATAAAAATGTATGAATGCAGTTTATTGTGACTGTTTACAAATAAAGACTTTATTATAGACTTTACAGACTACGTGATTAATTATGGTCATTTTGTTATGTCATTATGCTCCAATTTAAAATTTCTGGCTGATATCAATAAACTGATATTTATTTTCATATTATGGCCAATATTAAAATTATATAATATTATAATTATTAATTATAAAATGCATATAAATAAATATTATTTAAAAAAAATCTATTTAAATGCTAAAACTGAATTTAGGCATCACAACATGTAAAATGTACAGTATGAAAAATGGATAGTTGATAAATATTTTGCCAAAATTTATATTATATTATAATTATATTAATTTTGAAATGTATCTAAATAAATATAAAATTAATTAAAAATAATACACAAAAACATTTTACATGGTAAAACTGAATTTAGGCATCACAACATTATAATGTACAGTTTGAAAAATAGATCACTTATAATTATTTTTATGTTATGGCCAATATTTAAATAATATTATAAATATATTAATTATAGAATGTATCTAAATAAATCTAAAATAAAACAGAAATATATATGTATATATATATAGGTTTGTTAAAAATTACATTTAACATTTTTATACATTCTTAGTGTTTTTAAAGATTCATTTTAATTGAGATTTTGATGAAGGCAAATGTAATATAAATGTAAGAAATAAACATGCAAAACCAAAAATCTCTAATTGCATTCACAGTATTGAATATGTCTATCACAATATCAAAAATCATAACATGAGCACACAAATCCAGGGTTATTAACTACACGTATCATTTTATTACAGGAAAGTCACACAGGTTAGTGAGGGACAGGCACAGTACCACATCATCTCTTCCAGTACTATCTATTCCCCTACAGTCTTAACTGATTTGCCAGTGCAAATTCCCTATTACCATAAAAACGATCTGGTTTTCCAAAGTACAGTTAACTAAGAAAGAGAGAGAAAGAGAAAGAGAGAGAGAGAGAGATGATTTGGGGCATGAAGGGTGAACGTGCCCATAAGCGCTCGATTCTGCTATAAACAATCCTAACAGTGCCTTTGCTACAATTAAATTAGTGCAGTTCTGAGAGATTGTCTATTTAGATTGTCTCCGTAAAGGTGTACCAGTGGTCCATCCCTGCAAACAACAAATTCATTACATTTTAAACAAATAAACACACTGCAGGTCACTGACCAAAATGACTTAAAATCTTTATAAAAATAAAGTATACTCAGCTGAGGAATACAGGTTCAGTTGCATAGGTTTTGTATATTCGCAGATGGAAAGTTGGAAAACCTCAACTTCATTGCATAGTTTCATGGAAATGCTGAACAGTTTCCCCCCCCAAAAAAAATCTAATTAGAAAGATCATAATCTGAAAAATCCACCCTTTTATTCTGGAGGAGAAGATGTAGGATGCAAATATATATCACGTTATCAAATCGTTCCTTTAGTATTTTTATCAAATTAAAGGTCCAGTGTGTAATATTTAGAAGGATCTATTGACAGAAATGTATTATAATATACATAACTATGTTTTCAGTGGTGTATAAATACTGTTATGTTTTGGTATTTTATCGTAGAATGAGCCATTTCTATCTACATCCACCGCGGGTCCCCTTACATCGAATTCGCCATTTTGCGCCGCCATGTTTCTACAGTAGCCCTAAACGGACAAACTGCTCTACAGAGCGCGTTTGCTTGACTGCCTACTCTCTGCTGTCTCCGACGACGACATGTTTGTCCTGTGTCAGTCACCGTAGCTTCTCTATGTGCTTCGAAATGGAGGGGTGAGCGGCGGACTGAGCCGTTTGTTGCAATTTGCAACCTCACCACTAGATGCCGCTAAAATTTACACACTGTACCTTCAAATCTTGTTAGAGTTAAACTCCATTAACAGCCATCTCTCTCTCTCTCTCTCTCTCTATCAGCCTTTCTCCACTGAGGGACAAAAGAACTAGACTTGTTCAGAACTGATGTGCGAGAACCCAACCATCTCCAGAACTTATTTCTGCTCAACCTGAGACGGGACAATTTCTTTCGAATAAGTACATTGGTTCTGTATTCGCTTTTTCCTTTTGTACAAGGATGAATTCTGTGGTTATGTCCATCTCTTTGAAATAGTCAGATGTTACAGAGAAAAGTCATTTCTAACTGACTGTCTGTCCACAGCGTTCAGAGTTCAGAAGGCCCCTATTTCCATGCTCCAAGGCCTATAGGGCTTCCCCAGGCTGCTGGAGGGAGCCGTGGGGCCCAGCGAACTCGGAGACAGCAGAGGAAATGCGCTCAGCGGGAAGGGAAATGCTGACAGGCTCGAAAGTGTCGTCAGGAGGGGCGGAGAAAGCTTGGATGTAGTAGGTGGTGTGAGCCCAGGGGGCAGGGAGGTACTGGGCGGCACCCTCAGCGGTCCCGTCTGCCCCGCCTCGCTAATCACCGTGCCGGTCAGCCTGCTGGGGGCGTGCGGCTCTGTGGAGGGAGCGGATGAAGATGAGGAGGAGGGCGATGAAGAATTAGAGGATGGAGGGCTGCTGGTGCTGCGCGGGAGCGGCGCCCCCTGCTGCTGCTGCAGGAGGAGGTGGTGAGCCAGGTGGCCGGGCGGCGTCCCGAATGCAGAGCCCCACGCCAAGTGGCCCAAACCCGAATGAGCTTCTCTCTGGGAGGCGTAACTGTTCAGGTGCGAGACCAGGCGGATGCGGAGGGGGTCGGTGTTGTCCAGGCCCTCGATGATACTGAGGTAACGCGCCGTCTCTGCCAGACACTCGCGGAAACCCAGCCCACGGTAATCCATGGCCAGCGCGTGAGCATCAAAGTAACCTGTGTGAGAGAGAAAGAGAGCTGCTGAGTGATCTGATCTGATAATGATTACAGCTTACGGCAGGAAACTCTGTGCGGTTAATAGATTACTCTGGGAGGGGCTGAGAGTGAAACTGAAATGACGCTAGATAAACAACAGAGATTAAAAGACACTTCACACATCTAGTTTGTCCTGTTTCAGTCGTGTATGGGTTAGTAATTATTTTCAGTGTGGGAATTTCCTTTTGCAGATTCCCAAACATTGGATGATCACATAATGAAAGATTATATGATAACTTTCATTGTTAATAAATGTTTAAAAAAAATATTATAATGCATAATTGGTTAATGGACATTCAAATGGTTAGAAACGTGGTCAAACATGCATAAAAAGCATATGCTATATATAATTATAATATCAATGCCTTACCTTTTCCTCCAGCTGCATGAAGCATCTTTAAATGATCCACGGTCATCTGCAAAATTTCTGCTTTTTCTAGTTTAGCAGAGCCCTGAGAATAAGAGCAAATGTGTTGATGAGTTGCGTGATAAATATATACTGTATGGCTCAATGACAAATAAGAATGGCTGAGATGATAAAGGGGAAGTGCTTTTTTAAATTATTTTTGAATCTATTTTTAAACACATCAATTTCTTGTTTTGGTTTCATGCATTTTGGGTAAACATATATATATATATATATATATCCAAAGTTAGAGCTGCACCCATCAAGTATTAAGAAGTAGGCTACTCTGATGCTCATTGTATATATGTCCATAATTTTTTTTGTTTTGTTTTTCTTGTGTTTCACAAAAAGGCCAAAAAAAAAAAAGAAAAAAAGAAAGAAGTCATATTAAAAAAACATGCTTCAATACCCTAATCAGCTTTCTTGTCACATGACAACAAAATGGTATCCGGCATGTTGCTTATGCCACACTGAAGTTTTATTGAAATATTAATAATAATAATATTTAAAAACAAAATTGAAAATTCTTTAAAAAAAAAAAAAAAAGAAATATTAATCTAGAACTAAACCTAAGCACTCATGCCAACATTTCAGGCCTTTTTCAGGAATTTAATTCCGTAAAGAGACTTATATATAAACTCTCGACAGTTCCAGTAGATATTTGGTCCAGTGGTCAGATGCAGTGACGGACACTCACCTGTTTCTCAAACGCGCTGGGCACGAGTCTGCGCAGCTCGGACAGACTGTTATTTATCCGGTCCCTGCGGCGCTTCTCAATGATCTGTGCAAACAGATTGCGAAATCATTATTAGCAGTCATTTAAGGACATTAAAGCCAATTATTCGGCTTTTCAGACTCAGTTTTGGGGATATTTGGAAGAAAAACGCTCTTACCCCTCTGCGACGTTTTCTCGCTTGCACTTGAGAGGTTGTGGATGGAGACATTGATCCGAGTGGGGAATTCACACCGCTTTCAAAAACAAAACACGCATAAGAACATGAACACAATAAACACGATTTCTTATGAAATGTGATCCTGACCAACATCTGAAGGAAACGATTTTCTAGTAGGGCTAATATTCCGTATAGGTTAATCTTTGGATTTAGAGTTATTAATCGTAATTTTGTGTAAATTAAATGTGCGGTCATTACATTTTATGGTTATTTTCTCATCCGTTTTGTCGAAAGTTAAAAGTGTTATCAATCGCAAGACGACTCAAATAAAATGCAGCTAACTTACGCATTTTCGTCAGCACTCTCCTTCTCCACTTCGATATTCTCATCGAGCTCACTGTCCGAGGAGCTAAAATCGTGATTTCTCTTCATTTTTCGATAATATTAGAGCGCGTATCCTCAGCGTGTGTCAGGTGAGACAGAAGTTCATCCGTATGAACCGACAAGCTTTCCCACGGTATCATTTCAACTCAGCAGCTCGCCAAGAGAGGCGTGGCCAAGATCATGGATAGCCAATCAACGAGCAGGCCTAGAATTGAGTGGCATGTCGGTTGTCAACGTCCCAGTTTAGCCCCGCCTCTCGTTTTGAATACTCTCAACAAGGGGCCAATAGAACGTTCGTCCGTGAGAGCGGAGCCCCGCCCCCAGGTTCCGCCGGTGCTTGTGTTGTCTAGCCCAGCTGAAAGGAGTGGCTGGCCGGCTGTCAGCACGCGCGAGCCGTGGGAAAGTTTCTTAGCAGAACGCTGATAACCAATCAGGGGCGACGGCCGTCTCCGGCGCTGGAATGAATGGGGCAATTGGTTGGGGCGACGGGCGGTCTGCGAGTGAGCGTGTGAACCTGTAATCTAATACTAACTCATCCGAAGGAGAGCAGTGTGTACGAGGAAGCTACCAAGTCTAAATGTAGGCTACTTCATGGAGCTCAAACATGTACCTTCTTTGACGGCATTCCCAAAGGTGCACTGCAGTTAAAACAGACCATGGGTTTTCCACTTGCAATGAGCTCGTCAAGTACATATTATATAATTCTACCATTTGAATGTAAAAATACTTATATATACAAATATATTTTGCCTATATATACACAGCATTTGTACTTAAAACATATTAGCACAAAATAAATAGAATACAAATACAAAATATATAGATAATAGCTTTTTTAAATTCTTTCAATAATTACATTTACATACGTTTCTATTTCCATAAATATAATATATATATATATATATATATATATATATATATATGTATTTATGGAAATAGAAACATATGTAAATGTAGAAAGAATATAGAAAGAAATATACATACACAACAATTTGAACTAAAACAAATTAGAATAAATAAATATTAATTTAATAACAATATACATATTATTAAAATAAAATGCTAATGCTATATCCAGCTAAAAAACTTTCACCATTTTTATTTTATTTTATTTAACAATACTGTATAATCATAGCACTTTTATTCCCCCATTTTCTATTTCCATTTATTTTAACCTAAACTATTGATAAAAATATTTATATATATATATATATATATATATATATATATAAAGAATGTCACATAATAAATAACCACTGAATTCGAATGATATATCAAATGAATTTAAAATTCAATTCAAGTCTTCTGTATGTTTGCACCAAACAACAAATATCTGTAACATTAAAACAATATGCATGCCTGTGAACTAAATCTCAGGTTACTAAATAATGTTTCAAACATTGCAGCAAACATGAAAGCCATCACATATTGACTCCTATTGACTGAGGATGCAAAAGCATCAGAAGAGCTCCTAATCAATAGAACAGAACAAGTAGCCTACGCATTGATGTGTGCTGCGGGCTGATATGCCGCAGCTGGATCCTTATCAGCCCGTGCACATCGTGCTTAATTGTCATCGGTTCTGCATACATGAATGAGAGGAAGCTCTTTGGCTGATTTCATGTTGTTATTGCTACCAGCTTCGGCTCGACGGCATGGATGAACTTCCTCCGAGAGGGCTGGCAGCAGGGTGTATTGCGGGCCGCCGTGTTTGTACGCATATGTGTTTTTCTATGTGCTTGGCTCTTTTTGTCGCTGTAACTCAAGTTCACAGAGGTTTCCCACGCTGTTATTTTCTACTGACGTTCGTCTTTGTTCTTGTGTCTCATCACATGTTGTGATTAGTGCTCCCTTTTGAAGGTGTGGGCCCACAACACAACAGTATTTCCCCCCACAAAGCATGCCAGAGCCTCTTCTCATTCCAAGCTTGAGGTTTTTGCTCCTCCGAGTGGGTCTCCATGTCGCCATGTTTTCATTTCAGACTCTTTATGTCCATGCCAAGAAGCCTAGTCTACCCACAAGGAGGGCAGACGATGGTTTAAAATGGACACGCTGCTTTTTAGGAGTTATGTCTCAGCCTATTTGGATGATCACAGCTCATTTATCAGCATCAGCGTTTCTGTTGCACCACTAAACGTCTTTGTATTCCTTGTTTTATCATGCATGTTCTACAGTGTGTTTGAGGGCAACAGGTCTCTGATCGCATCGCTGCCGTCTGTCTGGCCACCGCTGCCTCACGCTGTGCCGTGGCGTCGTGTGTTTTGCGCAGACAGATGTTCAGGTCTCTGAAACAATGTGTTAAACAATACCGGTCCTCCTCAGGAGGAGCAGCAGGGGGACATGTTATTGTTTATAAATAGAAATGCATTCAGTCCACTCAGAAGAGGAAGAGCGGCTTTGTTTCTTTCACTGAGAGAGGAAGTGGAGCTTAATTCTCTGAGATACATGTGACACCTTGTATTGTGTCATTTGAGCATGTTTGTGGGAGTGTGTCCGTGTGTACGTACACACATAGAGACGGATTATACTCTCATCCGATTGGCAAAGATGCTTTTGAAGTCATCCAACTTTGACCCGTGAGCACTGCGAGACCTTTCCTCTTCCATATCCATTAAAATTGCGTATCTGTGATAAACGCACAGAGAAGGAAGTGTTGTAATGATGATCTGTAAGATGTCGCCTCCCATGCTTGTGTCCTTTTCTCCAATGGCCTTTCAGTATCCCAGCTACACCCTGTGACAGCCAACATTCAAACTCTGTATACAACATTAAGTGGTTTCACCTTTATTGTCTTCCATAAAAATTGGAACGAGGCTGCTTTAATGGCTTAGCTGTTTTGCTAGGCTGAGATTAAGTTATTAATGGCCGTTAAATCCTGATCGGGTGGTTTTTATTAAACCATGTCATTTTTGTTGCGTGATGAAAGTTTTTTGATGGATTCTTTAGTCGTTAATATGAGGTTGATATTGGCTCGAGTTGTGATCACACATGTAAGACATGTAATTGCTTGTAATTAGGTGTTTTAAGTCATGGAGTGACTCGAGGTGGGTGGTCATCCACATGAACACATCAGCCATGGGACTGTGGTCCGGGTGCAAAAGGGTCTCTGAACTCTTATGCTTTCATCTCCTGACTGCATAGTTAGTGGTGTGTGTGTGTGTGTGTGTGTGTAAGAAATAGCAAAGCTTTGACAGATAGATTGTAAAAAGAACGTTTAAAATACCATTCAAAAGTTTGGGGTAAGTAATATATATATATATATATATATATATATATATATATATATATATTTAAATACCTTTATTCAGCAAGGATGCATTAAATTGATCAAAAGTGACAGTAAATACATTTACAATGGTACAAAATATTCCTATTTCAAATAAATGCTGCTCTTTCTATGCTGAATCTGAAAAAAGTATCACGGTTTCCACATAAAAATATTAAATGGCACAACTGTTTTCAACATAATAAGAAATGTTTCTCTTCAACATATTAGAATGATTTCAGTGAAATTAATTAAATGAAATGAATTTGTTTCACTCAAATAATAATGAAAGTTCATTGTACTTAATAGAGAAAAGTTGCGTGAACTCAAAATTTCATTGAAGTAAGCTGAACTTAATATGATTGAGTTGCAACAGATTTCTAATTCCCAGCATGCTTAGTGTCAGATTGTATAAATAAATGTTGAAATTAAAGGTTATTTTGTGTTTTTTTTTTTCAGAAGATTAGCATAAGGTAGTGTTTAATGCTTGTTATGTTGGGATTTACATGGGGTTCTGCTAGTAACTATTGTGGTGAAGAGTAGAATATGTGGTACGGTTGAGGATGGGCTACAAAACGTTTAAGGCCATATATACTGTATATTGTTTGATTATATACATGCAAGTGTATAATGACAGTCTCTTTGATAATAGCGTATGTTATTTGCTTATAACATTTAACCTAGATCAATGTGATGTTTATGTAAACTCTATGTAATTAACATTATGATGAGTTGGGCGAGGCTAAGAACTGTGGGAGTGAAAGGATGCCGGTGGCGTGATTGTTAATGACATACACCTGTGCACCACACTGGCCTCGTTCTGCTTCCACAGCTCTCGGCCTCGCACCACATGTCACAAAAATTTTAAGTACAACTAACTTAAAAAAACGAGGTAATTCACTTAAAAGTTTTGAGGTAATAATTCTCCTCGAACGTTTTGAATATTCTGATCTTATTGAGTTTTACAGTGTACGACACCGAAGACTGGAGTAATGATGCTGAAAATTTAGTTTTGCCGTCACAGGAATAAATTACATTTTATAATGTATTAAAATAGAAAACAGTTATTTGAAATTGTAATAATATTTCACATTATTAATGTTTTTACTTTATTTATGATGAAATAAATGCAGCCTTGGTGAGCATGAGTCTTTTCTTTCAAAAAATTTTTTTAAAAACAACTTTTGAATGGTAGTGTATATATGTGGACAAAAATACAAACCAAAAATGTAATACCAAAAATAATTGGCAAAAAATAATTATATTTCTTTAAATTTATATATATATATCTTCTGCGAAAAATATACTATCAGTACCGGGTCTCTTCTAGAGCTTCTGGTGCTTAGTGCTCAGGATACAAAAGTCAATATGATTTAAATATTAAATATTTATTAAATATAATAATATAATATTTTAAATAATCATACATAACTGTATGATTTTAATACAGTTAAATTTATAACTGTATACTCTTACTACATGTGGATTTTAGGAGAAACAACAAAGTTGATACTTCAGCATTACTGTTCTGTTGTACATGAGACAAAAAAAAAAAAAGCTTGGGAAACACCAGTTTAGATGTCAGGTCTCAACAGACATATTCAGACACATGTATCTGTGCTGGCAGACACACACAAACACACCCGCACACATAGCCAGAGTACTTCTCACTTATGTAGTTTCTAATTTGATAAAGACACCAGTGATCAAAACATGTGAGTAGTTGACCTTTGACCTGACAAAATGGCAGCATATTTGCCTTTGTGCGGGCAGCCTGGGAGAGCGCCGCCCCGTGACCTGCGTAATGCAGAGGGTCAGAGGGCAGGCTGTTTGACAGCAGTATGAGTTGGGATCTCTAGGGCCTGCCTGAGCCGTGAAATCAATCTCTCAGGGCCAGCAGCAGGGCAGCAGACGCAACCGGAAAAAGCCCCATGCAGCGGACTGGCCCGCCACCCGTCTCTGTCTGTCTGGAACTACAGAGGGAGTGAAACCTGACAGGGGAAAGTATGATGGGGAGGTGTAATCGCACACAGCATAGATACAAGTGAAGCTACGAGAAGATTTTCTTGGTTAATGAAGCCCAGGACTACTCAAATGTTTCAATATTTTTACAAAATAAAAAAGGTAATTGCGACTTTTTATCTCACAATTGCGAGAAATAAAGTCAGAACTGCGAGTTATAAACTCATAATTGCGAGATATAAACTTTTTTCTCTCAATTCTGACTTTTTTTCTTGAAATTGCAAGATATAAACTCGCAATTCTAACTTCTTTATACAATTGCAATTGTGAGTTATAAGGTCCAATTCTGAGGAAAAAAAATCCTTTTTTCTCAGAATTGAGTTTATATCTCCCAATTCTGACTTTATTACTTACAATTCTGACTTTATAACATGCAACTGATTCATAAAATCAGATTTGCGAGATATGAATGCACAATTCTGAGAAAAAAAGTCAATTTTATATAAAAAAAAGGTTATATCTTCTATGACTTCATAACACGCAATTGCAGCTTTATATCTTGCAATTCCGACTTTATAACTCAATTGCAAGTCAAGTCAGAATTGTGAGATAAAAAGTCACAATTTTATTTTTTATTCAGTGGCTTCCATTCAATTCAGTACATGCCTATTAACAATATTCCTATCAAACATATTTCAATTAACACAAATAAACAACCTCATTTTCATTACTATGAACCTTAAAAAATTAAAACCAATGCAAAAAATAAAGATAAAAGTGAAAAATAACAAAATGAAAAAATATGAAGCCTAAGATAAAGTGAGTAAGTAAAAGTATTTATTATTTGGCTTTCTGGAATACTTGATTCTGACTGGCCAATTGCAGCATTCTGCGATTACATATTTTTGTACGGTAACCACTGAACTTGAGAGCTGTCCCTGGCAACTAATCTCTTCTACTGTTCCTCTTTTTGTATCACTTACTTTAGAAGAAGAAGAAGTAGAAGGAGAAGAAAAAGAAGAAATAATAAAAAAGAAGTAGAAGTAGAAGAAGAAGAAGAGTGAAATATAGTGGATTTTTCACCCATACAGACATAATTTTCTGGCTTTCACCTCTTTAAAGTAACTGGGCAGGTGTTGTCAATACAGTCTATGCTTTCTCCAGATTTCTTCAACACACATACACACACAAGTCTGCTTATTTAACAGTGCAAGTGTTTGACCTGATGTGTTTCAGTCTTGCAGAGCTGTGAGTGTGATCACTGACAGCAGCTGCGGGGTCACACTTGCCTCATAAACATCACGGGACTGTCAGTGGTCACAGACTAAGTGCTTGACATCTTAAAGCTCTGATATTTACCCTCTATACTTCAGTTTCCATGCAGAGATCCCAAGTAATGCGATCTTTCTCTGCTAATCGTGGTTTTATTGCATTCGACAGGTATAGACAGGTTTAATGTCTTAGTTTGCAATACAATACATTTCACTTGGCCATTGGAAATAACACAAACCAGGTCACTTTCTCAACTAACACTACAGAGTGTTGTTTCAGTATAAGATTCAGTTTGTGAAAGTGAGAAACCTTGGCCTAAGTTTACCTTTCGCTTCTTTGTTAGGCTAATCGTTTGAGTGAGGAGTTTTGAGTGACGTGTGAACGTATAGAGGTCGCCAAGGTAAGATTTAGATAGTCTGATTAGTGTTTATGCAGTCATTAACGTGACAGGCTGCTCCACTGCCACTGCTCAGCTCTGACAGTCTGTTTTCTAAAGGTCCCACTGCTTCAGTAACACAAACACTGGGATTTCACTCTCACCGCTCCCACTAGCCTCTGAAACCTCAGCTCAGAAGTTCCTGTAATAGTGAGTATGCAAGATGAAACATTGGCCACTCTCTGCCCTTGTTATGACTGAAAGTAGAGTTGTGGGAACTCTGGAAATGTGCTATTTTTACATCACGTTGAGTTTTCACATGACTCCGGGTACAGATATATGTCATGGGCTGAAATGTTTGAGTTTAAAGGGTTTGTTCATCCAAAAATGAAAATTCTGTCATTATGTACTCACCCTCATGGAGTTCCAAACCTGTTGGACTTTATTATTTTCTGTGGAAAAAGAGAAAGAGACATTTAGGAGAATGTTTACGCTCCAGTGTCCCATACGTGCAATGCATGTTAAGCTCAGAATCATAAAAGAAGTCCTTAAAGGGATAGTTCACACAAAAATTAAAAATCTGTCATTAATTACTCACCCTCATGTCGTTCCACACCCCTGAGAATTTCAATCATTTTTGGAACACAAATGAAATCTAAACGATTTCTGATCCTCCACAGACAGCTATGCAATTACCACTTTGACACTTCAAAAAGTTCATTAAAAGATTGTAAAACTAATCCATATGAATTGAGCAGTTTAGCCCAAATTTTCTGAAGAGACACAATCGCTTTATATGATGAACAGATTTAATTTAGGCTTTTATTCACATACTAACATTGATCAGGCAACATAAACAGAAGCTCAACCGTACTCGAGCAAACAGGAAGCAGAATTGTAACTTGAATTTGAATGCAAGCAAGTAATTAAATTTAATAAAAATAAATGTTTACAACTTTATTTCGATAGTCCACTGTAGACATTTTACTAACTGTAAATAAGTTTGCAAATACTAGTAACTAACTCTCATTAATTTGTAACTACATATCAACTAACTCTCATTAGATAATTAGTAGACTGTTAGGTTTAGAGTTAGGGTTAATAGAAGAAGTTAAGATGGATAGATAGACAGACAGACAGACATATAGACAGACAGACAGACAGACAGACAGACAGACAGACAGACAGACAGACAGACAGACAGACAGACAGACAGACAGACAGACAGACAGACAGATAGATAGATAGATAGATAGATAGATAGATAGATAGATAGACAGACACAGACAGACAGACAGACAGGTAGATATAAAGACAGACAGACAGACAGACAGGTAGATATAAAGACAGACAGACAGACAGGTAGATATAAAGACAGACAGACAGAGACAGACACAGACAGACTGACAGACAGACAGACAGACAGACAGACAGACAGACAGACAGACAGACAGACAGACAGACAGACAGATAGATAGATAGATAGATAGATAGATAGATAGATAGGTATAAAGACAGACAGACAGATACATAGATAGATAGACAGATACATAGATAGATAGACATCCAGACAGACAGACAGATAGATATACAGACAGATAGACATCCAGACAGACAGACACAGATAGATAGATATACAGACAGACAGACAGATAGATATACAGACAGATAGACATCCAGACAGACAGACAGACAGACAGACAGATATACAGACAGACAGACAGATATACAGATAGACAGACAGACAGACAGATATACAGATAGACAGACAGACAGACAGACAGACAGACAGACAGACAGACAGACAGATAGATAGATAGATAGATAGATAGATAGATAGATAGATAGATAGATAGATAGATAGATAGATAGATAGATAGATAGATAGATAGATAGATAGATAGATAGATAGATAGATAGATAGATAGATAGATAGATAGATAGATAGATAGATAGATAGATAGATAGATAGATAGATAGATAGATAGATAGATAGATAGATAGATAGATAGATAGATAGATAGATAGATAGATAGATAGATAGATAGATGTAAATGTGCACACACATGCAGTGTGTCTGGGCCCCTCCCCATGACCCCCCTCTAGCCTGGTATCTGTTAGACAGCTTGTGTAGCTCAGGCTGAGATTGGCCGTAGACAGGGCTGTAGTAACGGCTGCTTACCGCCAGCCCCGCAGCTGTCTGTGCACGATGACCCCGTGTGTGAGACCCCCCCTCTGCTGCTTCCCAGGCCGGGAGAGGGGCAGTGGGAGGGAGTCAGGGATTACAACTGAGGACGTGTAGCCACCACACTCCCAATCCTGTACTTACAAAACACACACACACAGCCCACCCCCAACCCCTGCCTTGGGGCAGCTCTGATCAGAGGAGGCTGGGATGGGTGGCTGTATGTCATGAGTGCAAGTGAACCGTGCAACTGTGCATATATGCTTGCGTGTGCATACCGAGTGTGTGTGCATGTATATCATGCCACAGTGCTCTCCCCCTAAAAGTGTTTGCTAAGGCTGTATTGTTAATATTGCTTATATGTTAGGTTAGAGATTTAAACAAAACCAAAGTATTACATTTTGGTGCATAACTTCCCACACTCTTAGACTACAGAAATGAATGATAATTCAAATCAAGCGTCTAGTTGAAAAGAGATGTGCTATTGCTTCTGTGTTCAGACTTTTTGAATTTCTGCCCAGCTGACCTTGGAGAAACAACCAAGCAACAGCTACATTAGCAACCCAGAACACTTTTGTTCTCAGTCAACCACATAACAATACCCTAGCATTCCCTTGCAACAAAAAGAAGCATACTTTTAAATTAAATGTACTTATTACAGGTATAATACACTTTAAAATATATGCTTAAGTGTGTAATGACTTCAGCCACTTAACTGCATGTTATCATTTAAAAGAAAATGTATTATAGTTCAAATTTGCTATTAGCTGACTTTCAAAGTGCTTTATTTGGCCCACTTAAGTGAGACTTAAGTACATCATTATATATAATAACATGCATTAATGTAATAACATTTTATTATTGCTGAATTTACTGACAAGCATTCATGGAAAACTACAATTTACTTTAATGTAATTTCTGTTGAAACTTGTATGTCATGTACTTAAATATATTTGTAATTAGACATGATGAAGTTGCAATTTAGTACATTTAAATTAAATTTAAATGTAATATTGAATAAAACACTACAGTTAAAATTGTAATCAAGTACTTTACATGTGCATTAAGGCTGATACACCGTAGCCTCTACACTATATGCTACATGTTGATTTTCATTTATACTTCTGCGTCAATTTTTCTTTTTGACCTGAGGGTGAGATTTTAGCAGAGCAATCACAGCACTTGAGGTCCGCATACAATTTATGTGTTTTTACATTTTTGGAGAGGTGCATGGCGTAGGCTACACGTGCTACACACAGCTATGATGTAGATACACCATAGGCTTGATGCAGAAGTTAGTATGTAGTCAACATATAAAAATAAGTGTACTTTAAAAAATGTGTACATCAAAAAATGTACTTTGAAATGAAGCTTTTATTTTTTAAATGATTACAAAGTGCACTTTGTTAAAGTGTACTTAAGTGTGCAAAAAATAGTACTACTTTAAGTAGACTTAAGTGGCCTTTACTTACCTATTAATATTATATTATCTCCAAGTACAGTTTTTAAAAAACTACTTTTAAGATTTGAAGTACACTACAAGTGCACATTCAGTACAGTTAAGCACACTCCTTTTTCACAAGGGTTGTAACGTTTTTTTACAGGCAGGAACCACTCATATTTTCTTTAGAAAATGTAAAAATCCAATTCAAGCTAGTATTTTCTTAGTTCACAACTAAACTCAGCATGTAGGCTATAAGCACATACCAAGGTTTTAGACATGTACTAGAAACCACTCAGAACATGTTAGTAACTACACAGCAATAAGGCATTGTGACTTTTTTCACAGGCAGGCACTACACTAAAAACTAGTCGTTTCTAGCACACCACTGAAGTCAGCACATACCGAGGAACTCTTCTTAATCTGTCACCCACAGTTTGTTTCTTCAAGCAGAAGTGCTTTGCTGCCCTAACAGGAAGTGGGCAGCTGCCTCTGTGGTGATCCTTCAACAAGGCTGAGAAAAAGAACCAAGCGTAAGCTGACTGGGCTTAAATAATTATACTTCACTTTTTTCTCTCCAAGAAACGTAAGCTCAAGTAAAAAGGAGAACGCAAACATTTTTCTTTCACAGACATTATTTTCATGCCATTGTGTTGCTTATTTATGGAACGTATTATATCGGGCTGCTCGGTAATGCCATGTGAAAACAGCTTACACAGTTCCTAACTTTGTTTAACCTGCACAGTGTGCAGTTTATTTTCTCGAGCTGAGGAAAGGACAAGGAAGCACAGTTTCCCTGGCAGAGAGAAACCTGTCGACACTGGAGTAAAGCTCAGTGTTATCAACTGCACGACTCTACCAACAAACTGGGGTGGGAGGACGGAGCCCTCTCACTCTATCAAACATTACAAACATACTATGGAAGAACTGTACAGTGATGGTATCAGATGATATAGAATACCAGGATAATAAATAATGATAATACTCACATACCATGGTATTTACATGCTACTCCACTGTGCTTTAAAGAAAACTAGTAAAAGTTTAAGGTCAGTAAAATTACTTCAAAACTAAGAAAAATATTTTTTTATTCAGAAAGGATTGCATTAAATTGAGCAAAAGTGATAAATACTTTTAAATTGTTAGCAAAAGATTTCTATTTCAAATAAACACTGTTCTTTTGACCTTTCCATTCAAAGTATCTTTAAAAAAAATGTATTGTGGTTTAAAAATATTATCTTGTGACACTGAGAACTGGAGTAATGGCTCCTGAAAATTCCTCTTTAATATCACAGGAATGAAATGCATTTTATAGTATATTAAAATAGAAAGCAGTTAATTTTATTTATTAATATTTAATAATATATATAATATTTCACGCAAAGGCTCCATTTGTTTTTGATCAAATGGAGCCTTTGTGAGACCTCTTTCAAAACAGTAAAAAATCTTACTGACCCCAAACTTTTGAAAGTGTACATGTACAAAACATAATTATATTACCATTTGTTAATGAATTTGCAAGATAATCACCATATTATTATTGTCTTCTTTTTCCATAAAAAAATACCAAAACATCCCTAAAACGAGAGATTTACTACCGTTATTGAGCCAAGATATGGGTGGGGCCCCTATGAGAAATCCCATTGGGCCTCAGTAAACTTCCCCAGATCAAAAAAGCTCACCCTATGTCGCTGTGATACTTTGTTGCTATAGGGATTTTTACGGTTGCTATAGGGAGGTCTGGATGGTTTGGAAGTTGCTAGGGTAGCTATTTGTTTTTTGTTTTTTTTAGTCACTTCTAAAAATAATTTGTTGCATGTCAAGTATTGGGGACGGAAGAATTAAAATATCTTCTGTAAATAATGTGTTTTTGGATAATGCTTCATGAGTTTGATTGACATCTGTGGCAATTAGGTTATCCAGGCTGTCTCAGGCATTTCCAGTTATAATTTAATGCTGTGCGATAGAAAATGTTAGCAGCGATGTTTAAGAAAAATCTATAAAAAATACTTTTAAAATACTATAAAAATTCGCATTGACATGGGACAGAACCCGTCCATCAGCTCGCAGTAATGGCAACAAGCTCCTTCTGTGGTGAAACCGTTTTGATTTGAAAATTAGATCTTTTTTTGTGTTAAGTATGTATGTGGACGGGTTATAGCTATTCTAGATGCTGTGTCAATGCTGTATGACTTGATTCACAATTGAAAATAGTTCACGTGTGTGTTTTGTATTTGTACTTTATAGTTCGTATACAAAATTCTAACTTCTAACCTCTGCGACAGTATTTAGTGCTTGGGCTTACAGTGAATTTGCTTATGTTGACATTGGACATGCTTTTTCCCTAGGGATTTACACAAACGTGTTTGAAAAATTGTGAAGAGGTAGTAAACTGTATTGTGCGTGTGTTCTATTTTCAGTAAAAACCAAGGAACAAATGATCGAACCTGAATATTGAGTCTGTTAGTTTGCTTTTGGCTACAAGGAATCTGTAGGTGAGTGAAGGACCCCAAGTGAAAATGCCTGCACACTTTTGCCCAGGCCCGGCCAGAAATAAAATTCTGCCTACACCACCAAGGCCCTGTTTATAGCTGGTATGAAGATGCATTTTGGAGGGACACATTCCCATTTACACTTGGTGTTTTATTTCATCTCATTTGTCCACTTTTCAACCAATTCTGTCCTGATTTCTTCAAGGGGAGGGTCTATGGGTGGGAGAACATTACGGAGAACATTAGCTTTCGTTTTTGTTCTGACAGCCGCAAGACCACACCGAACACAGCGTTAGAAATCAGGAAGGGTGTGAGAACATTGTGCTTGGTATGATTTTCGTCTTTAAACCAAACTTGGGTCTTTAGCTAACAAAGTTTAATTCCGGTCTGGCTAGCGTGCTTTCCATAATGTTTACGCATTTAGTCAGAAGATGGAGAGTAGGTGGTCTTTTGTGGCTGTTCGAACACGTTTGACCACTTGAGCGTCTACATTACGAAAGCAATCCGGTCGAATCTGTTTTCGACTCCTTAGTCTGGAAGTGGTCGAAAGCGGGCAAGTTCAAAACGTTTTAGACCCCATTTCCACCTGTATTTAGCATCGTCCACTTGTGATCCAATCTACCAAAATGCATCTTAATACCAGGTGTAAACAGGGCCAGAGACAAAGTGGCTGAAAAAGGGATTTTGCAAAAACTAAATATAGCTCTATTTTTTCCAGCAAAAGTGTTATTGTAAATCAGTGTGTTTACTTTAAAAATACGCACAAACACTTTCAGTACAAACTCAATCTCCTGCTCGCTCTCACACACAAACACATGGACACACACACACGCTTCCTTTGTCCCACGAGGAGCCAATTCCCAGGCAGTTTTGGGGCGGATTGGTTTCTGTCTCACCCAGCCACACTGCACTGTAGGTAACGACGCATTGTTCTCCAGCTGGGTCCCGACTGGGGAAGGGTTACAGGAAAGAGGGTGGTGAGAGAGGGAGAAGCTGGCCTGGTAAGGACCTGAATGGAGTTTTGTCTAGGCTGTGCGCTGCAGCAATCCGATCTGGTGGGAAACCTTTGAGACGACCACGGAGTCACAAATAGAACAACAGGAACTAGGGACAATCACAGACTGCACCATAAAAGAGGCACTATCCCCGAGTGAGACAGTCAGCCAGGTCTTGCCTTCCTCTCACACATGTGCTCAGTCTCATTCAAGTCTGCTACAATATTAGAGCTGATATAATGTGATATACAGAGAGGCCCTAAAAATATATTGGACAATCTAACGAATGTCATTTCATTAGTTGTAAGAAAAAAAAAAAAAAATCAAAATAGCTTGCACCTAAAAAGGTGTAATTTTTGAGATTCATTTTTGCCCATTTAGAAACAAGGGATTTTAAATGAATGACCAAACTCAGCATGGGAGTATTAAAACTAAATGGCTAATTTTTACGGAACACAACAAAATTTATTTATAATTGCGGCAAAACCTTGCGTAGCAAAACTCAAATTGTTGAATCGTCCGTACGAGACAATTCACAAATAAATCAGATGCAACATTTGAGAAAAATTACTCTTTAGGATGAACCAGTTGACTAAAATGAATTGGACTGCATTTCTCAAAAGCATTGTAAGCCTAAGTAGATTGTAGAACTATTGGCACCAATGGTCTCTACGATCAACTTAAACTGGGCATATACACTGTGCATTTTTTTCTGATTTTGAGCCAAATTCTGACTTGTGCAATTCTTTTTGACTTTTCTTGAGTCGGGTCGAATTTCAGCTTTGTTGTGCAGTGTACAGGGGGAACCGAGAGGTGAGTAACCGCTCTTGATTGGCAATCGGATGGTCGGATGAATTTCTGACATGTCAGAAATTTTGGTCGCCCCTCGTGAAGTTATCGCACAGTTGAAGCAGAGCTATGGATCTATTGCCCTAAACTTTTTTTCCTCACTGCGCCAGCTCAAAAACAGGAAATAAACCATTTAATCTTTAATGCAGCAAGAAGGAAAATGAAACGAGGGAGATCTATAAGTTTTCTAGCTATCAAACTAGCTGCAATTTAGTTGCTTTCCTCCAGTTTATGTTGCAAAATGGTTAAACCAAATTACTCACATCTTCCAAAACACTTCTTTCATACTTCATTTGTTTAATATTTACTTAATTTTATCATCACGGAAAATGTGAATCGTTGTCCATCATTTTGCAATTGGTGACAAAGAAAAATGTTGCTTCGCAATAGTGGAAATTTTTCCTGTATATGAGAGAGAGGGCCGTTGGGGATGAACCAATTCACTAGAATGAACTGGTCTTTCCTAAACCACACATGAGTGAGAGAACAGTTTGGGTTGAATTGATTCACTTGAATTAACTGGACATACACTACATTTCAGAGCGTTTGTGATGAACGATTCACTAGAATGATTTAGACTTTCCAATGCTACATATGAGGGAATTAAAGGACAGTTTGGGATGAATTGATTCACTAGAATGAACTGGTCTTTCCTACACATGAGAGAGAGAACAGTTTGGGATGAATTGATTCACTAGAATGAACTGGACGTACACTACATTTGAGGGTGTTCGTGATGAACGATTCACTAGAGACTTTCCGACGCTACATATGAGAGAAAGTACTGTTTGGGACTAACCGATTCACTAGAATTAACTGAATTTTCCTTCTGTACATATGAGAGAAATGACCCTTTGGGATGAACCAATTCACTAGAATGAACTGTACTTTCCTACACTACAAATGAGAAATGAACGTTTGGAATGAATGGAATCTGACATTACTACTTACTGTATGAGAGACAGAAGACATGGAGGTGAGCTTGATTCCCTCCACTTAGACATTATAGAGCAATGTTTAGGGTCTGCAAACCGAGAGTTGATGGATAAATGAGCTCCTTCCTGGAAAAGCCACACTAATGTGAACATAGCTGAACAACTACTCTATTGAAAAATGTTGTAAGTTACTCCTTAACACTGGTCACAAGTTCATTTCAATGGATCAATTTAATCTGTTTTTATCTTTATAATAATAATAATAATAATATAAAGGTAAATATGATATTATAAAGGTATTTCTCAGTTAGGCTTCTCATTAGTGGGAAAAGCCTGTTCTTCTTTTAGCATTTATTGTTGACAAATGTTTGCTTTATTACCTCTCTTGAGCACGTCTACGAACGTCATTGCTAGACGCGAAACACATCATATTTTCCAAATGCATATGTTCTTGGATTAATGACATCCTCTGAAGCTGCAACTGCTGGGTGTGTTTGGAGATCAGATGAAAAAAAAAGTCACAGTACTGATGTGTCCCACAAGTCGGCTGTTGTGATTTCGTCTCCTTTATTGTTGTCTTGGGCTACTGATGTCACTTCCCCTGCTGTAATAAAGGAGAGCAGCCGTTGGCCACAGCAGGATCCAGCTGTTCTAGCACATGGTTGAGCTGTGCGGTAATACTCAGAAGACACAGGAAAAACAAGAAAGAGATCACTGGAGTTCAGCACATACTCTCTGTCACTGTATGTCAATAGTCAAGGGTACTGTACATTATTGTAAGCACTGTAAAGTGTAATGAATTCAAATATCAGCTGCGCTGGGGCTCAGGTTGGATGTTTGAGAGACATTAGAAAAGTTAGCAGATCTTCTGACATAAACCGTGTCAAAATGTGTGATTTCCTTTGATGTCTTAAAGGAAACTCACACTATATCGCACACTATATTTGAACATTCACAAATGTAAATTCTATTTAAAAGCTACGGCACTGCTGATTTGATGATAATGGACTAATCAACAACACAAATGATTAAATGATTAATTTAAATAGTTATACATGGGAAAGCCAGATGCAAAGTTGTCCCACCCTCTTAAGTGTAGAGAGAAGATGGATCCATCCAGCTTTTGGTACTCAGCATATCCACACAGATGTTCTTCTTGGCACCTCAAAGCCCTGGTGGGAACTTCCTCTGTGGGCCACAGCAGTGAGAGAGGACAGGATAGGAAAAAAAGGGAGGAAAAAAGGTGTTTTAGTTGCTTTACATGTTCTTAAAAAAATGTGAATTGCACTTGTTTTGTGCAAAATCTAGGGTATTCGGAGAGGTCATTTCTATGTTGTTGTACAAGGTCATTTCTATGTTGCTGCAAAGATGAAATAGTTTTAGAAGGTTGTTAGGGTGTTGCTAGGCAGTTGATAGGTGTTGTTGGTGTTCTCGGTCTAAAAGTCTGTATGGTTTTTCACACATTTTACACAAATCCACTTTGCTATTCAAATGCAAACTTTATGGCTGACTGCTAATGATGGCACACATACACAAGACAAACAGGCC
Organism: Zacco platypus; assembly: GCA_038088235.1. Lineage (NCBI taxonomy): Eukaryota > Metazoa > Chordata > Actinopteri > Cypriniformes > Xenocyprididae > Zacco > Zacco platypus. Next base: position 22,777,594 of record CM076071.1, read on the forward strand.
TTAAGCCTTAGAATTAACAAACAAGAAAACAAAAAACACATGGAATCAATCAGTGGGGAAAAGGAATCCAAGGACAGGAAACCAAAGACATATCAAAATAAAAAAGCAAAAAAACAAAATAAAATCACAGAAGAATTGAAAAATGACTCCTGTTCCATTAAAGCACTTTTGAACATTTAAAAAAAATCAATAAAACAAGGTTTGCTTTGTCAAGCCAACATTAAAAATTTGAAAAAGTTTGCTTTTGTAGTAAAAAATTGTTATAATCTTGAAATTTCAATTAATTTGAATTCTACTTCCTCCGTACATTCAAATGTGAATCCATAAATAATCTGATTTGCAAATATTAGTTTATTTGTATGGAAGCCCATTTCCGCCACTGAAAAACAAACAAAAAAAAGGATTATTGGGACTTTATAACACAGAATTTTGACTTTTTATCTCACAATTCTGAGAAAAAAAGTCATAATTCTGAGATAAAGTCGCAATAATCTTCTTTTTTTTTCAGTGGCGGAAACGTGCTTCCATAGATTTGCAACCCAGATGTAATGAGAAAATTGTTTTATATGGATTTGTAAAATATGATTCAAACGGAAACATACCATTTTGGGGGGGAGAGAAAAACAACAAAAACATAAAGGTTAACCTCTAAACATAACTGTCCGTGGAACGTAAGCAGATCAAATGAGAACATACAAATGACATTGTACAATTTCATATGAATTAGCCACCAATTCATCAAAACATAAAATAGTTAGGAATTGCTGGAGTGTGTTGCTCAAACTTAAGCAGATTTGAGTTAGAAACACCAAAAAACTTGGTTATTGCTAATTTTCTGAACAAAGTTTATTATATTCTGGTCTCTAGATATAGCTCTTCTCCCTCCTTCAGTCTATGGGATCTGTTTGTTTACAGTAGAAAAGAAACAGCACAGGACATACTACTAATACTACAAATATTTGAAATATTTAAATAAGTTCTTAGCGAGCACCAATAAAGAGTTCATAAACTGTTATTGATGGTGAGAGAACGTGGATGTTCAAGCCTGTGCCTCTCTTCTCCTTAGAGCTCAGTTTGTCAGTCAAAGCCAAGTTGTCCGTTTTCCCCTGGGCAGTGTGACGGGCCAGGCGCCGCGAGGTCCGGACCTGCCTGACAGAACCTGCCTCTCCCATTGCATCAGACCGCGTGATTGCCAGACTAGGAACAGACTCATTCACTACATACAATGCTTTGTAATGCCTGACACATAAACCTTTGAGTCATTGTTTGCAGTAAAGCAACTCTGAATAAGAAGAATACATAGCCAACAATTCCTCCAAGAGCGCTACATCTATGTCAAGGCGACCTGTGTTTTTCTAGAACTTCTCGTCACCCTGGCAACTGCTGTCCTCTTGATATCTCACTATTTAAAACGGAAAACACTCTACTTATAGACAGGAATGTCAACTTTGACTGCAAGAACCTTCACTGGTAGAGCCGCAATAATGGCATGCTGAGCACAAAGTGGAAATTCGGACAGTTCTGTTTGATGTGGGTGAGGTTTCAAACAACATCCTTGTGAAAACTTGGATGAAAAAAAGGAGAAAAAAAAGAAGTGGTTTTAAATTGTGGACCAACGACAAAGCTGCGAAAGCCAAGAATAACCAAGCTGTTCCTCACTGAGCCAGACACACTGGCAGGCGACAGAAAAGAGGGGCTCTGAGAATCCCCCTGACCACACCCTAACCACCAGTGAGAAAGAATGTGGGCAAAAAGAAACAGACATACAGATAGAAGACAGAAAGTTGATTGCAAATAGCATGGAGATTCTTGTTGTTTTCCGTCACTCTCAGGCCTTAACCACACCACACATGCAAAGGGGCCACAGAAAAGGATGAGGCCCCATCTAAAACACAGCGGTCTCAGCATTGATCTCCTTCAAAGAGCTCATGTTAACTGCTGGAGTTAACTGCTCTTTATTTACCACACAGCCCTTTCAGTGTAGATGGCAGTTCAGTCGAAAGTTGGGGTCACATTTACCGCTGTTCTGTGAATTTACACAAATACAGTCATTTCAATCCACCTTATTTTGCAACATGGAAGTAAGCTATTTTCTGTCAATGTGTGAGACATCCTGTTCATTAGCTGCTATAGGGAAATAACTACAAGAACAATGCAGTAAATTTTAAAACTATTTGCACTACAAACCAATGTGTTAATAATTCTGATAATAAATTCAAGTAATACACTCTAAAAAAATGCTGGGTTGAAAATGGACAAACCCAGCAGTTGGGTTAAATGTTTGCCCAACCAGCTGGGTAGTTTTATTTAACTCAACTATTGTTTAAAAAATACTGTATTCCTTGCTTAAAATGAATCCAAAAATATGTTAAAGTAACATGTTTATTAACTTTTCTTAATAATTTTAATGAATAATAACCAAACAATAAACATTTATTAAATTGCTTATTAATTAAACGTCCACCTTTTGATTATTATTGTTACCTCTACTAATTATGTTTGATTTTCAACCTATTTTGCGTTCATTTTAAGCCAGCCATATAGTCATTTTTAAACAATAGTTGGGTTAAATAAAACTGAGCAGCACAGTTTAACCCAACCTCTGGGTTAAAAAAACCTATTCGCTTGGTTTGTCCATTTTCAACCCAACTTGGGTTAAACCCAGCATTTCTGGTCTTGGTGGACTGCTATGCTGCTGCTGCTGTTGATTATTTCTGCTGCTGCAGAGCAAGTATGGACTTGCTATTGCTAATACATACACAGACAAACTGCTGTGAGCATGAAAGACATGCTGCTGATGCTTGAATAGACATACATAAATCCTGTAGCAGATCATGGCAGGTGGAGCTGGGGGAGGTGGAGGGTTTCAGAGGACTCTGATAGCAGTTAGACTAGCCTACAGCAAATACTGAACCAGACTTTTGAAATGTTGATCAAACAATCTCATTGGCTGCAGGATCAGCAGAGGCCAATCAACTTGTGCCATGCGGTAATGATGTGATTGCTGGCAGATTGCATGTAAAGGATCTATCAGCCTGCACCCTCTAGAGTTTCATAGCAGGCTCTGCGTTTTCAAAAGAGGAAAGGAAAGAAATAATAGATGAATGACAGAATGGGATGATGTTGGGTCCTGAAACTTTGAACGGTATTGTTCTCCTGAAGTTTGGGTTTAGTGTAAATAACCTTAGGTTCAGCTTGCCAGAAGTGATGTAAGCTCAGGTATCATAACACTGGAGATGAGGAAGGTCAGATTTACAAAGATTTAAAGTCAAGATGAAACGGCTGTCGCACCCATTTTACTGTACTCTGACATATTTATGAGTGAAACAGGATATTCAGCAACTACAAAAAGTTTTTTTATCCATCAAGAATTGGTTAGAGGGGTTTCCACCGCCATGTAATTTGCACCACATGATGTTTAAAACTTTTTTTGGGGGGAATAGGCATTGCATTTTATTTGTCCTAAACACAGTTAAATACCATTTTCAATCCTTTTGCATACACATTTTTTGAAAAAAAATCTTGAAAAGCTTTAAAATAATACAGAATAAATGAACAGTCACATTTTTATAAAAACAAAATAAACATTTAAATGGTTGGTGTTAATTTCATTATTTTTTTAGGTTATCTGAGTTTAAAAAAAAAATTATAATATTATAATTACATTATTATTATTTTATAATATTATTGTAATTATTAATAATATAATTATTACAAGTATTATTGTAATTATATCTATCTATACATCCATCCATTCTCCATGAACTTTTAGTTGTACCTAAGTTTTAAAATGTATATATATATATATATATATATATATATTTTTTTTTTATATATATACATATACACACACACACACACACATACATACAGTATATGAGTGCGTGTGTAAAAATCAGAATTTTTATGAGGGCAAACTAATAAAATCTAACTCAAGGTATTAAAATTATGGCAAAAAAAAAAAGACCAACCTCTCATGTCTATATGCATATGCAGCTTTCTCTTTCATTCTCTTTCATTTGCTCTGTGTTTCTCACTCCCTCTGCGTAGTTTGGCAGTCACAAACAGGCCATCCTTGTGTGGACAAAGCAACTGCCGCACGGCCTGCGGGCTGATCCCACGACCCCTGACGACATGGGAAAGTGTTCCACTCAGCTGTCGGCCACCCCTCGTCCCAGCCGTGAGGGTCTCCTGAGAAACACACACTTCACATAAACAACACGGGAGCTTCACTGTAACACATTATCTCTGCGACCTTCTGCAGAGCTGCATGAGAGCGACCGTAATAAAGCCACACAGAAATGTCAGAGAGCCATTGAGAGAACTCATTAGTGCTAACTGTGTATGGGCCCACTGTACCTCATGAAGGACCTGGCCGCACTGCATTCATATGGCCTGTAGCTGTATGTCCTGTACCATATTGGCTATTCTGGTCTAGGTTTTTTTTGTGTGTGGTTCTCACAGCGGCTGGGGTCGGAGGAATTCATGGTATCTGGGACCTCCGCAAGCGATGGGCGGTTTGAGACGTGATTGAGCGCAGGCCTGGTGGTTCCCATGTCACAGGGCTGACAGCAGTGTGGGGAGTTTGTTACCGGCTGTGTGCCCTCTGCACTGTCTGAGCCCCGCTGTGGCACTGCACACACGGACGGGCAGAAAGACTGCACTCTCAGCTGCTAACAGAGACATACACACTTCTCACCTCACACACACATTAAAACACACATAGAAAGTTACAATAACAAAAACCATTACCACTTTGAATCATGGAACTAGCAAATAAGACATCAACATACATATAAATCAAATTTTGTAATTTTTTATCTTATTTACATTTACAGGCAACATTAGTTGTGTCTGTTAATAGTGTCAGAACACTTTCTCTGAAATCAGGTTAAATTTGTATTAAGTACATTCAAAAATATGCTGGGTTGTTTCAACTCATGTTTGGGTCAAATATGGACAAACCCAACTGCTGGGTTTAAAAGTTAAAATTTTTAACCAGTATTTGGGTTTGTCCATATTTGACCCAGACATGGGTTGAAACAACCCAGCATATTTTTGAGTGTATGCCCTGATTAATTTTTTGTTTATTAATTATTATATTATTTTATATTATTAATATCACATTATTACATTTAATATTATTGTGTTATATTTATTATATTAATATTATATATTAATTTATCATTAACACATTATACATACTGATATGTATATATTTATATGAAGTGGGACTAGTCATACTAAAGTCATTCCCCCCCTCACACTAAAAATAAATAAATACATTTAAAAAATATTTTCACCTATTGGGGCTGGTTGTCCCACTATGGGGCAAGATGTCAATTTCTTTTAGACTTTAACTAAATTAAACCAACAAAAACTTAACACATGTAACATACAAAAATATTTATACTTTTTTATATTTTATTTATTTATAAATACCTCTCTCTCATATATATTTATATATATATATATATATATATATATATATATATATACATATATATATATATATACATATATATATATATATACATATATATATATATATATATATATATATATATATATATATCCTTAATACAAACGTTACAATCTGGAGGACACAATTACAATGTACATAACACACTAATGAAATAAGATTTGGTAAATGTGCGTGAAATGTGCAATTGAATGAAATTTATTGTATACAATTTGACTTTTTCCTTTACTAAAGCCTTAAAATCATTTAAATATTAAAGGAATTAGTCAAAATGAGTGACCATGGCAAGTGCTCAGAGCAGGAATTAGCTGATCCTCCCATCTCGTCCTCTGACCTTTTCATCTCCCTCCTTCCTCACGCTACTTGTTTTCTCTCCTTCATTGATCAGATGAGACACACAGATGCACAGGCAGTGAGAGAGACACTGAGACCTGCCATTGTGTCCTAATTGGTAAAGGCAGAGCTGTACCTTTCATCAGACATGTGGCATGGGGAGTGCCAGAGCTGGGAGGGCCCACCACTCTCTCGTGTGCGCAGCTGACTCCAGTTAATATTTCATTGCAAACAAATGGGGGCACATACAAGCCTGATGGGGGGAAATGGGGTGCATGGTTTAAAGGGGTGTAATTACCCCAATTACGCTGCTGTCAGCGCTGGGTCAAACACACAGGCCTGGTCAGAGATAAGGGCGCTCGCCTCCGCCCCTTTCTTTACAAAGAAGTTTGTCTTTGTAATTGCTTTCCAGAAGTCTAAACTGAAATGGCGTGAGTATGCCCTAAACCGAACTCCACCAAGAGAGCGCCGTGAGGAATGAAAATAGCAAGCGGAAAGGCAGATGAGAGTGAAGGAGCAGGAGCGTCTTTCTTTGATGTAAATGAAAGGCTGGAATGATTGTGATGGGATGAAATTGGTGCTCTGTGGGGAACGCCATAGGGTACACACGGACTGAATGGGAGCCAGACCGGATACTAGAACACGATCTGTCAGATAAAAGGGTGTGGTGAGGAGACAGATAAGCTGAGCGGGACGTGTGTGAGGACGTATCTTTGTTTTTGTCTCTACAACTAGCTATACTTGGCGACATCCAATAGTAGTTCATAATATATATGAGTCTAGTATAAGAGTTTGGGTTAGGATTATTCTCAACGTACACCCATGAACTGTTCATGGACTGTCTGATGCATATTGCAAAATAGCATGATTAAGCTGGGACTGTCAGTTGTAATCTTACTGTCTGATTTCTGTATAATCCAGAAGTCAGGGTGTGTGAGGTTTTCATCAGCAAAACAAAAATACAAAGTCACGTTAATACGTTTCTAAGCCGCAACAAAAAATAGTTGATTGTTTTGCCAATGTCAACAAGAATGACAACAAGAATGACTTTATAAATCTCTTAGTTTTCAAAGTCATGTCTGATTTCCAATTTACTTGATCCTAAATGTTACATATCAGGAAGTGTGGTGGGATGCTTTACGTATCTGTGAGACGACCCCTTCTTTTTTAAGTGCATTGTTTGAGATTGGTGGACCAGAATTTATACAGATAATCAAAAGCTACTTGAGACTAGGGTTAGTGCATAGCTTTTATAATTAGCTTTATTTAAAAGCTCTAGCTGGCTGTGGTATGACCCAATTTAGATAGCTAGATAAACATGTGAGGGTGTGGGTTAACACAGCTATAGTTAGTTTACAAAGCGTTCTCAAGAAGTGAGCAACATCTGACAAAACCTCTTTTTAATCTCAAATTAAATATTGCACATTAAAATGTATTAATTAGAACGCACATACGCGCATATATATATATAATATATATATTATAATATCAGGATGGCTGTAATTTTTTATAATATATATATAATATATATATATATAATAAACAATAGTGAATTATATGTCATGTATAACATACATATTAATATTTTATTAATAATTTTAATAATTAATAACTTTATTAACTACGGAATTAATATTATTAAATTGGACAATTTATATATATAAGTGTGTAGTTAATTCTACACAAAGATAGTAATACCAGTAGTTTTTAGCCTTGTGGGGACATTTTTTGGTCTCGCTTTTAAATCATACAGAATTATGTGGGGTTTTTTTTGGTGTAATGTAAAAATGCATAAAGTTTTCAGTGAGGTTTAGGGGTAGGCTTAGGATATCCAATATTCAATTTGTACAGTATAAAAATCATTATGTCTATGGAAATTACCCATAAAACATTGAAACTCAATGTGTGTACATTTATATTTGCATTAATTTTGTAGGTCAGTCACTATCTAGTTATTAATAGTTGAGGGCAGTGCAAGGGTGTTGATGGTGTGCAGTACATCTGATCCTTCATGTGTGTGCCTTGGATTTGAGTGTCGGGCTGTGCAAGTGTTAACGGCGTGTGTGTGTCTGTGTGCGTGAACGCTGGGCTGGCATGAGCAGGCCTGCTGCATATGAATGGGCCTGAACATTGACGGTCAGGTGGCCAGGCCTGCAAACAGGTGGTCACACACAGGCACTAATTGTACTGAAGGTCAAATTTACAAGACGTGCACTCGCACCACAGCACGAGAGAGAGAGAGAGCGATGGAGGAACTAGAGAAATTAACAAAAAAAGAGAGAGAAGGGGGACGAGGGAGGGACGGATGGGGGAGTGTGTGTTCATTCGCTCGTTCAGGCTGTCTGTAGATCACTGGCCGCTTGACCGTGTTGAGTGCTAATGGAGCTGGCAGGGCGGAATCAATTATTGGCCAGTGTGGATTTTCCCACAGGCTAGAGCTTGGGAAAGCCGGAGAGCTCTTCGGCCAAGACAGCTGGCACAGAGGAGCCACTGGGAAAAGAGCCGGTGCCCCTGAAACAAGGACCTTTCTCTCTGATACATTTGTGACAGACCATTAGTTATGTTTCCTTTCTCCTACACTGTGAGAAAACCAGCTAAACCTCATCAACTCTGCCATCTTTATCTGAATTTACTTTATTACATGTAAGATCTAATATAGTGGGTGATTGTGACTCATGAATGTGCCACATGTGACACATGACTGTGCCATGTTCCCACTTTACCCACAATTCATTACTGCTCTTTACACTGTGCCATCCTGCCACGTGCTAATTTATTTTACATTTTATTACAATGCTATATGTAATTTCTGATTTACAATTTATTTTCATCGTTTTTGGGAGGCATGAAGTAAAAAAAAAATTACAGCCATCCTGATATTATAATAAAGTTAAAAGCCTCATTAATACAATGTTCTTTAAAATGTATTTATAAGTTCTTTAAAAGAAAACCTAAACCTAAAAAAATCACCAAATTGCTTCACTGCATATTAAAAAGCTTTTGTCTGCCGAATCAGATATAAAAAGCAGGAACTTCAGTTTTTTTGTCATTGACCCATATACAATATTTAATATATAAAAAGACATTTGAATTCTGCAATTGACCAATCAGAATTAAGCACTCAGAGCCATGAAATAATGTCAGAGTCAATTTTCTCAAAACTTTTCCATCATTGTGTTCGAGACCCATCAGCCTTCAAGCAGTGAGAGGTGAGAAGTCTTGATGTCTTTTAGACATTTCCACCCATTCAGACGCTGATCTGGAGCTCATGTGAGTCTCAGCATCAAACCCAGGGCTCTGAATGGCCCTGTGAGGGTTCAGGGCCCTCTGAGTGATGTCTTGTGTCACTCTGCACACGAGGAGAGGGGACGTGGCGAGCGCTGGGGCCATTGTGCAGCTGAACTGGACCTTAGGGGGCCTTTCAATAGCAACAGGCCAGTGACACAAACCCAGCCGAATGGGCAAACTAGACACATTCAAAGAAAAGGGACAAGGGTGGACAGACAGACAGGGAAAGAGATGTGTGTTCATGTGTCAGCATGCAGAGGGCCAAAGAGGAACTGCAGGGTTTGATTTCACCACTTGGTTTCAATTCATCCGAGACTCCCTCAAGGCATGTGACATTGATGCCACTCACCCAAACATCATCACACACATAAACACTTACGTTCACACACACACACACACACACACACACATTATTAACTTATATAAATGAGTAACTATGGAATGAAATTAATACTTTTATTCAGCTAGGGCTGATTGAAATTGATCAGAAATAACAGTAAAGACTTTTATAATGTTTCTTGAGCACCAAATCAGCATATTAGAAAGGATCATGTGAGACTGGACTGGAGAAAATTCAGTTTTGCCATCACAGGAATATATTACATTTTACTATGTACTAAAATAGAAAACTAAATTGTCATATTTCAAAATATAACAGTATTTTACTGTATGCAACCTTGGTGAGCATAAGAAACATCATAAATTCATTCTGCATTCGAAAGTGTTAAATTATAAGGGCTTTTCCAAACATAAAATGAGTAGTATTTGGCTGGTCATGTGATCTCAACATTATGCAGAATAAATACTGCGTTCACACCAGGTCATGATTACCGTAATTTGGAGATGACAACATGTGACGTTCTACTCTTTTATTCTGTATTTTATTCGGAATTATGTATTCTATGCAATCAATGCCTAAATTAATCTGCAGCAGTCAGGTGGTACAACGTTCACGTGATACAAGTCGGAGACTTTTTTTCAACACTGCAAAAAATTATTAAAAGTCTTTGTAATTATTTGTGAAATTTACTAGCAATTTCTGAATTAAAATGGTTTTGAAGTAACGCTGCTGTTATGATGGGTTCTATTCTTGTGTTTGTTTTTGGTGGGTTTTGCACGTTTTTTAGTTCTGTTTCCTGTGTTTGTATTTGTTCCCATGGTTTCTCTTTTCCACTTGCTCATTTTGTTGATTAATATTTAAACTATAATAAGCACGTTACATCTTTGCTGGATGTTCTGTTCCTGTTTTGCCCTGACTGTTTTGTTTTGAGTGTAAAAGTTTAATAAAACATTAGTGCCAGGAATTAGATCCTGATCATCTTATATTTGGCGGAACAGCATGTGACAGCTGCGTTCACACCATTTCGTAACTATCGTAATTACGATATGACAACAAGTGACGTTACTCTGAGCTGTTGACGTCCTCAGAATTATGCATTTCTATGGAAAAACGTCAGCGCTCTCAGAAAATTCTCAGTATCAGTATGCAAGTTTTAAATACAATTTCTATGAGGAAATGAACACTTTTTACAAGCCGTAAACTTGTAATTACGGTAATTACAACATGGCGTGAATGCAACTACACCAATTTTTACACCAATTCAACACCAATTTTTTAAGGCCGATGATATGACTGATGTAAATATATTTGTCAACTATCAAACTTAATGATAGTTTATACACTACCAAAACATTATGACCAGTCACAGGGGAAGTGAATATCACTGATCATCTCCTAACAAAGACACATATTAAGGTCTGGGTAGATTCGATGTCAAGCAAACCATCAGCTCTCGCAATCAGTGTGTTGGATGCAAGAGAAATGGGCAGGAATAAAGATTCCTGAGTGCTTTGACAAGAGCCAAATTGTTATGACAAGGCGACTGGGTCAGAGTATCTCTGAAACTGCAAGGTTGTGTTTTGCTCCTGACAGGGTGTTGGGTGCCCGAAGCTCATCAATGCACAAGGGCAACGAAGGCTATCCCATCTGGTCCAAGCCAACAGAAGGTGCATCGCATGGGGCTGTGTAGGCCCAGTTCAATCAGTGTGCAAATGATGACCCCTGTCCACTGTCGAAAGTGCCTGCAATGGGCATGGAAGCATCAGAACTGGATGGGGGAAGAAGGTCACCTGGTCCAATGAGTCCTGTTTTCTTTTATATCACATGCATGTCCGTGTACGTATGTGCCTTTACGTAGGGAAGTGACGGCATCAGGATGCACTCTTGGAGGGCAACAAGCCAGTGGAGGGAGTGTGATACACAAGGCAATGTCCTGCTGGGAAACCTTGGGTCCGGCCATTCATGTAGACGTACATTTGAAACGTGCCAAACATTGTTGCAGACCAGGTACACCCCTTCATTACAATGGTGTTCCCTGGTGGAAGTGGCCTCTTTAGCAGGATAAAGCACCCTGCCACACTGCACACATTGTTCAGGAACGGTTTGAGGAACATTTTGAAGTGTTCAAGGTGTTGCCCTGGCCTCCAAACTTCCTAAGATCTCAATCGAATTGAGCATCTGTGGGATGTGCTAGATCAACAAGTTCGATCCACGGCGGCTCCACCTCGTAACCTACAGGACTTGAAGGATCTGCTGCTGCTAAGATCTTGTCACTAGATACCATAGGACACCTTCAGAGGTTTTGCAGAGTCCATGCCTCGGCGAGTATAAGCACAATTTTGGCAACACATGGAGGACCAACAGCATATTAGGTAAGCGGTCATAATGTTTTGGCTCACTGGTGTACATTTAAATTAAATATATTTAATGGTCATACACAAAATGTATGCCTTTTGCCAGATGTGGTACATATACAATATTATATTATATACAATATTCAATGTTTTGACCTGTCAAAGACTTGCTACCTGTTCTTAGCGCTCAAAAAGCAACGACGAGTTCTTTTCAATCTGCACAACTACACACACTTTCAAATGAAGTTAAAGTTGTTAAAACTCAAATGTAAAAGTGTTTCTCGGACTCGATAATTGACGGGGGAGGTGGAGGACCGTGAGAGAAGCGTAACGAGTGTGTTGTTTGTTTGACATGGTAGGTGGTGATGGTGAATACCCGATGTTTATTTTGAGGGGGGCTGGGGATGGGGTGTGTGTGTGTTTATGTGCGAGGGAGTTTGTTTATCATGGTGCTGAGGAACGAACGAGTGTGTGTGTTAAGAGTTTGAGATGAGTCGTAAGACGTGTGACTGGTAATAGAAGATGTGTGTGTGTGTGTGCCCTGAGGTAAAGTGAAGCAGACAAGCCCTGACAGAGCACAGGATCCACAGATGTCTGACTGACAGATCTGTGAGCAGTGTGTAACTGAGCCTTACTCTAGATGAGACGCTGACGGCAGTGATTTACCACAGAGCACATTTTGTAAGTTACTGGCCAGCAGCAATATATAATACCAATCAAAGGAAACCCATTAATCTTTTGCATCGTTAAGACCTGTATTAAAGGGTAAGGGTTGTTCACCAAAAAATAAATAAATAAATAAATAAAATTCTGCCATCATCTACTCCAATCATTTATGTCCAAACTAATACCTACAGAAGTCTGTTGTTGATCTATTATTTATTATTAAAACACTCTGCTGTAAATGTGTATAAACCCAAAGTACTCAAACTAGCTTCATTTCTTAAAGCTTCAATTTGCTTTATTCAAACCATTAAATCCTGGGTTTGAGTCTTTTACAGTAATACTTTTTTCAGCTGTACAATAGTTTTGTGTGAGGAAAAGGATTTTTTTTTTTGTGAAACACTAATTCAGGATTTTGTGTATATGTATACACACACACACACATACATAATATATATATATATATATATATATATATATATATATATATATATCAGTTATATATCAGTAGTACTACGACTAGTATTTTATTAATTTGCTTTACTACAGTGACAAACATTAACAATTAACTCAATATATTTCTTAAAAAATGATGTATATACACACTACCATTCAAAAGTTTGGGGTTGATAAGATGTTTTTAATGTTTTTGAAAGAAGTCTGTTATGCTCAGCAAGGCTGCATTTATTTGATCAAAGTAAAAACAGTAATATTGTGAAATATTATTACAATTTAAAATAACTGTTGTCTATTTGAATATATTTTAAAATTTATTGCAAAGCAGAATTTTCAGCAGCCATTACTCCAGTCTTCTGAGTCACATGATCCTTCAGAAATCATTCTAGTATGCTGATTTGGTGGTCAAGAAATATTTCTTATTATTATCAATGTTGAAAACAGTTGTACTGCGTAATATTCTCGTGGAAACCATGACAAGAAAGAACAGCATTTATTTGAAATAGAAATTCTTTGTAACATTTTATAAAAAAAAAAAACTGACCCCAAACTTTTGACCAGTCTTGTGTCCCTTGCATGCAGTGAGGGGATGTTTTAAAAACCCTGAACAAAGGGAAATGTTTGTCTCTTTCCAATGAAAGTGTGTATTTTTGTATGAACTTAACTTATGATACTACGCTGCTTTTATGCAGATCTTGGAGCTTGACAGCACTTCAACTGCAGCTTGGACAGTCTTCATACTTTCTACATTTTTGGTTCAACAAAACAAAGTAAGTTAGTTAGGATAACCATGTGAACTATTCTTTTAAGACCAGTGTGAATGCATATGTCAAACTGACAAGTTTTGTACTCATTAACAGAGCTGCTATGAAAACAATCCTCCACTGCTCATATGCATGCTCAACAACAACAAGGACACCAAACCAAACCCCTCCACCAACACCAGCATCCACCCGTCCCCCCACAGGCCCGGGGGTCCATAATTAACAAGCATTCTTTCAAGGACTCCTGTTATTCAACTCAGTGAAGCAGGCCTTTGTTCCATGTGCACACACACACACTAACTAACACACATACACTCTCCCACACTCCTCCACATCTGTTTTTATTTCTTCTCTGTCTGTGAACCTCCACCGACACACACATGCACATGCAAACACGCAATCTCTCGTCTCCTCTCTCTCCTCCCGATGGTCCCGGCAGGCAAAATGTCACGAAACCCGACGCCCCCACCCACCGCGCCTCCCTGCTTCTCTCCTCCCTTCTGCTGTTCCCTCGTTCCTGCAGTTGCTGAATGTCAGGTATAAGGTGTCAGGATGGTGTGCGCACAGGATGCATCGGGGCATGTGAGCGCGGCTGCTGCTGCCGGCTCCCAGAGTTGACATAGTAAACCAATCCGGGCGAGCCGCTGCGCCGAGGGGCCTGGGGGACTAACAGGGGAAGTGGCTGCCACACACACACATACAAACACACAAATGCAGCGCCGGTGGGAGGGAGAGCGCTGGCCGAGCGGCGCTCACACGGAGATTGGGTTACAGCCGAATTAGATCAGAGCTGTGGGAACCAGCACCTCGTCAGGCACACACACGTACACTCACACACGTGTGCACACATGGCTGAGCGCTCACATACGCAGTTGTGCTATGTACACAAACACGCTCTGACGGATTGTCACACGCATTTATATTAATGCCTGTATGGTGTGCATACCAACTGCAGACTCATTTATTATACTGCATATGTGTGCTTATGTTATCAAAACATGCGCATATAGTTGGTCGCATCAGAATTTCCTAGTTTTTTATATGGCTTTTTTTTTTTTTAACTGTGGTCCTGGGACTACAAGGGACCTTCAGTTAGGAGGTCCATGAAATGTTCATAAAAAAACGTAAATAATATCATTTTAATTATACATTGTAAAAATGTAAGGTGTAAATCAATTATTACATTATACATATATAATAAATAAATAAATAAACACATAATTATATATAAAATAATTCATATATTTTTAATTATTATTATTTAATATGTTTACTTATTTAATTATACATATACATATAATAAATAATAATAATTATAATATATAACTATATATATATATATAATAACTACATATATAAAATTAATGATTTAATATTTGATTATATTACATTATGCATAACTTATATCATAAAAATAACAGATTTATATATTAAATAATATATAATAAAAACAATAAAATTATTATAAATAAAAATAAATAACTACATGTGTGTATTTATTTATAAGTTCTTTGCTTTTATTAAAAATATTATAAAAAATATTAAAATAAAATAAGTTCATTTGTATTTATTATAAACATTGCATCTTGCTTTAAGACTAAATTAAAGCAATTATAGCGATTTTATAATCATATTTTCACTTTTGACAGCTATAGTTTAATGTATCTCTTCAGGTTTACATATCTAGCAGTACACTATGGTGGATAAAAAAAAAACTGTGCCAACACTATTTCACCTGACAATGTGGTACACACTCACACACTTATATCACTGTGGGCACTAGATTGAGATAGATACAGTGGGTACGGAAAGTATTCAGACCCCCTTAAATTTTTCACTCTTTGTTCAAGTTCATTTTTTTCCCTCATTATTGTACACACAGCACCCCATATTGATAGAAAAACTGAAATATCACATGGTCCTAAGTATTCAGACCCTTTGCTGTGACACTCATATATTTAACTCAGGTGCTGTCCATTTCTTCCGATCATCCTTGAGATGGTTCTACACCTTCATTTGAGTCCAGCTTTGTTTGATTATACTGATTGGACTTGATTAGGAAAGCCACACACCTGTCTATATAAGACCTTACAGCTCACAGTGCATGTCAGAGCTAATGAGAATCATGAGGTCAAAGGAACTGCCTGAAGAGCTCAGAGACAGAATTGTGGCAAGGCACAGATCTGGCCAAGGTTACAAAAAAAAATTCTGCTGCACTTAAGGTTCTTAAGAGCACAGTGGCCTCCATAATCCTTAAATGGAAGACGTTTGGGACGACCAGAACCCTTCCTAGAGCTGGCCGTCCGACCAAACTGATCGGGGGAGAAGAGCCTTGGTGAGAGAGATAAAGAAGAACTCAAAGATCACTGTGACTGAGCTCCAGAGATGCAGTCGGGAGATGGGAGAAAGTTGTAGAAAGTCAACCATCACTGCAGCCCTCCACCAGTCGGGGCTTTATGGTAGAGTGGCCCGACGGAAGCCTCTCCTCAGTGCAAGACACATGAAAGCCTGCATGGAGAAACACCTGAAGGACTCCAAGATGGTGAGAAATAAGATTCTCCGGTCTGATGAGACCAAAATAGAACTTTTTGGCCTTAATTCTAAGCGGTATGTGTGGAGAAAAACAGGCACTGCTCATCACCTGTCCAATACAGTCCCAACAGTGAAGCATGGTGATGGCAGCATCATGTTGTGGGGGTGTTTTTCAGCTGCAGGGACAGGACGACTGGTTGCAATCGAGGGAAAGATGAATGCGGCCAAGTACAGGGATATCCTGGACCAAAACCTTCTTCAGAGTGCTCAGGACCTCGGACTGGGCCAAAGGTTTACCTTCCAACAAGACAATGACCCTAAGCACACAGCTAAAATAACGAAGGAGTGTCTTCACAACAACTCTGTGACTGTCCTTGAATGGCCCAGGCAGAGCCCTGACTTAAACCCTATTGAGCATCTCTAGAGAGACCTAAAAATGGCTGTCCACCAACATTTACCATCCAACCTGACAGAACTAGAGAGGATCTGCAAGGAGGAATGGCAGAGGATCCCCAAATCCAGGAGTGAAAAGCTTATTGCATATTTCCCAAAAAGACTCATGGCTGTATTAGATCAAAAGGGTGCTTCTACTAAATACTGAGCAAAGGGTCTGAATACTTAGGACCTTGTGATATTCAGTTTTCTTTTTTAATAAATCTGCAAAAATGTCAATAATTCTGTGTTTTTCTGTCAATATGGGGTGCTGTGTGTACATTAATGAGGGGAAAAAATGAACTTAAATGATTTTAGCAAATGGTTGCAATATAACAAAGAGTGAAAAATTTAAGGAGGTCTGAATTCTTTCCGTACCCACTGTATGTTTATGTGGTCAATGCAGGCACAAGAGTCATCTGAAGTGTGTGTGAGGAGTTGGGCATCACTCCTGTGCTTGACTTCATGTTGAGTAGGGAAAACAGGGCTGGAATAAAGGGGTGCGGGGGGGGAGGTGGTGTGGACTGAGCAAACTTGACAACTTTATTTCCTCCTTTTTCACATGCTAATGCCCCCAGTGTGCCAGGGCAGGGGAGCGACTGGCTCTTCAAAACTGACCCCCATGATTCACAATACTGAACATCCTTCCAGCGTGTGAACCGAAGCTGCTTTTGTGACACAGGCCAAGAAATTCCTCCCAAACGAATCTATAACGGACAGATCTCTCACATCTATTCTCACAAAAGCGGCATAGTCCACAGAAAAGAGATGAAACATAGCAGCTTTCTTGATTCCCCAAGAGTCACATGGAAGAGATATTACAGATTTACTCAAGACACATTCATAGTGTTATGAAAGCTTATTTCTGCCACATTAAAAAAATGCTTTTGTAAATCAAATTTTTTAAATGTTGTTAACCATTGTTTAAATATTTAGCACTGAAGATAGTCCAAAATGGACTGAAACATTTGCTTTTTGTTTTTTTCTTTTCATTTTTGTTAGTGCACTTTAATGTTGTGTCACTTTTCATGTAAAACTTTAGTAAACACTTTTTGTTCGAACTCAAAAGACCTTGAACTTTTCATTTGTTTGGTGTGATGCAGATCCCTTTTTTCCATTTAAATCATAATTATGCCATAAAAAGTTATAATTATGACAAAAATAGTCAAAATGATAACAAACCAAGTCATAATTATAGGACAAAATATAATAATTAGGAAATAAACTAAACATATTACATAAAATGTAAAATTATGACTATATATATATATATATATATATATATTTATTTTATTTTTTTTATGTCATGATTTAATCTTTTTATCTCCTAATTTCCCCCTTTTTTTGTCATAATTACAATTTAGTATATCTCATAATTTCTAAGTTGCTTATTACTGTGTAAAAGTATCACTAGGCAGTTTCATTATAAGTCTAAAAATTACATACATGAGGTGAGTCAGAGAAAAATATGGCAGGAAATGTATAACATTTAAACAATCTATATTTATATATTTCTTTCCATTCTGACCCTTAAAAATTACTTTAATTGGTGTAAGCTAATATGCTGATATTTAATTAGATTAACTTTATATAAATTCTATAAAGTATATTTTCAACTGAAAACAATGTTAATGTGCTTTATGTTATCACATCTAAATTTCTTCAAATCAAAATATTATTTACTGTAACACCACTAAATCAACCTAAATACAATAGGTTACACCAACAAAACTAAATTTAATGGTTATATCAGGTAAGGAGCTAATATTTTTACTCTAGACTCCCTGACAAATCAAACAGGTAATTCTGAGTATGAGTAAGCAGAACTATTGGAAGAAGTGAAGCGGTGTTAAAGACTAAGAGATGAAGGAGAATTTATAATATTATTTTTTTACACAAAGGACTATGGATAGTGCGTAACCCCTGAAGTCACAAAAACCTCAGCACCCATGAGCCCGTTCCAGCTGAGATTGTTCTTCAAGTTAACACCTGCGATCCACCCCACCTGCCTCGTACGGCATGGGAGGTCCAGGGCAATAATCTCCTCACATACCTTCAATCTCAGCCCCGTCCTTTATCTGACCTCATCAGCTCCTGTGAAACTATGCCGTCACAGAGGACATAACCGCATGCAACAGGAGACACAAAAGAGAGGGGAAACCGACCGCAAGCATTCACTCCTGGCCTCAATAAACAGCCACCACAGGCCACCGTCAACAACTGCAGCTGTGACCGCACCATTACCTGCTGCTCTTTAATTTGCCCGACCACACTTTAGAATGAAATATGACAGCAGACAATAGCACCAGGAGATAGAGAGAGAGAACGCAACCGGTACTCTGCTCAGTGGATCCGGTTTCAGGCGCTCATGGGCCAAGCCAGAGGGTCGGAGCATGGGAACAGGCAAAAAGAAGGTCCTGTGTCAATAAGGGACAGTGGTCGGGCACAATGGGGCCAGCTTCACACAACAGCACTGACAGACACCCACACAAAAGCAGCCATCTATTCTCACACAGCCAGCAGAATGAGCCAGTGTGTGGCTGCCCAGGGGCATGTTTGAACAGCACACACACACACACACACACACACACTCGCACTCACACCGTGCATAAACAAACACACACACGCATATACACAAACATTCACTCAGATGAATGAACTTGGCCAAACAAACACACTTACACGTATTCTCAAAAACTATTGAAACTATTGGATTTTAGGCCTATTTATTTACCTTTTAAAAGAAGAAAATATGAAATATGAAAATATGGAATATATATATTGTGTTCAGTGTTATACATTTAGTATATTCAGTAGAATAATTATATATATATATACATATATGGGTAAAAAAAGCACATTAAATGCAAGTAAAACATCTAGTTTTGTGGTTTCAAACAAGTTTTGGGAGAATAAAATGTCAAAATGTGGGTGAAATAATGTTCCATTGTCATTCAGTGTAACACTTATGAAAAAAAATTAAACAATAGACTTATTCTGACATGTACGTATTCAAATATATAATATCATATCATATTAATATTAAATATATTAAAATGTATTCAAATATATAAAAGTATAAGTGAGCATACTAAATTTTATTGCATTTTAAATGAGAAGAAAATTATTGCTGACAACTAGGCAAAACCTTGGATAGTGACAGAGTTTAAAAAAATGTAAAATTACAAGTAATTAGGATTTGGGATAAAAGTAATTAGTCTTTAATATGGCATAAATAGATTTTTTGTTGTTGTTGTAAATATCCCTGACAAGATTTTTACACTGAATGACATTTTAGTGGGTGTCTTCTGTAAATCAGGGGGAAAAATGTATAATATTTCATAATAATAACAGGACCCATTCTAATGTATTGAAAAACAACAGGGATATCAGGGAATTATAGCTAACTCATCATATCTATCATCTATCTCATCTTAGATTAATCTAATTGGTTATTACACTGACAACATAATTAACACTTTCAAAACTATAAAACTCACCTGTGTGTAACAGCTTCAGTTTGACCTCGATATTATCTGATTTTATAAATGTTTGTTGATAAGAGTGTAATTAGCCTTTTTCGTAAGGACATATCACTGCTAGCTCAATATATATTTTGATCAATAGTATTGAGTTCTGTATTGAGGTCAGGAACAGTGTGATACTACCAAATTTTTGGTAAAATAAAGAGAAAATCAACAACAGTCAACCACGGACTTCCTGCTGGATAGACGTTGACGAGAAAGAAATCGCCTGCCATCTAGTGGACAGAAACGGAACTGTATGAAATTATCGATATATAACGTCATATCAGTCTTGACATCATTGTGCACAGCTAATGTAAAATAAAGCTTGTGAAATAACACCAAACTGTTTTAACGACATGAACATAAAGCTACAGCTATCAATATTTAAACAAACTGTAATAAAATAAATGGAGGTAGCCGGTAGACTTACTAGCATCTCAGACATCAAGTGTTGTATTTTAACAAACAATATGTAATTGTAACAACTGACTCTCTACTGCCACCCTCCTACTGGTCAGTGTAAGTACACTTCACTTAACTCTTAACATATAGACATAGACCATGATCCATCAGATGAAATTGTATAAAAAAATATTACCTGGATATCCTAAATTAAGTAAATAAGTAGTGCGTAAGTAAGTAAATAAAGCGTCAAACCCTGAAAAATAAATTTACGAAATTGGAAATGGCCACAAGATGGCGACGCAGTGCGATACAGATGTGACGACAGCATGAAATAGGAAAATCCTGGGCTCTTCAAAAACAACTAATATTTTTGGAGATTTACCATTACAACTTCCTCTCTTTAACTGACATCACAGTTCAGAAAAATAAGATGAACAGTATGTTTTTGCCCATATTTGCACAAATTGTTTAACAAACAAGGAAGTAATCTAATGTAACCTAATCATTCTGCAATATCTTTCATAACATAATTGAGAAACTTAAAGTTTGGTTCATGTGTGTTTAGAGGAAGTTTAGAGTGCCAAAGTGCAGGAAAAACAGTATTCCGCTCTGAAACCTCTACGCAAAGCCAATGTACGAAATATTGTGGATCCGAGATTTATTACAAAATTTTTCAGGAACTTCAAAATCACAAGCATGTTTGGTTTATTTAACAAGCCTCAATGGCGTAAAATCCAAAAAACCAAAAATACTACATTAGAAATGCACATATCCCCATGCATGTGTTAAATTTGTAGGTCAACTTGACATTCATAAATTACAGTATATGACAACCTCCTCTGATTGGTGCAAAAAGACAGTACAGCACAGAGAAATATCAAAGTTTTATTTTAAAATTTATAATAGAGGAACAGTAGTACAATTGAAAGAGAAGGAAAATGTATTCATTTAAATTCTTGAAAAAACATAAAAAGAATAACCTGATTTGATTTGTGTTTGAGGTGAGCCAGTGGCCCCGTTTGCATCACTGTAAGAGAGTTTGAAAAATACATCTTTGAAACAGCTTTTATAAAATACAGCTGAAAAAAACCTTCATCTGTAGTGTTTTTTTTTTCCTTTTTTGTCTGTTATGTCCATATACAGCATAAAGTCGAAGGAGTACATTAATGTGAGTTGAACAGATACACAGACAAAACAAGAAAAAGTATAAACTGACAGGATGGTGAACGTGCACGTGAACATGAGAGAGAAGCTCGGTGAGAACAGTGAAAGCCAGGCTGAGGTTTTAAACCGGTTAACTGCAGCGGTGTAGCCATCATTCAATTCAACTCATTAAATATCTATATAATATCCCTCCCACAGTGATCTGAAGGTAAGTAATACAAACAGGATCTTCTATACAGCTTTTAAAATACACTTTCATCTCGAGTAAAGGGAAAGATAGACGATTTCTGTATCAGTATAGCACTTCAATATATCCACTGCATATGAACAGAAACTCCTGCTCCTAGGAATTAACCCACAAATAATATTTCTTAAAAAATATGTGCTTAAAATGAAATAAAAAACAAAGAATGAGCAAAAGAACCTCAAAAAGGACAAATAAAACAATATATGCATCTAAGGGTAAAGTGAATGATTGATTTTAGAATAAAAACATTTAAATTTGACGACATACACAAGCAAGGATCTACACTAAATATTTACCTGGATTTCTTATACATTATCTTTAACAATTAAACAACGATTTTGGTAGGACAATAAAAATTAACAGTCTTGATTGCATTTTGGAGTCAATAAACACATAGCATTAAATAATGAAAAAAAAAAAAAATAAACAAAAAAAACACTCCGCATGGAATAAAACGCAACAGTTTCATTTATTTCCATCCAGACCGGCTT
The DNA here is from genome assembly GCA_038088235.1 of Zacco platypus. NCBI lineage: Eukaryota > Metazoa > Chordata > Actinopteri > Cypriniformes > Xenocyprididae > Zacco > Zacco platypus. Next base: position 22,800,072 of record CM076071.1, read on the forward strand.
TGGGGAAATAAGAAATTATCGAACGTAGAACAGTAAGTGCCCGTCTATGCGCTTTCATAGACCTTCCGCTCTACGTCAGCACAAGCAAAGTGTTTTCAACTCAGCAGATGTGTGACAAAGTCCAAATAAACGAAACCGAAATGATCGCAAATGTTAAGGGGGACCAAAACGAAGTCTATTGCAAACCACCTCTTTCCATCTGCATTCTTCAAAAAAAAACAAAACAAAAAAAAAAAAAAAAACGGTACACAGGTCGTTCAAGTGATTCAAAGTAAGCTTAGTACCACTAACCAACTCAAGAACATCAGGTCGTTCCACCTATACAAGTACTGCCAGTAGTTTTAACAACAACAACAAATGGTATGTATGTGTGTGTATGTATGTATGTGCATTTAATAGAAAAGACGTTAAAAACAGAAAAGCATACCTGATAGGCTCCTTAGCACAACAGTGTAAAATACAAAGCTGATTAGTATAACTGAGTTGAGTAGGCTTTACGATTATTAACATCATATACAGCTTGTAGGTCCAGTATTTAAAAATAAGAATAAAAAAAAAAAGCGTTACAGCACCAAACGTTTCCATCATTTGGCAAAATTCAAGCTTTAAGTGAATGTCAAAATGCTTTATAAAGTGTTACTGTGATGCTGTGATTCAAATAAAGCTAGCAATAATATATTCCCCTTATATTTTAATCATCATTTTCTCTTTTTCTGTTTTTTTTTTCATATATTTCTCTGCTTTATGTTCTCTCAGCATTTTCAGTAGTTTTGTGTCCTGCAAAAAATCTTGGTGTGCGTTCTGCTTGGCACGATCTAACAGCCCTGTATAACTTAATCATAAATATGGCTGTGGTCAATTAGAGTCACAAAACAGATTTTTGGTTCCAAGATTTGTGCAGGGAAAAGGAAAATATATATCTATTTATATATTTCATAAAAATTTCATGACAACATTTAACTAGAAAGGAAACACACATACACACACACCAAAAAAAAAAAAAAAAAAAATCTTCCTGTAGGCGGAATTTCTATAATGCTCCTTTGTCGAGATCCTCCTCTGAGCAATATATGATCAGGTCTGTCAGGAAGCGCAGTTATGAACTGAAAATAAGCAGACGTACATTTAAAAAGAAAAAAAAAAAAAAACTAATTCTATCATTTCATAAGACCATAATATCTTTCTTCATAAATTAAATAATTAATATTTATTTTAATATGATTGGCCTATTATAACTCAAAAACGCTGTACACCCTCATCCCATACAAAAAAAAAAAAAAAATTACATCACAGAAAAACCTGATTTTTTTTGTTATATATCATTATACCTCTTTCTCTGACAGGCACGCGGCCCAGACTCTGACACATAGAACAATCTTTAAATATTGGAGTCCCTCTCTAACAAAGCTATATATCTCTTTGACATAACTTGACGTGCAACAAAGAGGTTTGATAGCACTTTGGAATTGTTGATTGTTTCCCAGCTATTTTTTCTTTGCATTTTGATTTGTTTCTCTACCAGGTTATGTCTAAATTAGTCCTTCTCGGGGATGGCACCCGCATCACCCTCGCAGTTGGATTGGTCAATCTCATTGGGCTCCGCCTCTTCCGCCTCCATGTCCTCGTCTCCCTCTCCGGCCTCATCAAAGTCTTCGTCGCGTGCGAATTCCAGGTCCTGCATGCCCTCCAGACCCTCCTGCGTGCCTTGGTGGGAGTCTGCGCACTCCACGCACACGCCATAGCGGCGAGAACCGTGTCGTATGCCCACGCTGGCCGCCAGCATGAAGATCTTCTTGCATACCATACACTTGTATTTCTTATCCTTTTTGTGAACCTGAAAATGAATGTCATGAACAGTGAAATTAGTCTGTGAAGCAAGATACTATATTAGTGAGTATTGTGAGACCGTTGGATTCATGATGTACTCGCTCATATAATTTGTAAATTGACAAAAAAAAAAAAGTTACGGACAGCAGCTTTAAACATTTCCGTTCCAATGCTCATTACAGTAATGCAAATAAAATACTGTATATACATGATAGGATATGAAATATGTAGAAATATTAATATAAAAAAATATATTAAACTATTTTATATACATAAATGCACACACACACATATATACATATATATATATATATGTGCATTTATGTATATAAAATAGTTTAATATATTTTTTTATATTAATATTTCATATCCTAATATATATATATATATATATATATATATATATATATACACACACACAAAATAAAATTAATGAATAAAAACACACACAGTATTGGCCGAAAGGGATGCGTTTTTAATGATCCTACAAGTTTGATTAAACCATCAAAATTTGAGAAAACTATTTTAGATTTTTAAAATAGTTTAAATATGAGGGAAGAACAAAACGCTAAACTTGATAACTTGATTAGGGTATTCATCTGACTAAATTATTTGAAGTTATTTATTATAAAATAACCAAACTACAGCTACAGGTTTCATTTTACCATGCAAAAAAAAAAAAAAAAAAAAAAAAACTCAGGAAAAAGCATACACTGACTCCAACATAATCAGTTATTAATATTTTGTTGGTTCTCTTGTTTTTTTGCATGCGTTCATTTTTTTTGTATGACAGTCTAGCATGTTTCATTGTGTAATTTACACAGCTTACATACAAAAACTAGTTTGTAAGGGTGAGGATTTAGATTTTTTAGATGTTGGGGTGAAATATTTTGTGAGAGTCAACCACATAAGACTTTATGCATTTGTCTTACCAGGGAATGTCTCTTGACGTGTTCTCTGCGAGTGAACAGCTTTCCGCAGATGTCACAGCTGAAAGAACGCACGCCCGAGTGGATGATCAGGTGCCTCTTTAGTGTTCGCCGGTGCTTGGCAATGTAGTTACAGTGGGGACACTTCAGCTTATTAAGGGCATTTTCAGGCGCTTCACCTAGGAGAAACCACACAAACAAACAGATTCTCAGCACCTTTCACACCGGTTTCTGAGATATAAACAATTCAGCATGAGATTTGGCAGCAGCAGATGTAGTTTGTCTTATCAGAAACAGAATTGTCCCCATTTGCATTTTCAGCTCTAATTGTCAGTTGCGACATGCAAAAACTAGCTTTATGTGGCGGAGAGAGAAAATTAGCACACGGACGTGTCTGTATGCACCTTCAAGAGTCACACTCGCAAATAAAAAAATAAATAAAAAAACAGTGTGCCAGTTGCCATGGAAACCGCATGCCAGAGGCCATAACTATATTAGTCTAATGCAATTTTCTACTGATAAACAAGCTGTATAAAAAGCAAGAACTCCTTCCTTCTGGTCACCATTACTTTCCTCTGATTGTTTATGTGCCAGAGACTACTGTATAGTCAGAACTGCAATCTCTGCTTTTTTGCTGCTGAAAACACTCATCCCAACTCTCAGGTTCTCTTGGGACAGAGCCTCATGACAATTAAACCAGAGCTGTCTGTACTACAACATGTGGGATGGGGTGGTGGGGGGGTTGTATCCAGCTTTGTTTGAGCCAAAATGGGCAAAACAAAAGGGTCGTCAAGCAGGTTGCCAAGGGGGTGATGAGAGCCAGATCACCTGGGAATTCAATCGAGGTTCTAAACACCACCTTGCGGGCTAAAAGTGGCCCGACAGCAGCTGTGCTGTTCGTTTGTGTCGACAGGCTCAAAATTAAAGTTCAATCTGTTACTATGGGCTTGTCGGTACTTAAAATGGTTAACAATTAACCTGGAATCTCAATGGCCAGGCCTGAGTCATGAGACTGCGCAAATGGCGAGACTCTCCTCGCTGGATGAGACATGCTAGGCCACCACTGAGAGATTGGTGGTATATGGGCTCAAGGTTTTAACCTACCCCACCCTTAATTTGCCAAGACTGACCTCAACTCCCTAAGGAAACTGAAACAGGCTTGAAAAGGTCCAAAATATACTCAATTACGCAAGTACACGAATGCAAACTTTCTGGTCTAGCTTTCTCAAGCCAACTTCAAAGTTTCTTTACAAACTGTACTCATCTACTGCAAATGGCAGTTTTCTAAAATGTATTTAAACAATTCGAAACATAATGAACGTACGTTAAGTACGTTAGCATTAACTACATAACCACATTTGAAGAAAACAATACCCCTCTTTGAGTACTGATGTTCATGCTTGCAACATTCCAGTTAGTATTCGTGTTGATGTTGCCGTACTTTCCGGCCTTACTGTTCGCTCTCACTGTAACATCATCGATAAGCCCTTGTTAATTTCACACCACTTTAAGTACCTATTTGTAAAGACCTAGACTTTGCGTAAGGCAGCAACTGTAAATGTGTGTCAGTGTGGGTGTGTGAAGGAGATATGATGTGTAAATAAATGGGTGAAGCCCTAACAGTGGATCATCTTACACACTGTGGATTAGCAGGCAGGCGGGCCAAAGCCGCCAGATCCCATTGTAAGTACCTCTGCAGTGGGTCCACTCTGCCTGGGTCAATATTTGGAATGGCAGAGATAGTTGGGCTGCATTAGCAGGATTAGGGCGGGACGGCCCCGGGCAGCGCTGCACCTCAGAAGAGGGAATCGGGGGTAGAGCGTGTGTACATGTGTGTGTCACTGCCACAAATCAATTAAACTGTCCTGTTTGGAAAGGACTCAAGCATTTATGGTGACGGATCCTGCTGTGTGAGAGAGACCAGACAGGGCTCGTTCAAGCACAACACGAAAAGTTTTACTGAAAAATGTGATTTGCTGGTCCACACCGAAAGTGAAAATGCTACAGATCACCAATGTTATTATGGTTAACCAAAACTATTAAAAATCTTATTTTTTGTTAATTGAAATAACGCTGAAATAAAATATAGTTATTAGATGGAAAAAAACAACTCACTTAAAAACACCTAAATGAAATAAATATGTTAAAGTACTAAAGCTGAAATAGATAAAAG